>JAVXUO010000347.1:0-21534 GCA_033065855.1 Escallonia rubra
GAAAACATTCTTCAGCTTCTTCCAACGTAGCAGTTCGTCCTAGATACGGATCACTAGCATCTACGGGGACGTTGGAGCTCGACACGAAATCAGACATTGTGAAACAAAGCTGTGTAGAAATAGACTACGCTTAACAATCAAATGGCATTTCTAACTGAAAATATTAATTAATTACATTGGCGAATAGACCAATTTAGGATGACAAACATACGGTATGCATAATCTCAAAAGTGTCTCCAAATTAACAATTATTAATTTATTGAACATAACAAATTTAAATTAGTAAGATAAATAGACGAATTCATCATGCCAAAAAAAAGAATTAAACTATAATGAATTAAATATAAAGTTAACAAATTATACCTTTTTGATGAACATCATGTCTAGAACATCACAAAAAATCTAGAGTATAAAATCACAAATTGATGAATACAGTGACAAATTTCTAGAACATCAAGAAAACTTGAAGCAAACTTACCTTGCTTGAGCGAAGCTTGAAGCAAGTGTTACTCGAAGCTTGAAGGCAGCTGAAAATGGAAGCGAGTCCGAAGGAGAAGAAAATTGTGTTGAAAGAAAATTGAGTAGAAGAAAATTGTGCTGAAAGAAAATTGAGTAGGTTTTGGGGATGGGCATATGTCAGCTATACTGTGTAGCGGACAGTGTAGCCGACAACAAGTCACACTTGTGTCAGACAAGTCACAATTGTGTCAGAATTACATAGTTGTGACAGTCGTCCGCTGGACAGTGTAGCGGACTACTTTTTGTTGGACGATGTGGGACAAGAATGCCGTCCGCTACACAGTGTAGCGGACGGGTGAGCGAGGGTAAGATGGTAAAAAGTCCGTCCGCTACACTATGTAGCGGACGACTGACAGCGCCGCAAAAAAAGTGATCTGGGGCCGTCCATCCTATTTTGCCTGCGCTGTCAAGGGATCAGCTCCCTATATATATATATATATATATATATATATATATATATATATATATATATATATATATATATATATATATATATATAAAACATATATACATATAGATACCGGTATATATATATAGATACATGTACATATATATATATCGCTTGACAGTCATGCGATTGCATAAAAAAGGACGGCTGGACTGGGCCATTTATGGCGAAAAGGGCCAATGATTGGCTTTGGCCAATCGCTCAAAGTCAGGCGATTGGGCCAAGCCAATCGCCCGAAGTCAGGCGATTGGCCTTTGGGCCAATCGCCTGACTTTCGGGCGATTGGCTTTGGCCCAATCGCCTGACTTTCGGGCGATTGGCCCAATGCCCCGTCAGCCGCACCGCGTGGCCCAGCCTCCCCGTGGCCCCCACCTCCTTCCCCACCCCCTCCCTTGCCCCCCCCCCTCCCCCCTTCGGGGCAGTCACCCGAATTTCCCCTTGGCCCCCACCCCTCTTCCCCCTCCCCACTTGTTTATTCCCCCCCCCCTAGGCCCCCACCCCCCTCCCCACTTGTCCAAAATTTTTCCCAGACCCCCACCCCATTCCCCACTTGTCCAATTTTTTCCCTAGACCCCCACCCCCCCTTCGGCAGACCTTCCTCCCTCCAATTTGCTTGTTTGTTTTGCCCCCCCCCTCCCACGGCTCACTTTTCTGCCTATAAAAACCCTCTTCCCCCGAATTATTTCTTACACTCTCATCAGTCTCCCTATCTCACCTACATAATCTCCACAACAATACGAGCGAAAAAAAATTTACGCTAGAAGATCGGTGGATAACCGCTAGAAGAAGATCGGTGGATTTCTTCGTCATTTTTTTCAAGTCAAAACAAGTAAGTATTTTGAATTTTCTTATAATTCAATGTTTATTTAAATTGTTGTTACGCTTAAATTGTTCTTACCATAGCCTAAAATTCGTGTTTAGGGCGTCAAAATTACGTTTTTACAAATCGGGGTATTACATTCGAAAGATTCGAAAATAGCGATTTTTTAGGCCGTCAAAATTATGATTTTTCACGAATCTATAAAAAATAGCTAGAGCTAGATTTTGCCAAAGTGCAAAAAAGAGACCCTAGTTATTTTTAAAATATCTGTATCATGTAAAAATTTCAGATTTTTCCAAATACTGGAAATGGGTTAACTGATACGCGCAACCTTGTAACTTCGCAGTGTAATTTAAAATATCAAGCTAGCGCGATTTCGCGCGAAACTTTTTTGAGAACCCTAGGATGTTGGAAAGTTCCATTCCCCATGAATTCGGGCCATTCCGAAGCCGGTAGCAATTTTTTGCCGAACGGGCTTTTTAGCGCTCGATCCGGACACCGGTTCGGGATTTTTTGACGAAAAATCCCTAAAATGCTTTTTAGATCAAGGATGCACTCAGCAACCTTAGAATAGCGTCTTAAAGCACGTTTGAGATTTTTCCCGATGCCAGGGGGCATTTTCGTAATTCGCCGCCCGATAAGGGTATTCTCGTAATTTTACGCTTTCAACTTTTTCGAACGTCTTTTCAGTCCGTAAATGTAAGCACACCCTAGCGAAGGCTGGGAAGTGCCATTCCCCAGGAATCCGGGCCATTCCGAAGCCGGTAGCAATTTCTTGCCCCGAATTATCTTTTAAGCGCTCGATCCGGACACCGGTTCGGGATTTTTTGACGAAAAATCCCGAAAATGCTTTTTAGATCAAGGATGCACTCAGCAACCTTAGAATAGCGTCTTAAAGCACGTTTGAGATTTTTCCCGATGCCAGGGGGCATTTTCGTAATTCGCCGCCCGATAGGGGTATTCTCGTAATTTTACGCTTTCAACTTTTTCGAACGTCTTTTCAGTCCGTAAATGTAAGCACACCCTAGCGAAGGCGGCTAGGGTTACTCCCCACGAATCCGGGCCATTCCGAAGCCGGTAGCAATTTCTTGCCTATGAAACTTTTAAGCGCTCGATCCGGACACCGGTTCGGGAATTTTTGACGAAAAATCCCTAAAATGCTTTCTAGATCAAGGATGGACTCAGCAACCTTAGAATAGCGTCTTAAAGCACTTTTGAGATTTTTCCCGATGCCAGGGGCATTTTGGTAATTCGCCGCCCGAGAGGGGTATTTTCGTAATTTTGCCCCTTTCAACTTTTTCGAATGACTGCTCAGTCCGTAAATGTAAGCAAACCCTAGAGAAGGCGGCTAGGGTTATTAAGCGTTCGGAGTCGTGGGAAGTGAGGAATGGTTTTCATACATTAAAGTAATGATTTAATGACTATTGTTATTGCGTTGGTAAGCTAGGTTAACGATTCAGTTACAGTTTTGGAATGTAAATATTATGGACGCTAAGTTAATGTACGATTATATTTTGTTCTTACAGATATGGATTTCAACCCTGGACCTCATGATACATCAATCCTATACGATGACGATGACCACGTCGCGAGGCACGTATTTAACGGTGTCGATAGGGGTGTTTTGGAAACACGTCAAAGCACAAGTGGCCATTCCGAGTGGGTACTGAATGAGGAACAAATAGAACTACTGCGAGATCAAAATTTGACGGTGTTCACCGATAGCGGGATTTGGGCTCGGCACGACGATTGCCTTATATCTGCTCTAGTTGAACGATGGAGGGGCGAGACGAACTCATTTCACTTCCGGTTTGGTGAAATGACTATTACATTAGAGGACGTTGGATTTATACTTGGAATCCCATGTCACGGTAGACCCATTACTTCGAGTAATGGGTCTGCATCCATAGCGAAGATGGCTATGCAGTATTTTCCGGGAATTCCAAGGGAAGCTCTTACAACCAACGGCATAAAACTTAAATGGCTGAGAGAGCAGTACGGCGAGCTACCGGATGAATACACTCCTCATGATTTTTCGGTGTATACGAAGGCATTCCTTTTGTATATTATTGGATCTATATTACTTCCGACGCAAAAAAAAAACACGGTGCATCCGAAGTATTTGGTGTTCTTGGAGGATCTTGGGGAGGTATACTCGTATTCATGGGGTTCAGCTGTCCTTGCGCACCTATATCGAGCATTGCACAAAGCTACGAGAAAGGGTGCCAAGTCCATTGCCGCCTGCATCACTCTGTTACAGGTTTGAGCATTAATATTCTTCGTTGACGTGCCAATATATTCGTGATTAATAACTAATTCCATATTATGTTTGCATTCACAGGTTTGGTCTTACGAGAGGCTACCCACGGGTCGTCCACAGCCCGTAGCTGATTCCGATGAGACGTGGCCTAGGGTGTGGGCCTGGGGGCCTAGGCCCAGACGGACTAAACGGGTAGACCCTCACCACAATCTAATGTTCTATCGGGGGGAACTAGATATGATGGATGCATCCCTGGTGACGTGGCAGCCATATGGGAAGGTGATGCATCGGTTGGATGAGACGTGTTGGCAACTGCCGGTGTCGTACGTGCTGGCAGGTTTGGTTCGGGTGCCACTTATTCATTTCGAAGTATGTGAGTTTCAGATGCCCGATCGAGCTATGAAGCAAGCTGGCTGTCCACAAGGGATTCCAAAACTCGCTGTAGACATGCGGCCATACAGGGGTGGTCGAGGGCCGAACTTCGAGGTGGCTAATGCCTTGATTTTGTTGGGTGACGAGGTGGATCAGTGGAATACCTGGCAGGAAACGTATGATAGCCTTGTATCGCTCAAGGACGACGGCACCAGTACTGAGGAATACTTACAGTGGTTTCTCAGGGTGACGCGCACGAGGGTGAATCGCCCTTCCGAAGTGAGGACGTCATCGTACGCGCCACGTGAGGTCTATGACCAGTTCTGGGCATTGAGCATTGTAAGTCAGCTTGAGTGTCGTTTCAATATTTATTTGCGCACCTTCTCGACCATGCCTGAAATGATGACGGTGATTTGTCTATGCATGTTTGTAGGTTGACAAGGGCACTGAGATGTTCAAGCAGCTCGAGCGGTTTGACTGGTATGTCGCGCATGCGCCTGACAGTTTCAAGAGCTCCGTTGAGTCGTACAAGACTGATCTTCACAACTTTGGTGTTGCGTACCGGGGTTACCAAGGGGAACCGTCTACTCGCTTGCCTCCTGACCCGTTCGGCTCTCAGCCCCAGCCCGAGAGTCAGGTGTGGGAGCCGTCTAGTGGCTTGCCTCCTGACGCGTACATCCCACAGCCCGAACGTCGGGTGTGGGAGCCGTCTAGTGGCTTGCCTCCTGACGCGTACGGGTTTCAGCCCGAGAGTCAGGTGTGGGAGCCGTCTAGTGGCTTGCCTCCTGACGCGTACATCCCACAGCCCGAACGTCGGGTGTGGGAGCCGTCTAGTGGCTTGCCTCCTGACGCGTACGGGTTTCAGCCCGAGAGTCAGGTGTGGGAGCCGTCTAGTCGCTTGCCTCCTGACACGTACGACTCTCAGCGCCAGAGTCAAGTGACCCAAGTAGGCACCCAGGCCTCGCGCCCAAGCAACCGGTCGGATAAAGGACAAGCGACAAAGCCATTGGGGCGATGGAAGCGGGGTTGGATCGACCAGCACTACTTCGGGCCTGAGCCTGTCAACGATTCAACAGACTTTCCTCTTGGAACATTGCTAGGTCACACGGATGTGAGAATGTTGGCACCGGAGACAGATATTTCAAATTTTGTCATGAACGCGTATATAGATCTGCTCCGGATTAGAGAGCTACGTTATAACCAGCGCGAAGATTTGAATATTAACATGTATCCCACTTATCTTGTCCCATTAATGGTGACCAGCATGAGGGAGTTCACAGAGTGGAGGAGGCGAGGGGCAGGCATGGGTAAGTGGAAACCAGCTGGAAACTTGTTAGCCCTGTTGACCGCAGAGAATCAATGTCACGCTGCTCATGCGAACCTTGTCATGATGCCTTGCCATCACGAACACCACTGGTTCCTATTAGTTCTCTATCCAGCGAACAGATTGGTCAACATATACGATAGCCTACGGGAGGACTCTCCCTTTCGGTCGCTGGCACAGACATACAGCGAGTACATCACTGCAGTGGTTAGTTTTTTTCGGTTGACCTTGGCTCATAGTATATTCTTATTGTAACATATATTGATGACCTTTTTTTATTGTTACATGCAGACTACTATCTTCTCGCTAGCGTGCCGAGATTATTCGGGGGAATCCATCACCAGGAATTCGACGGTAGATCCTTGGACGGTCGAGATGATACATGACCGACCAAAGCAATATAACAGTCATGATTGCGGGATTTACGTCCTGAAGTACATGGACTACATTGCTCGCTCGGAGGTGCTCAGATATACGTCGTGGACAAGGAAGGCTGCCTTGACGTTTAGGTATAGGATAGCCTGGGAGCTGAAAAAAAATGAAGCTAGATGGCTTCATTACCATTATCCTAATTAGCGTGCAATGAGCAAAAAAGAAATGAGCAAAAAAGAATGGGCTAACTAGAAATGACAAAAAAAATTACGAGATTTTTCGGAAGCTATGAAGTGTGCCCTAAAGTGTGCCCGAATAGGCCCTTCCTAGGAAAACCCAAAAAATAATGTGTCTCGTTTTTCGCCGAAATTCTTACGAATGGGCTAACTAGCGTGCCTGAGGTGCAATGAGCAAAAAAGAAATGACAAAAAAAATTACGAGATTTTTCGGAAGCTATGAATTGTGCCCTAAAGTGTGCCCGAATAGGCCCTTCCTAGGAAAACCCAAAAAATAATGTGTCTCGTTTTTCGCCGAAATTCTTACGAATGGGCTAACTAGCGTGCCTGAGGTGCAATGAGCAAAAAAGAAATGACAAAAAAAATTACGAGATTTTTCGGAAGAACAAACCAAATCACAAATTAAAGATTCAACAAACCAAATCACAAATTTAAACATTATAAACGTTATTCGTTATACAACTGAAACATTAACCCTAACACTCTTCATCATCATCGTCCTCCTCGACCATACTGCCAGGTGCAAGACCTAACGCTTTATAATGGTTTCTCTTGTCATGATCAGTCATCTTATTACACAACGCACACTTTCGCAATTTTTTTTGACCCGTTTCTTTTTCAATCGGATTCTTCATGCGTATTTCTCGTTTTCGCCCTTTTGTTTGAGAAATAATTGGATCAAAAATGTCGTCCTCCTCACCTTGCATGCTAGTGCCGTCAATGACTGGCTGTTTGCCTCGATTGAATCTACCGGCTCGAGTCGTCCGAGTAGTCGGAGTGTCCCGTCTTTGTGGATCAGCCATCCTAAACTGTGCATGCTTAGCCGTATCCCGTGCGGCTGCTTCAACTTGATACTTGTACCCATCAAACGTTGACGCTGCATCCAATGATAAACTGTGCATGATGTTACAAAGGTGATTATATCGCAGCGGCTCAGATTGCTCGAAATCAACTGAAACATTGGGCACGTAAGGAATGTGACCGTGGACTCTATTGGCTTCCTTCGTCCACCGTTCCAAGATATACTGTTGAGGGATTTCACTAGCATTCTTCGAGATCAAAACCCTCAACGCGTGTCGACAAAGTATACCTTTATGCTCAAACAATTGACAGTTGCAATTTACCAACCCGGTGTCCATACATTTAGCCACGGTAAAATGTCTTCTGTTCCTCGGAGTCGACGAAGAGCACGGATTGGGAAAATTCGTTACGTTCGTCAAAGCATAAACCTTGAGCTCTCTGGTGGAATACTCGTGCAACTTTGTCATGCCATATTGATTCGACTTTAGTAGTTCTCTTGAAACTGTCTAAACATTTCCTTGGTATAGACTTGAGCCGCATGAGCCTCCAAAGGTGAAAAGAGTAGTATGGCTCTTTCCTTGTAAGCCGTAGCCGCGTCGGCTTCTCTCTCACGGTACAATTGCCTATCAACGGCTTTCTGCATCTCCAGTACGAACTCCACTATACTTGAAGACTGGCTTACGTACCCATCAAAGAATGAATTCATAGCTTCGCTTCTCGAGGTCGTAGTCATTCCGGCTGCAAAAAACTTCTTGGTGTAGGCACCGACCCACTGTGTCTTGATCGCATACAACGATTGTAACCAGTCATGATTGTGCAAAGAGTAGTCATCCATTAACGTGGCCCACCTCTCCTCGAACACGTCTACCGTCAACGATTTCTTCACACATGTATTAAAGTCAGTCTTGAATTCCGGATGGTTTGCATATACATGGTGAAGCCGTTCGGGATATTTGTTGCTTATGTGCCACGTGCACAGGCCATGGTGAGTATTTGTACGGTTCTTAGCGATTGCATTTTTCATTGCCAGATCTTGGTCGGTGATGATGGTCTGTGGAGGAATACGATACATTGCTTGAAGCCACGTTTCAAATAACCACGTAAATGACTCCTCCGTCTCATCCCTAAGCAGGGCAAAGCCAAACGAGATTGACTGATAGTGGTGGTTCACCCCCGTGAACGGAGCAAAAGGCATAGAGTACTTATTGGTGCGGTATGTGGTGTCAAACGTCACAACATCCCCAAAATTTAGGTAAGCAGCTATAGAACGGGGGTCCGCCCAAAATATAGTACTAATGCGGTTCTCATCATCGAGTTGGATACTGTAGAAAAATCCAGAATTCTCACTCTGAAGGCACCTGAAGAGATCAATGGTAGCTTGAGCATCATTCCTACCGAAAGACTCTCTCTTCTGAGCACGAAGTTCATTTCGAAGGTCTACGTCGTTGAAACTCAACTTGTCAATCCCCCCAGCCTGGCTTGAGAAAACCCCCATCATCTTAGAAGGTGGAATTTTAGCCCCGGCCATTGTAAAAATCAGTTGTTTGTGTGCCGCGCTAATTTCTCGGTGTTGATGAATTTGACCAATCTTACTGGGAGTCATCAACTGATGATTATGACTCAAGTCCACTCCCGTCACAACCCAATGGTTTTCTTTTTCCGGTGTACTGCATACACATGGGCCTTGCAGCCGGTACCCGGAAATGTGTCGCGTTTTCTTTGTCTTGTTGTCCCTTCGTCACTGATCGGAACGACCGGGGGTACATGCGGTGCTCCTCTATGACACTCAAATAACCTTGCACCAATTTGATCGGTATTCACCCGTTTTCTACTCGTCCTAGTTCGAATACCGAAACCCATCGTTTTCGAATATGCTCTGTAGTATGCTTCGACTTCGTCAAGTGTTTGAAAAACTTGATCCAAGTAAGGTGGATCAGAACCTTCACAAAAAATATTTCCTCCAGTTGCATCCATATTTATACTGAAATCTAAAAAATAAAAATTATATCATTCTCAACAAGTCATAGAATTAAATAAAAGAAGAATGGACTCTATTTGCAGTGTAATAGCGGGGAAAATTAGTATAATGTAAAATTACCAAAATAGCCCCCGATGAGCGGCAAATTACCGAAATGCCCCCGGGGGTTCATTATCACCATAACGCCCCAAATCAGCTTCGAAAGCACCTTTCAGGTGCTTTGCTTACATTTCTGGACGAAGCAGTCATTTGAAAAACTGAAAGGGGCAAAGTAACGAAAATACCCCTCTCGGGAATGCGAATTACCAAAATGCCCCCTGCCATCAGAAAAGCTTCATAGTTTTTCAGTCATCGCCCCAACAAGCTTTATCTAATTCACAACTTTAAAGTATAACTTTTCGGATGTCTCACACCCTTTCCTGAACTAAAAGTGGTTCGGGAAATTCGTGTAATGTAAAATTAGGAAAATAGAACCCGATGAGCGGCAAATTACCGAAATGGCCCGGGGTTCATTAGGACCCCAACGCCCCGCGAAACGGCTTCAAATCAGCCTTCGCTAGGGTGTGCTTACATTTACGGACAGTATTGACGCTCGAAAAAGTTGACAGCGTGAAATTAAGAAAATACCCCTATCGGGCGGCGAATTACCAAAATGCCCCTGGCATCGGAAAAAATCTCAAAAGTGATTTAAGACGCTATTCTAAGGTTGCTGAGTTCATCCTTGGTCTAAAAAGCATTTTAGGGATTTTTTGTCAAAAAATCCCGAACCGGTGTCCGGATCGAGCGCTTAAAAGATAATTCGGGGCAAGAAATTGCTACCGGCTTCGGAATGGCCCGGATTCCTGGGGAATGGCACTTCCCAGCCTTCGCTAGGGTGTGCTTACATTTACGGACAGTATTGACGCTCGAAAAAGTTGACAGCGTGAAATTACGAAAATACCCCTATCGGGCGGCGAATTACCAAAATGCCCCCTGGCATCGGGAAAAATCTCAAAAGTGATTTAAGACGCTATTCTAAGGTTGCTGAGTTCATCCTTGGTCTAAAAAGCATTTTAGGGATTTTTTGTCAAAAAATCCCGAACCGGTGTCCGGATCGAGCGCTTAAAAGCCCGTTCGTCAAAAAGTTACAACCGGCTTCGGAATGGCCCGGATTCCTGGGGAATGGAACTTCCCCGCCTTCGCTAGGGTGTGCTTACATTTATGGAGTAAGCATCCCATGTCAAAAAAGTTGAAAGGGGCAAAATTACGAAAATACCCCTATCGGGCGGCGAATAACCGAAATGCCCCCTGGCATCGGAAAAAATCTCAAACGTGCTTTAAGACGCTATTCGAAGGCTGGTGAGTGCATCCTTGATCTAAAAAGCATTTTAGGGATTTTTCGTCAAAAAATCCCGAACCGGTGTCCGGATCGAGCGCTTAAAAGCCCGTTCGGCAAAAAATTGCTACCGGCTTTGGAATGGCCCGAATTCATGGGGAATGGAACTTTCCAACATCCTAGGGCTCTCAAAAAAATTTCGCGCGAAACCGCGCTAGCTTGATATTTTAAATTACACTGCGAAGTTACAAGGTTGCGCGGTATCAGTTAACCCCTTTCCAGTATTTAGAAAAATCTGAAATTTTTACCTGATACAGATATTTTAAAAATAACTAGGGTCTCTTTTCTGCACTTTGGCAAAATCTAGCTCTAGCTATTTTTTATAAATTCGTGAAAATTCATAATTTTGACGCCCTAAAAAATCGCTATTACCGAATCTTTCGAATGTAATACCCCGATTTGTAAAAACGTAATTTTGACGCCCTAAACACGAATTTTAGACTATGGTAAGAACAATTTAAGCGTAACAACAATTTAAATTAACATTGAATTATAAGAAAATTCAAAATACTTACTTGTTTGGACTTGAAAAAAATGACGAAGAAATCCACCGATCTTCTTCTAGCGGTTATCCACCGATCTTCTAGCGTAAATTTTTTTGACGAAAAAAAATTGTGGAGATTATGTAGGTGAGATAGGGAGAATGATGAGAGCGTAAGAAATAATTCGGGGGAAGAGGGTTTTTATAGACAGAAAAGTGAGCCGTGGGAGGGGGGGGCCAACTGATGTGTGCCATGTGTCGAAGGGGGGGTGGGGGTCTAGGAAAAAAAAATGACAAGTGGGGAGGGGGGTGGGGGCTAGGGGGGAAAATGGACAAGTGGGGAGGGGGAAGAGGGGTGGGGGCCAAGGGAGGGGGTTACTGCCGAATATTATAAGTGAGAGGGGCTGCTGGGGGAATCTGCTGAAGGGAGGGGGGGTGGGGGCCAAGGGAGGGGGTGGGGACACGTGGGGGGGGAGGCCAAAAAAAAAAAAAAAATTAAATGGACTGAATGGGCCCAATCTCGTGACTTTCCGGCGATTGGCCCCAAGCAAATCCTTGGCCCTTTTCGCCATAAATGGCCCAGTCCAGCCGTCCCTTTTTTTTTATGCAATCGCATGACTGTCAAGCGATTTGGTGGGAAAATTTTTTTTTCCCACCGGTGGGTGTGTATCGAACCCCTATATATATATATATATGTACATATATATATATATACATATATATATATATATACATATATGTATATATATACACATACATATATATAGACATACATACATATATATAGACATACATACATACATATATACATACATATATATATATATACATGTGTGTGTGTGTGGTGGATACCACCATAACCGATAATCTTTTAATAATATCTAGAGACTACGTCCAACTTGCACAGAATTCTACACAAACACCTATTAATATAGATACACCCTCAGAGTACGCTCAGAAGCGTGGTGGGCATAGAAAATCATTAACAGAAAAAATAATTAAAAGAAAAAATAAAATTTGTGATGAATGTAGTTTAGGAAAAACAAATTGTTGCCTAACAAATATAGATCATATAGATGAAAGTTTACATACAAAAGAGTTAGAAGATCTAGACATAGAAGACCCTAATAATATAAATCTTGATATTTACAATCAATTGAAAAAGTTAGTCATAACTTAATAAACCATTTTTATAACAAATCGGATATAATTAGAGCAATAGATAAATTACCTTTTATAGGAGAAGATTCCATCAAAAGATGGGACTTAAATAAAATATTTTGCAAATTAGATATTATTAATCCCGACTATATAGTTAAAACAGCTAATACATAAGCAAGTAGCATGGATGCAGAAGACTTTAAAATGCATATAAAAGAGTTAACAAACTTAAAACTAATTAAACCAGGTAATAGCCCACATAGATCAGCTGCATTTATAGTTAGAAATCATGCCGAAATACTAAGAGGCAAAAGTAGAATGTTAATAAATTACAAAAGGTTGAATGATAATATTAGAGATGGTAGTTATAATATTCCTAATAAAACCTTTTTGTTAAGTAAGATACATGGAAAGAAGATATTTAGTAAATTTGATTGCAAATTAGGTTTTTATCAGATTAAAATGTGGCCAGAAGACACCAGATGGACCGCATTTACTACTCCAGAAGGACTATATGAATGGCTTGTTATGCCTTTTGGCCTTAAAACAACCCCTAGTATATTCCAAAGAAAAATGAACGACATTTTTAGACCATACAATGATTTCATTTTAATTTACATAGATGATATTTTGATATGTAGTAAAAATGATACCGAACATATAGCACATTTAGATTTAGCCTTTAAGGTTTTTGAAAAACATGGTTTAATTTTAAGTAAAAAGAAAATAGAGTTGTTTAAAACTAATGTCAAGTTTTTAGGAATGGAAATAGGAAACGGCAAAATTAAGCTACAAGAACATATAGCCAAAAAGATTCTAGATTTTCCAAATAAATTAGGACTTAAACATATACAGACCTTTTTAGGACTAGTAAATCAAGCTAGAATGTATTTTAAAGACCTTAGCAAATTATTAGATGCCTTATATAACAAGACTCGTAAAACAGGTCAAAGACATTTTAATGTAGAAGATATAAAATTAATTAAAGAAATAAAAAATAGAGTAAAACAACTTCCTGATTTACATCTACCACTAGACACAGATTATCTAATCATCCAAACTGATGGTTGTAAAGAAGGATGGGGAGCAGTCTTATACTGCAAACCTAATAAATACAGTCTTAAGAAAGAAGAACGAATCTGTAGATATGCCAGTGGTAAGTACAAAGAAAGTAATCAGTATTTAACAAGCTTAGATTATGAACTGCTATCAATAATTTATGCTTTAGAACATTTTAAGGCACTTCTAATTTCTAAACACGAGTTTTGCATAAGAACGGATTGTGAAGCTATTTCTAGATATAATAAAAATAAAGATACTAGATATACCAATAGATGGTTAAAATTTATGGCTTCACTTAGTAATTATAGATTAGATAAAATAGAGTGGCAACACATCAAAGCGATAGATAATTCCATAGCAAATTTACTATCTAGAAAGTTATGCTACTAATCCCATGCAAGGATAAAATAGATTTTAAGCAAATTGGTGTTTACACTTTCAGATGGCATCTTCATCCACATCCAGGCGTGAGAAGGCAAATCAGCCAGTAAATCAGCCAACTCAATCAGCAAAACTTTTGGTAGCATTAATACTGCAGGACAAGATAAGAATAAAGGAGCAGCAAATTCAGCCACAACAAGTAGCCTCTTCGCAGACTCTCTAGAACAAGACATTAACAGCAGTTTATTTCAAGATGCACAAGGCCCGGATGATAGTTTAATTAACATAGAAGAATCTGCCACTTCAAGTAACTCCACTGAAGATATGAAGAAATAAACAGATAAATGACAGACCGACAGAAGACGCTTTGCAGAAGGAATCTACTCTACTTGAAGACTACTTTTGACAAAGAAGGATGAAGAAGACAGAAAGAAAAAGAAAGAATATACTTGAGAGCCTTTAGACTCCAAGTAAAGATGGAAGACTCGAAGTAAAGGCAAGATGAAAGATAGACGTAAAGGAGGAATCTACTTTTTAGAAAGGAGACAAACCTACTTTAAACAAAGCAGAAGAAACAAGAGGAAAGCAAAGAAGTCTAAAGGTGGAGCATCTACTACTTTAATAAAGTAGCTTTAAGAGTAGCTTTATGTAAAGCATTCTGCTTTCTTTCTTTAGATTCCCTCGATGTAATCCCGAGACAGATATAAAGCAATCTTGTACAGTCTTCTTAGGATAGTTTTTTGCCTATTTAAGGCAGCCAAGTTCTTTTGTATAGACAGGATTCGAGCAATCAAAGAGACTTTCTCTAAAAAAAATCCAACTTCTCTTCTTTTCTTCATGTCCTCAAGCATCCTGTAAACAGACGCTACTATTGCCTTAACCGATATCAGCTATATTTTCAAGTAAGCTCTCACTTCCTTTAAACTTGTCTATTATTCTAGGGTGAACACGCTCTAGCGGTGAAAGACATTCTATGAACTGAAAGAAATTATCTCATGTCTAGCATGACTAGAAACAACCTTATATAGTTAAGACTTAGAGATCATATGGCATTTACTTGGATTTAGAGAGACTCTGCCCAATTTTAAAATGATTATGCTTTCTTAAAAGAACTATCAACGTTATCTTAATAGATTTAACAAAAGTGGGAGCGAGTCATTTAAGGTTGTTTGCCTAGTGATGGAGTTTGAAAACCTGCAGACTAACGCATGCCCTGAGTTTTTCTAAAAAGATATACGCTGATACATTCTAAACCAGCATTCTGAAATTTTAAAACTCAAAACCAGACTCTCTCTTATACAAAGTTTTTGCCATATTTTCTCTGAAATCTTTTCTCTATTCCGCTGTGTCTGCGTCTGTGCTATGCTGTCATCCACTATGGTAAAGGTTTAACCGGGGACTTTTTGTTTTCCGGCCAAAACAAATTGATAACATTAGTACATGTGAAGAAATGATTAGATATATGACACAATTTCTAGGACCTATAACCAAAGCAAATTTTGATGAATGGAAGAATAGATATCCAAATGATTTAAAAGAACTGGCAGACTTAGGCCCTAATCCTTATAATTTTGTCAATACCATACATTTAATTTTAACAGGACAAAACCCTAATACAGGAGATACTCTACTACAAGACGAGGCAGCCGGAAAACTAGAACAAGTACATCTCTATAGCTGGCATAAAATTAAACCCTTTATGCAAGAATTTTATTACTATGCGTCACAAAATGGCAATGTATGGAATGCAACAGTAATACTAAAATTTTTAAACAAGTTACCAGGAGCTTTAGGAAAATAAATTTTAAATAAATACACTAGTTTTAAAAATAGTGTCGATTACAGACCATCATTAGGAGGAGTTTTTGAAAAAGTAATAAAAGAATTAGTAACCAAATGTACAAACATACAAATAGCTAAACAGCTTAAAAATGAGACAAGTTTCTGTAAAGAAATATATACACCTCAGCATTATGGCCAAGAAGAATCCCATCGTTTGATAGGATCTTCTCCTATAAATGGTAGTTTTTCTATTGTTTTAAGGATATCATATTTGTTTGTAAAAAGACTTATCAAATTATAACTAACTTTTTCTTGACTATCAATATCTAGATTTATAATAGAGCCTTCTATGTCTGAATCTTCTAATTCTTCTATTTGTAAACATTCTTCTATATTTGTTAGGCAACAGTTTGTTTTACCATTATTACAGTCGTCACATATTTTATTTTTGCCTTTGTGTTTTATATCAATATATTCCCCACTACGCTTCTGAGCGTATTCTGATGGGGTGTCAATATTAATAGGGGTATGTGTAACATTTTGTGCTAGTTGTATAAAGTCTTTAGTAATAGTTAAAGTGTTATTGTTAGCTACTAAAAAATTTATTCCTAGAATAATTTTTCCTTCTGAATGTGCAATAGGCGCACAAAAGGCTTGTTTTAAAGGATAAGGTTTGCTTTGTGTATTGCATGGTGTTAGAAAAGTAATAGATGCGTTTGTAATATATTGAGAGTAGTGTATAGGAGTATTAGAAAAACCTACTCCAGTTATGGGTGTTTCAAATGTTTTGATATAAGATGGATGAGTTAAACTTGGATCTATAACTGTAATAGTACATCCAGTGTCTATAATTGCATTAGTTTCAACTAATTTATTATAATGTTTTATTTGTATTCTTGTAGTTATTAGATTATTGAATCTTGCCTGGGTGCAAAATCTTTCTATATTAAAATCTTGAATTAATTGCTTGTTTTCTCCTAAAATTAAATTTTATGTATGTTTTTGTTTTATTGTAAAAGGGGTATCTTCTATTTGAATAACTTTTTGTTCTAAATATTCTAACCTTCTATTAACGTTTTTATCATAATAAGTGTTCTTATTTGTACTTGTTTCTATAGGTTTGATTACATCTGTATTATTATTTTTTTTATGCATTTTGTGCATGCTTCTTTATAATATAAGTTACATTTGCATCTTACTTTAATTGCTGGATACCATGTGCATATATAACATGGTATTGTATCTAAACCTTTTTCTAATTGCCATTGATGTGTACATTCCTCTTCTAAAGTTAATTGATATTCTAAAGGTTTAAACATAAAATTATATACGTTAGTAGTTCTTAAAAAATTTATGAAAGTCTCTAATTTNTCTATTGTTTCTACTGGAAGATTTTATTCTTCCTCATCACTCCTTATAGAAAGGATGTCTTCTGTATATTCTTCTATTGATTTAATACTATATATACTTTATGTGTCACTTAAGGTTTCATCTATTTCTAAGAGATCCTCATTTGTATTATTAACTATCATTGCTTTAAAGTTATTGTTATTATGTCTTCTAGGACAACTAGAACTTAAATGATCTGGTTCTCCACATGAGTAACAAGTAATTTTGTTTTTTATATATCCTTCTATTATCATATTTTCTAACATGTTTAGGATTTAAAAAGGGTTTTCTAGCTTTGCTTTTTCTTAAATAATAAGTTTTTCTAGGTTGTTTATATCTTTTATATGTTTTTCTAGTATATTTAGGTCTTGATTCTTCTTGACCATAGTGTTGTGGTGTATATATTTCTTTGCAAAAGCTTGTTTCATTTTTAAGCTGTCTAGATATTTGTATATTGGTACATTTAGAAACTAAAGCCCCGTACGCTTATTATATTCGTTTTCTGGTTTTAGCAATGATGATGAAAAAGATTCTTTTTTTGCATACTTTTACCATTTTCTGTTTTCGTTTTGGATAAAATTATTTAAATGGCCCCGTACGCTTACCATATTCGTTTTCTGTTTTTAGCAATGATGATGAAAAAGATTCTTTTTTTGCGTACTTTTACCATTTTCTGTTTTCGTTTTGGATAAAATTATTCAAATAGTAACAAAAAACTGAAAACACCTAAAATATGTTTTCAGCTTTTTTCACTCAAACTTAACCCAATATAAGAAAAAATAGCTAATTTTTTTTTTGTGAAAATGATAAAAGTACAGGAACGGATTTTCAAACTGAATATGAAAATCATGAAAATGAAAACAGAAAACAAATATGGTAAGCGTACGGGGCCTTAATATTTCTATGACTTGTTCAAAGATGCTTCCTAAAGAAAAAGAGGGTTTCATTCTAGGATCTTCATATGCCTTTTAAATTGTTTCATATATTTCTCGTCCTAGAGCTCCTGGTAATTTATTTAAAAATTTATCTACTACAGTCTGGCTATAAATATTGCCGCTTTGTGAAGCAAAATAGTAATATTCTTGCATAAAGGGTTTTATATTATGCCAACTGTATAAATGTACTTGTTCTAACCTTCTAGCTGCCTCAGTTTGTATTATGGTATCTCTTGTATTAGGATTTCTTCTAGTTAATATTAATTGTATAGTGTTTACGAAATTATAAGGATTATCCCATGAGTGCTCTAGAGCATTAGCCTAATTCTCATAGGAAACAACCTCACTTACACACTCATATAGGAGAGCCCACCAAGGATGCTCTCCTAACTAAGACATCACACAGTAATAGCTATAAAACTCAATAACATAAAAAATCTCAACCTCAAATATCATTACAAGAAACACATACTTACACTATAGGGAAGGACATAATGCCATTACACAAAATTAGTGCATGTATAAGAACGAGTCACTCTATAATTCATTAGTCTCTTATCTAGTTCTTGGGATTTCCAGTCTCTAGAAGGTTGTATTCTTATAGGAGACTTCTACGACTTCCGGCTCAAGTACCATCCCCATCCCCTCTCTAAAGAAGCGGATTTGTACGACCACCCTAATTAAAGAAGGGGCTCTGGGCACACTAATACCAGTATCTGCGAAAGAAAAAGTACGGCACATGACTGGAAACATACCCTAGAGCAGTCAACGATTTTCGGTTTGTTCATGCTAATGCTACTCGGACCGTCTCCGATTTGTTCATCGCTAATACTTGCTTCTGGGATTTGGAGGTTCTCCTTCAGACTTTTCCAGATGCAATGGCTAGCCAAATTCTTCGCCTCACGCTCTTTCCTGAGGGATTGTCTGATCGGCTGGTTAGCGCCTTCGCCCGAGGGGATTGCTTCTCAAATCAACTACGTATCGGTTCTTATCCAGCCAGGCACACAGGGCTGCCTCTTTGAATCAGCCCCTGGAGCCTGCCTGTTGGTCCCGCCTTTGGAAGCTTCCCATCCCGGAAAAGGTGAAAATTTTCTTATGGCAATTCGCCCACCAGCGGCTCCCTCTTTCACCAGATCTTTTACAATGCCATTGCCTGATTAATGCTTGATGTCCGTTGTGTCTGTCCCATCCGGAAACACTTGAACACCTATTCCTTGATTGTCGCCTCGTCAGGCCAATTTAGGAATCTTACTTTGGGCTGGTGATCCCGCCCCCACCCTTAGCTCCATGTTCGGGACCCTTCATGTTGGCCCACTGGCTCAAGAGACCGGTCAATCGGAATTGTGGTGCGCTGGTTCGAGTCGTGTGCTTTTCAGCCATCCTTTGGTCCATTTGGTTAGGCCGAAACCTAATGGTCTTCCGTGGCCAAAAATTCTTTCCCTGCTCGATTATCGCTCAATGTTAGGGATTATTGCATACTATCTTTAATACCCCACTTTTCATATTGCGTCTCCGGAAAGTGGAGCGTTGCGCCTTCACGAAGACACCTTGGGTACTTGTGGACTGCTTTGACCACTTCTACCCCCCATTATGCTCCATTTACTTCTCACCTAGTTGTACCTGTCCACTGCTGCCTACTCCAATTTTTTGCTCCATTTCCGTCCTAGGCTCGCCCTGCGACAGGAAATTCGGTATTGGGCTAGTTCTACTCTATCAAGCTTGGACTCCGATAGGAGCCATTGCGGATTTGATCACAGCGGCGGATGAATTGGGTGCTATTACAATTGCCATCTGTCGTGGCCTCAACTGGATTTTCAAACTTTAGCACTTGCATATTATTTTTTTATTACCTGATTGGACCTTTGTGCTACAAATGACAACTCACCTTAGCAGCAGCTCGTCATCAGCCATACGTACAATTTTGTCTAGCTACAAGGGATTGCACTCTGTGCTCGCAGCCCAAGGTAAAATAGCCCCCTTACTGCTTTCATCGGCGTTGGCAACTTTTGTAGACGGGTCTGGTACGGGGTCGCATCAGGAGTGGTGTGCCAATGTACAGCCTGACTAGGCCAGGATCCACGCTATCGCTGTCTCCTTGTGTTTTTGGTTCCTTAGAGTTGGTTATGTTGTTTACCCTCGGGTGGGGTTGTCACCCGGTTATGTATATTCAACCTCTCTCAATCTGGTATATATTTTTTGCGCCTTTCTCAATAAAAAAACAACAAACAAACAAACGTATAGGAGATCAGAATTTCAGGAGTAGTTTTATTGGAAAGAATATCAGGTCTAATAACATTATTGGAACAATAACAAATGACAACTTACAAAGCTTTCCAATTCGAAGGCATTAAAATTCCCATTCATATGAAAAAACAAACAAAAATTGAATCGAATAGTGAAAGCGCGGGTTCCTGCCTACGACTATTACAAAAAACAACCCTCAAGCTTGTACAGGACGTGCAATACAAGAGGAATAATGACGTATTTTCAACCTTTAATGGAACTTCGCTACCCAGCTTCGATTTATATTCTTTGACGGGAAGGTTTTATAGTATTGGTTGCAACCAAGCTTTGTGATTTATATACAAAAACTTGAAAATCACAAACACCTGGTTGCAATCACGTCTAAGGGGAAAAAAAATTTATATGACCATAACGCCATTCTGCGTTCATCTGGGTGACAACCTGCAGATAGACAGAAGCATGCCAAAAGTACGATCAACCAAGACTAGGATAAGAAATAATAAATTGACTGCTGAAATAATCAGATAAGTGCTCCTAAAAGCAACTATCCCTCTTGCTCTCTCTTTTAATATGGGGTAAATAAGCTATTAGACTGGTTTAGCATAAAGAACCCAAACTCGTTAAAAAAATTCAAGAACCAAGGAATATTTTGCTACCATACAATACTTTTGTACAGATCCAATCAAATTATAATGTTGAGTCGAATATTATAATTTACCGGGATACCTTGGTCCTTGGTGGGTTGCACTGTGTTGCTTTGGCCCCAAGGTCAAGGGTTCAAGACCTGGTAGAGAGAGAGAAAGAGAGAGAATATTATAATTTGCCAGCATGCAAGTGTTTGGTGGCCTATGAAGCACGGGTTCGACAGTTTGGCTGCGTGTCCAAAATTGTTTATTGATACTATTAATTTTCTGAAATTTGGGTGCGACTCGGATACGGTCAAAATATGCACCGGATAATTTAGATTCAAATTGAAACATGAAGTTTTCAGAGAAAGAGAGAGATGAAGAAAAACAAGTAGTCACCGGCGACCCCAGGCAGTAGCGTCGTCCGACGACCAAAATAAGCCGACGGCAACACTGAGCACTAAGCAGTGTCTGGCGTCCAACAGGGATCATCGGAAAGTGTGACTCCGGAGGAGAGAAATATATCCATGTGGCTTTTGAGGTTTCATTCCAAAAAGATAAGTTATATCCAACGGTTCACCTTTTGACAGCTGTATCCAATTAATCTACTATTTCATTTAAGTATCCACTAATTAATACTTTAACTAGCCCCAACACTTAAGAGAAATAATAGTAACACCCCCTTTACTGTATTCAACTATACATATATATACGTTGACCGCGAGGGCAACTTGGGTTAAGTTACCCGCGCGATCTGGCCGTCCATACACGATATGTGGACGGTCCAGATATTTTTATTTTTTTTTGTTCGTCCACCACATTATGTAGCGAACGATACTTCTTACCAGATTGCCGCTCATTTGCCCCTTGTGTGAGATCTTAACCTGACCCGTCCGCTACGTTATGTAGCGAACGACAGTGGACTAAATTTTTCTTTCGTCTCAGGTGAACTTAACCTGTATTGATGT
>JAVXUO010001476.1:0-64410 GCA_033065855.1 Escallonia rubra
AAAAAAATGACGAAGAAATCCACCGATCTTCTTCTAGCGGTTATCCACCGATCTTCTAGCGTAAATTTTTTTGACTAAAAAAAATTGTGGAGATTATGTAGGTGAGATAGGGAGAATGATGAAAGCGTAAGAAATAATTCGGGGGAAGAGGGTTTTTATAGACAGAAAAGTGAGCCGTGGGAGGGGGGGGGCCAACTGATGTGTGCCATGTGTCGAAGGGGGGGTGGGGGTCTAGGAAAAAAAAATGACAAGTGGGGAGGGGGGTGGGGGCTAGGGGGAAAATGGACAAGTGGGGAGGGGGAAGAGGGGGTGGGGCCAAGGGAGGGGGTGGCTGCAAATATTATAAGTGAGAGGGGCTGCTGGGGGAGATCTCTGAAGGGAGGGGGGGTGGGGGCCAAGGGAGGGGTGGGGACACGTGGGGGGAGGCAAAAAAAAAAAATTAAATGGACTGAATGGGCCCAATCTCGTGACTTCGCGATTGGCCCAAAGCCAATCATTGGCCCTTTTCGCCATAAATGGCCCAGTCCAGCCGGCCCTTTTTTTATGCAATCGCATGACTGTCAAGCGATTGGGTGGGAAAATTTTTTTTTCCCACCGGTGGGTGTGTATCGAACCCCTATATGTATGTATATATGTACATATATATATATACATATATATATATATATATACATATATGTATATATATACACATACATATATATAGACATACATACATATATATAGACATACATACATATATATATACATATATATATATATATATACATGTGTGTGTGTGTGGTGGATACCACCATAACCGATAATCTTTTAATAATATCTAGAGACTACGTCCAACTTGCACAGAATTCTACACAAACACCTATTAATATAGATACACCCTCAGAGTACGCTCAGAAGCGTGGTGGGCATAGTAAATTATTAAAAGAAAAAACAATTAAAAGAAAAAATAAAATTTGTGATGAATGTAGTTTAGGAAAAACAAATTGTTGCCTAACAAATATAGATCATATAGATGAAAGTTTACATACAAAAGAGTTAGAAGATCTAGACATAGAAGACCCTAATAATATAAATCTAGATATTTACAATCAAGAAAAAGTTAGTTATAACTTAATAAACCATTTTTATAACAAATCGGATAAAATTAAAGCAATAGATAAATTACCTTTCATAGGAGAAGATTCCATTAAAAGATGGGATTTAAATAAAATATATTGTAAACTAGATATCATAAATCCTAATTATATAGTCAAAACAGCTAATATAGAAGCAAGTAGCTTAGATGCAGAAGACTTTAAAATGCACATAAAAGAGTTAACAAACTTAAAACTAATTAAACCAAGTAATAGCCCACATAGATCAGCTGCATTTATAGTTAGAAATCATGCCGAAATACTAACAGGCAAAAGTAAAATGGTAATAAATTACAAAAGGTTGAATGATAATATTAGAGATGATAGTTATAATATTCCTAATAAAACCTTTTTGTTAAGTAAGATACATGGAAAGAAAATATTTACTAAATTTGATTGCAAATCAGGTTTTTATCAGATTAAAATGTGATCAGAAGACACCAGATGGACCGCATTTACTACTCCAGAAGGACTATATGAATGGCTTGTTATGCCTTTTGGCCTTAAAACAGCCCCTAGTATATTCCAAAGAAAAATGGACGACTTTTTTAGACCATACAATGATTTCATTTTAGTTTACATAGATGATATTTTGATATGTAGTAAAAATGATACCGAACATATAGCACATTTAGATTTAGCCTTTAAGCTTTTTGAAAAACATGGTTTAATTTTAAGTAAAAAGAAAATATAGTTGTTTAAAACTAATGTCAAGTTTTTAGGAATGGAAATAGGAAATGGCAAAATTAAACTACAAGAACATATAGCCAAAAAGATTCTAGACTTTCCAGATAAATTAGAAGGACTTAAACAAATACATGCCTTTTTAAGACTAGTAAATCAAGCTAGAATGTATTTTAAAGACCTTATCAAATTATTAGGTCCCTTATATAACAAGACTCGTAAAACAGGTCAGAGACATTTTAACGTAGAAGATATAAAATTAATTAAAGAGATAAAAAATAGAGTAAAACAACTTCCTGATTTACATCTACCACTAGACACAGATTATCTAATCATCCAAACTGATGGTTGTAAAGAAGGATGGGGAGCAGTCTTATACTGCAAACCTAATAAGTACAGTCTTAAGAAAGAAGAACGAATCTGTAGATATGCCAGTGGTAAGTACAAAGAAAGTAATCAGTATTTAACAAGCTTAGATTATGAACTGCTAGCAATAATTTATGCTTTAGAAAATTTCAAAGCACTTCTAATTTCTAAACACGAGTTTTCCATAAGAACAGATTGTGAAGCTATTGTTAGATATAATAAGAATAAAGATACTAGATATACCAATAGATGGTTAAAATTTATGGCTTCACTTAGTAATTATAGATTAGATAAAATAGAGTGGCAACACATCAAAGCGATAGATAATTCCATAGCAAATTTACTATCTAGAAAGTTATGCTACTAATCCCATGCAAGGATAAAATAGATTTTAAGCAAATTGGTGTTTAAACTTTCAGATGGCATCTTCATCCACATACAGGCGCGAGAAGGTAAATCAGCCAGTAAATCAGCCAACTCAATCAGCAAAACTTTTGGTAGCATTAATACTGCAGGACAAGATAAGAATAAAGGAGCAGCAAATTCAGCCACAACAAGTAGCCTCTTCGCAGACTCTCTAGAACAAGACATTAACAGCAGTTTATTTCAAGATGCACAAGGCCCGGATGATAGTTTAATTAACATAGAAGAATCTGCCACTTCAAGTAACTCCACTGAAGATATGAAGAAATAAACAGATAAATGACAGACCGACAGAAGACGCTTTGCAGAAGGAATCTACTCTACTTGAAGACTACTTTTGACAAAGAAGGATGAAGAAGACAAAAAGAAAAAGAAAGAATATACTTGAGAGCCTTTAGACTCCAAGTAAAGATGGAAGACTCGAAGTAAAGGCAAGATGAAAGATAGACGTAAAGGAGGAATCTACTTTTTAGAAAGGAGACAAACCTACTTTAAACAAAGCAGAAGAAACAAGAGGAAAGCAAAGAAGTCTAAAGGTGGAGCATCTACTACTTTAATAAAGTAGCTTTAAGAGTAGCTTTATGTAAAGCATTCTGCTTTCTTTCTTTAGATTCCCTCGATGTAATCCCGAGACAGATATAAAGCAATCTTGTACAGTCTTCTTAGGATAGTTTTTTGCCTATTTAAGGCAGCCAAGTTCTTTTGTATAGACAGGATTCGAGCAATCAAAGAGACTTTCTCTAAAAAAAATCCAACTTCTCTTCTTTTCTTCATGTCCTCAAGCATCCTGTAAACAGACGCTACTATTGCCTTAACCGATATCAGCTATATTTTCAAGTAAGCTCTCACTTCCTTTAAACTTGTCTATTATTCTGGGGTGAACACGCTCTAGCGGTGAAAGACATTCTATGAACTGAAAGAAATTATCTCATGTCTAGCATGACTAGAAACAACCTTATATAGTTAAGACTTAGAGATCATATGGCATTTACTTGGATTTAGAGAGACTCTGCCCAATTTTAAAATGATTATGCTTTCTTAAAAGAACTATCAGCGTTATCTTAATAGATTTAACAAAAGTGGGAGCGAGTCATTTAAGGTTTTTGCCGAGTGATGGCGTTTGAAAACCTATAGACTAACGCATGCCCTGAGTTTTTCTAAAAAGATATACGCTGATACGTTCTAAACCAGCATTCTGAAATTTTAAAACTCAAAACCAGACTCTCTCTTATACAAAGTTTTTGCCATATTTTCTCTGAAATCTTTTCTCTATTCCGCTGTGTCTGCGTCTGTGCTATGCTGTCATCCACTATGGTAAAGGTCTAACCGGGGACTTTTTGTTTTCCGGCCAAAACAAATTGATAACATTAGTACATGTGAAGAAATGATTAGATATATGACACAATTTCTAGGACATATAACCAAAGCAAATTTTGATGAATGGAAGAATAGATATCCAAATGATTTAAAAGAACTGGCAGACTTAGGCCCTAATCCTTATAATTTTGTCAATACCACACATTTAATTTTAACAGGACAAAACCCTAATACAGGAGATACTCTACTACAAGACGAAGCAGCTAGAAAACTAGAACAAGTACATCTCTATAGCTGGCATAAAATTAAACCCTTTATGCAAGAATTTTATTACTATGCGTCACAAAATGGCAATGTATGGAATGAAACAGTAATACTAAAATTTTTAAACAAGTTACCAGGAGCTTTAGGAAAATAAATTTTAAATAAATACACTAGTTTTAAAAATAGTGTCGATTACAGACCATCATTAGGAGGAGTTTTTGAAAAAGTAATAAAAGAATTAGTAACCAAATGTACAAACATACAAATAGCTAAACAGCTTAAAAATGAGACAAGTTTCTGTAAAGAAATATATACACCTCAGCATTATGGCCAAGAAGAATCCCATCGTTTGATAGGATCTTCTCCTATAAATGGTAGTTTTTCTATTGTTTTAAGGATATCATATTTGTTTGTAAAAAGACTTATCAAATTATAACTAACTTTTTCTTGACTATAAATATCTAGATTTATATTAGAGCCTTCTATGTCTAAATCTTCTAATTCTTCTATTTGTAAACATTCTTCTATATTTGCTAGGCAACATTTTGTTTTACCATTATTACAATCGTCACATATTTTATTTTTGCCTATGTGTTTTATATCAATATATTCCCCACCACGCTTCTGAGCGTATTCTGATGGGGTGTCAATATTAATAGGGGTATGTGTAACGTTTTGTGCTAGTTGTATAAAGTCTTTAGTAATAGTTAAAGTGTTATTGTTAGCTACTAAAAAATTTATTCCTAGAATAATTTTTCCTTCTGAATGTGCAATAGGCGCACAAAAGGCTTGTTTTAAAGGATAAGGTTTGCTTTGTGTATTGCATGGTGTTAGAAAAGTAATAGATGCGTTTGTAATATATTGAGAGTAGTGTATGGGAGTATTAGAAAAACCTACTCCAGTTATGGGTGTTTCAAATGTTTTGATATAAGATGGACGAGTTAAACTTGGATCTATAACTGTAATAGTACATCCAGTGTCTATAATTGCATTAGTTTCAACTAATTTATTATAATGCCTTACTTGTACTCTTGTAGTTATAAGGTTATTAAATCTTGATTGATTGCAGAATTTTTCTATATTAAAATCTTGAATTAATTGTTTGTTTTCTCCTATAATTAAATTTTATGTATGTTTTTGTTTTATTGTAAAAGGGGTATCTTCTATTTGAATAACTTTTTGTTCTAAATATTCTAACCTTCTATTAACGTTTTTATCATAATAAGTGTTCTTATTTGTACTTGTTTCTATAGGTTTGATTACATCTGTATTATTATTTTTTTTATGCATTTTGTGCATGCTTCTTTATAATATAAGTTACATTTGCATCTTACTTTAATTGCTGGATACCATGTGCATATATAACATGGTATTGTATCTAAACCTTTTTCTAATTGCCATTGATGTGTACATTCCTCTTCTAAAGTTAATTGATATTCTAAAGGTTTAAACATAAAATTATATACGTTAGTATTTCTTAAAAAATTTATGAAAGTATCTAATTTATCTATTGTTTCTACTGGAAGATTTTATTCTTCCTCATCACTCCTTATAGAAAGGATGTCTTCTGTATATTCTTCTATTGATTTAATACTATATATACTTTATGTGTCACTTAAAGTTTCGTCTACTTCTAAGAGATCTTCATTGGTATTATTAACTATCATTGCTTTAAAGTTATTGTTGTTATTATGTCTTCTAGGACAACTAGAACTTAAATGATCTGGTTCTCCACATGAATAACATGTAATTTTGTTTTTGTATATCCTTCTATTATCATATTTTCTAACATGTCTAGGATTTAAAAAGGGTTTTCTAGCTTTGCTTTTTCTTAAATAATAAGTTTTTCTAGGTTGTTTATATCTTTTGTATGGTTTTCTAGTATACTTAGGTCTCTTTTCTTCTTGGCCATAGTGTTGTGGTGTATATATTTCTTTGCAAAAGTTTGTTTCATTTTTAAGCTGTCTAGATATTTGTATATTGGTACATTTAGAAACTAAAGCCCCGTACGCTTATCATATTCGTTTTCTGGTTTTAGCAATGATGATGAAAAAGATTCTTTTTTTGCGTACTTTTACCATTTTCTGTTTTCGTTTTGGATAAAATTATTTAAATACGCTTACCATATTCGTTTTCTGTTTTTAGCAATGATGATGAAAAAGATTCTTTTTTTGCGTACTTTTACCATTTTCTGTTTTCGTTTTGGATAAAATTATTTAAATAGTAACAAAAACTGAAAACACCTAAAATATGTTTTCAGCTTTTTTCACTCAAACTTAACCCAATATAAGAAAAAATAGCTAATTTTTTTTTTGTGAAAATGATAAAAGTACAGGAACGGATTTTCAAACTGAATATGAAAATCATGAAAATGAAAACAGAAAACAAATATGGTAAGCGTACGGGGCCTTAATATTTCTATGACTTGTTCAAAGATGCTTCCTAAAGAAAAAGAGGGTTTCATTCTAGGATCTTCATATGCCTTTTAAATTGTTTCATATATTTCTCGTCCTAGAGCTCCTGGTAATTTATTTAAAAATTTATCTACTACAGTCTGGCTATAAATATTGCCGCTTTGTGAAGCAAAATAGTAATATTCTTGCATAAAGGGTTTTATATTATGCCAACTGTATAAATGTACTTGTTCTAACCTTCTAGCTGCCTCAGTTTGTATTATGGTATCTCTTGTATTAGGATTTCTTCTAGTTAATATTAATTGTATAGTGTTTACGAAATTATAAGGATTATCCCATGAGTGCTCTAGAGCATTAGCCTAATTCTCATAGGAAACAACCTCACTTACACACTCATATAGGAGAGCCCACCAAGGATGCTCTCCTAACTAAGACATCACACAGTAATAGCTATAAAACTCAATAACATAAAAAATCTCAACCTCAAATATCATTACAAGAAACACATACTTACACTATAGGGAAGGACATAATGCCATTACACAAAATTAGTGCATGTATAAGAACGAGTCACTCTATAATTCATTAGTCTCTTATCTAGTTCTTGGGATTTCCAGTCTCTAGAAGGTTGTATTCTTATAGGAGACTTCTACGACTTCCGGCTCAAGTACCATCCCCATCCCCTCTCTAAAGAAGCGGATTTGTACGACCACCCTAATTAAAGAAGGGGCTCTGGGCACACTAATACCAGTATCTGCGAAAGAAAAAGTACGGCACATGACTGGAAACATACCCTAGAGCAGTCAACGATTTTCGGTTTGTTCATGCTAATGCTACTCGGACCGTCTCCTATTTGTTCATCGCTAATACTTGCTTCTGGGATTTGGAGGTTCTCCTTCAGACTTTTCCAGATGCAATGGCTAGCCAAATTCTTCGCCTCACGCTCTTTCCTGAGGGATTGTCTGATCGGCTGGTTAGCGCCTTCGCCCGAGGGGATTGCTTCTCAAATCAACTACGTATCGGTTCTTATCCAGCCAGGCACACAGGGCTGCCTCTTTGAATCAGCCCCTGGAGCCTGCCTGTTGGTCCCGCCTTTGGAAGCTTCCCATCCCGGAAAAGGTGAAAATTTTCTTATGGCAATTCGCCCACCAGCGGCTCCCTCTTTCACCAGATCTTTTACAATGCCATTGCCTGATTAATGCTTGATGTCCGTTGTGTCTGTCCCATCCGGAAACACTTGAACACCTATTCCTTGATTGTCGCCTCGTCAGGCCAATTTAGGAATCTTACTTTGGGCTGGTGATCCCGCCCCCACCCTTAGCTCCATGTTCGGGACCCTTCATGTTGGCCCACTGGCTCGAGATCGGTCAATCGGAATTGTGGTGCGCTGGTTCGAGTCGTGTGCTTTTCAGCCATCCTTTGGTCCATTTGGTTAGGCCGAAACCTAATGGTCTTCCGTGGCCAAAAATTCTTTCCCTGCTCGATTATCGCTCAATGTTAGGGATTATTGCATACTATCTTTAATACCCCACTTTTCATATTGCGTCTCCGGAAAGTGGAGCGTTGCGCCTTCACGAAGACACCTTGGGTACTTGTGGACTGCTTTGACCACTTCTACCCCCCGTTATGCTCCATTTACTTCTCACCTAGTTGTACCTGTCCACTGCTGCCTACTCCAATTTTTTGCTCCATTTCCGTCCTAGGCTCGCCCTGCGACAGGAAATTCGGTATTGGGCTAGTTCTACTCTATCAAGCTTGGACTCCGATAGGAGCCATTGCGGATTTGATCACAGCGGCGGATGAATTGGGTGCTATTACAATTGCCATCTGTCGTGGCCTCGATTGGATTTTCAAACTTTAGCACTTGCATATTATTTTTTTATTACCTGATTGGACCTTTGTGCTACAAATGACAACTCACCTTAGCAGCAGCTCGTCATCAGCCATACGTACAATTTTGTCTAGCTACAAGGGATTGCACTCTGTGCTCGCAGCCCAAGGTAAAATAGCCCCCTTACTGCTTTCATCGGCGTTGGCAACTTTTGTAGACGGGTCTGGTACGGGGTCGCATCAGGAGTGGTGTGCCAATGTACAGCCTGACTAGGCCAGGATCCACGCTATCGCTGTCTCCTTGTGTTTTTGGTTCCTTAGAGTTGGTTATGTTGTTTACCCTCGGGTGGGGTTGTCACCCGGTTATGTATATTCAACCTCTCTCAATCTGGTATATATTTTTTGCGCCTTTCTCAATAAAAAAACAACAAACAAACAAACGTATAGGAGATCAGAATTTCAGGAGTAGTTTTATTGGAAAGAATATCAGGTCTAATAACATTATTGGAACAATAACAAATGACAACTTACAAAGCTTTCCAATTCGAAGGCATTAAAATTCCCATTCATATGAAAAAACAAACAAAAATTGAATCGAATAGTGAAAGCGCGGGTTCCTGCCTACGACTATTACAAAAAACAACCCTCAAGCTTGTACAGGACGTGCAATACAAGAGGAATAATGACGTATTTTCAACCTTTAATGGAACTTCGCTACCCAGCTTCGATTTATATTCTTTGACGGGAAGGTTTTATAGTATTGGTTGCAACCAAGCTTTGTGATTTATATACAAAAACTTGAAAATCACAAACACCTGGTTGCAATCACGTCTAAGGGGAAAAAAAAATTTATATGACCATAACGCCATTCTGCGTTCATCTGGGTGACAACCTGCAGATAGACAGAAGCATGCCAAAAGTACGATCAACCAAGACTAGGATAAGAAATAATAAATTGACTGCTGAAATAATCAGATAAGTGCTCCTAAAAGCAACTATCCCTCTTGCTCTCTCTTTTAATATGGGGTAAATAAGCTATTAGACTGGTTTAGCATAAAGAACCCAAACTCGTTAAAAAAATTCAAGAACCAAGGAATATTTTGCTACCATACAATACTTTTGTACAGATCCAATCAAATTATAATGTTGAGTCGAATATTATAATTTACCGGGATACCTTGGTCCTTGGTGGGTTGCACTGTGTTGCTTTGGCCCCAAGGTCAAGGGTTCAAGACCTGGTAGAGAGAGAGAAAGAGAGAGAATATTATAATTTGCCAGCATGCAAGTGTTTGGTGGCCTATGAAGCACGGGTTCGACAGTTTGGCTGCGTGTCCAAAATTGTTTATTGATACTATTAATTTTCTGAAATTTGGGTGCGACTCGGATACGGTCAAAATATGCACCGGATAATTTAGATTCAAATTGAAACATGAAGTTTTCAGAGAAAGAGAGAGATGAAGAAAAACAAGTAGTCACCGGCGACCCCAGGCAGTAGCGTCGTCCGACGACCAAAATAAGCCGACGGCAACACTGAGCACTAAGCAGTGTCTGGCGTCCAACAGGGATCATCGGAAAGTGTGACTCCGGAGGAGAGAAATATATCCATGTGGCTTTTGAGGTTTCATTCCAAAAAGATAAGTTATATCCAACGGTTCACCTTTTGACAGCTGTATCCAATTAATCTACTATTTCATTTAAGTATCCACTAATTAATACTTTAACTAGCCCCAACACTTAAGAGAAATAATAGTAACACCCCCTTTACTGTATTCAACTATACATATATATACGTTGACCGCGAGGGCAACTTGGGTTAAGTTACCCGCGCGATCTGGCCGTCCATACACGATATGTGGACGGTCCAGATATTTTTATTTTTTTTTGTTCGTCCACCACATTATGTAGCGAACGATACTTCTTACCAGATTGCCGCTCATTTGCCCCTTGTGTGAGATCTTAACCTGACCCGTCCGCTACGTTATGTAGCGAACGACAGTGGACTAAATTTTTCTTTCGTCTCAGGTGAACTTAACCTGTATTGATGTTCTTCCCACAATTTAGAACAAACAAAATTTTCATGAATGTTAGATGTTCTTCCCGCAAATTAAAACAAACAAAACTTTCATGATTCAAATGTTTGTTCTCTATATTTTCAATCAACAAAGATCATCAATCAAAACAACCAAACCCACAACTGAAGTTCAACCATCAACAAACCTACAACCGCAATTACCATGGCAGAACCACCACGCCACTCCATTACAACCAACAAACCCACAACCACGACCAATCTGCCACCACCAATACCCTGCTACCACTACCGAGAGAAGAAGAAGCTGCTTCTTCTTTTTTTTCAAAAACAAAAGATAAAAATAAAACCCAAACCCACCACAAATCTGAAACCCACCACCATAGCGGTGTCAATCTTTGATCTACAATCTTACCTTTGCCAGATCTAGACACACTGTAGCTACCGCCGTCGTCTCTTTCAACATTGCCTCGCGCCGCCCTCGACCCTGCCACTTGGCGTCGGCAAATCTACCCACCGCCGTAGCTCTGTCGCCACCTCTTGCAACGGCTCCTCGCGCAGCCCTCGATTTCGCCACATGCCGCGGCGTCTACTTCTCCTCATGCTCCACAATCACGTACAATCTGTCCATATTGCTTATGTGGGCAGAAGAGAGAGAGAGAGAGATGAAGGGGCAGTTTGTTCCTCTCCACAGCTATGCGAGACATGCTTGCTTTGGGTTTGCAGAAAGAGAGCTTGATGTTCCCTTTGTCTTAATCAAAACCTTTGGTATATATACTATGTCTGCTACATTATATAGCGGACAGACAGTTTCAATGCGTACTTAATTGCGGACAAGGGGTATTTTTGTCAAAAAATTGTCCGCTACATTATGCAAAGTACATACTTAAAAAAAATGCGAAAAACAGATCTGGACCATCCACAGATTGCGGATGGACGGCCAGATTGCGCGGGCAACTTAACCCAAGTTGCCCGCGCGGTCAACGGATCAACTCCCTATATATAACAGTCCATTAAACTTAACGAACTCTCCCTAATTTCCAACTAAGTACCCACTTATTAATATATTTCTTAAACTATGCCCCATACTTCAGAAAATAACAGTAATACCACATACAAACTTTACTGTATTCAACTATGCAATCTCAATATTAATGAAACAGCCCGTTAAACTTAACACTCTCTTACTAACTTGATTGGAAACATTAACATTATTTTCCACCCATATATGACGTATATAATTAGATCTGCTGGCCACACCAGTATCTTGGAACTTCTCAAATGACGTATCTGCACCCGCACTAAAGTTTGTGCTTCCTAGGTGGTGGCTAAGCACAGCTGTGATAGCGGTTAAAGGTGGTAATAGTGGTGGTGATGGGTGGCGGAAGAAGATGATCGTCATGGTACGAAGTGGTGGTGGCGGTGATTTCGTATAAGAAAACAAAGGGGGAAGGACTTGTTACTTTTTGACCCCCTATAATTGTCTCAAGGCACTTTAAGTTTAAATATTTAGAAAAGGTGCCCAAATTGTTTAATCTCCTAATGCAGGGACGCAGGGTAATCGCAGGGTTTGACAGAAGAGCAATAAATAACCTGGGTTAAGTTGGCCAAAAAAATTTGCACAGGTTTGAGTGAAATCTATGTGCAAACCCTTGGGTTAGGTTGGTATTAATACTTTTTCTACCAAACAAAGTCTAAACAATACTAACTCTTTTCCAATACCGATTAACCTCTCTTCGCTACTAAGCAATTAGTCAATTACATCCCAAGATTCCTAGAGTCATACTACAATAGTTTGATATGAAGAGCCAAAGACCATGTACTTCCTTAACCTTGTATTCTCATCCTTTAAAGTCATCATAATATTACTTTGATATCAAGAGCAACGTGGAAGACGTGAAAGCATCCACTTATCAGCTCAACTCAGTTCATAATAGTTTCAAACATGCTTCGTATGCAAAATTAAAGCTCGTAGTGCGAAATTAACGTTCAGGTCAAATTTATGAGAATTATGTAAACCACGAAGGAAAACCAGGAGCAATCATTTATGGAGCTTGATTCGAATTTGTTGTAATCAAATTTAGGATGAATCAAGACGTCACTATGTTACATCGACTCTTCAGAATGCTTGAAGTACCCTAGTCGAACAGTCAACACTGTGGGTATGGGATATGAGCCCTAAACATCTCATAGGATGTCATTATCAACGCTATCTTATAGTGTTCCATTTAATTCGTTATTGCTTTGAGATGAGACAAATTCTCAATTAAAACCATGTGTGTCACATAAAACACCATCTTACCACTAAAATTACTATAAGTAATACTAGATATGAACATTTTTCCGAGTCCCTGTGTCTTGTGTTTTAAAAGTTAGACGAATCTGACACTTGGACGCGTGCCGACTGAACACTCGTACCAAGTCCATGTAGGATAGGCCATCAAATATTTTCAAAAGCAATAAATTCATTAATCTGCAGGTGATGGCATGCAGTCCAACTTTAAATTCTGAATTGAGTTGATATGGTCCGCGAAAGCATCAAAAGAGTTAATAAATTCATAATCTTGACTTTTGGAGTGAACCAAAGGAGGTCCAGCAACCTATTGTCTGGTCTGGGTTTTCAATAAATAGTATAGAGGATAATGCAAGGGGCAGGCAAGTGCAAGCAGCTTTTGTGGCAAGGTTCTCATGCACGCGTCTTAGCCCTACTTCCAAAAGAGGTGGTTTTTTTCGGTTTTCAAATATGTGATTCCATGTCCCAATAGAGTAATCTTATGGTACAGAAAAGGCTCACCCCTTAATCTAATAAAAAGTGAAGAGACTTCAATCGGCAGAGAGAGAGAGAGAGACAGAGACACAGAGGGGGGGGAGGCAGAGAGACTAACCGCTCTATCTCAAACTACAAACATCGCAAGAAGCGCATGCAAGACAACCCAGTAGATGATAACACCGAGCCGGACGGCAGGCTGTCGCATTAGTGCTCGATCACAAGAAACCCTGGCATATTGCATGTAGGGGATGATTTAGCGGTAATACAGTTTTATATCCCAACTAGAAGTATGAGGAAGATAGACAGTTTTACCATAAACCATCGATTATGTTGGTTACAGGTCTTGCAAAACTTGGGACAAGTTTTGATGTAGTAAGCGACTTGAAACCATGAGCTGAAGCAGAGGAACAAAAAAGGGGAGAAGATAGGAGGTAAGTTTGTTGACCAGATATTAAAAGAAGAGAGCTATACGGTCATACCTTTATCGTCATCTTCATCCTCTAATCTAGAATCCCTACCATGATCCACATCTATAGCGATGGCAACTTGATCATTATTGCCTTTGCGCAAACTGCGAACTTGAGGTGGAACAGATGGCCCAGGTGCTGTCCATTTGTTTATCTGCACTCGAGGTCCAAAAAAGGGCGTCATACAATATAAACATCTTATAAGGAACTCCCCTTTTTGGTGAAGAGGAAGGGGGGTACTACAGTTACCCGAGTATTGTGAATAATCAAACACTTGAAACTCTAAATACAGGCACTTAACATACAAATACATCAAACATATTTTTATATAGCAGAAATAGACTGCCAAACTAGGTGGCCTCTAAATATAATGAGAGAGAAAATTAGAGCGAACAAAATATTACGACCTTGAAAAACAGAGTAGTCAACCATTGATCACTGTAGAAAACCGAAACTAAAGCTCAGATGAGTACAAGAAGAACTTGGGCTTGCTAATGAAAATTAAGACGGATATATTATTTATGCTTAACAAAAAGCTGATGGAATCCTGCAAAAACCATACAAGTACTAGACAGGCACAAGATCAACTAATGCAAAAATTAGAGATTGGATGTCAGAAGCCAATGCCAGAGCATGTGCCTTACGGATAACGTTTCCCATCTGAAGGTAAAGAAATCTATGCAACCTAACAAGTTTATTGGTAAGCTAAACATTTGATTTCAAGATTAGCTGCTAATGCAGTGCCATAAAAACAAGGTACTAAACTTATCAAATTGACTTACCAAGGGTTCAACTTCCATAATTTCAGAAGGCAAACTCGCCCCTTGTCCAGAAACACCCACACCTTGAAGCGTACGAACTTGGGATTCCTTATCCCTTAGAGTATTTTCAAGGTATTCTCCTTTGCGCAATAACTCCTCTACTCTACTCCTCTCTAATTGCAACAAGTTATCTCTGCTCTGTGCCACCACTCGTAGATCCTCCAGTTCAGAGATAACAGATATGATCTGCTTTTGAAGTACATCTTTATATTGATGAACCTGGGTGTTTTTCTTCTCTTCAATATGCACATCCTGCACCTGTACCCGAGAAATTTCTGAATCGATCCACGTAAATAACTCAAGGATCTCATCTGAAGTTCCTTTGTTGCCCATCTGAGATGCAAGTAAAGAATCATTGGTGCATCTGGTAACCTCTTGCCTTAAAAAGGAGATTTCAGCCTCCCGTCCTTGTAATTCAGATTGAAGCTTCTCTACTTCAGAGAGAAGACTTCCGGACAGATTGTGAAGTTCATCAAATTTGTTCTTTGTAATCGAAAGCTTTTTCATAGCCTTTCCACGAGAAGCTTCAGCATTCTCCAAATCTATATTCTTTTGATGCAAAACTCTTTCCAGTTCCTCAATTTTATTTTTAAGGCCATCCATTTGGGACTCTTCCTCATCAAGTGCTTGCATCAAAGCATCAAGTTCTGCGATGAACAAACATTTATAATCAGTTTAATAGATAATGTACACTTATTAGAGCACATAAGTACAGCTTAAGACGAAGTTAAATAGCAGACCTTGTTCCTTTGCAGCTAGTGCATCAGTCAGTGATCTAACTCTCTCTTGCAAGTCTACCGAAGTAACTTCCGAATCTTGTAGCTCCTTTACTCTCTTCTGCAACATGCTACACTCATCCTCCAACATACGCACCTGCCTGTCTAAATCGTGAATATGAGCTTTTGCAGGTTGAAGCTCCTGTAAGTAACTCATTGCAGTAGCCTCAGCCTCCGTGATTTGACTAACAAGTTCCACACAAATTCTTTCGTTTTGGATATCCTTCTCCTGAAGCTCTTTTTGGAGATTTGATACTGTACTCTTCGTTTCCATTAGACCAGCCTCCACAATCTTGACTTGCATACTAAGGAAATCATTTACATCTGATAACAGTCTATCAGCCATGGCACGAATATGTTCTTCAGAAGAAGAATGAGTCTGCTCACTGAAAAGAGTTCCGGTTAAAGAATCCAAGTTGAACCTCAGATCTCCACCAGCCTGCTGGGCTTTCCAATTTCCAATTTCCATAACTGAACTTTTACAGGCCTCATAGAGTAATGAAATGCTCCTACGGAGTACAAGGCTTTGTGCATCTTTTTCTTTATTAATGGCCTCTAAGTGGATAATGTCTCCTTTCAGGGATTCAACATAATGGATTAGGGAGGTCATTTCCTTCACAAGTGTCCCCACCATGTCAGATAGGAGATTAGCTTCATCATGGATTGAAAACGAGTGTTTATACAGTTTGTCCTTAAAAGCACCAAAGTCTGTTGTGAAGCCTTGCAAGTGACCCTTAACCAAACTAGAAATTTCACCCACAGTATTGTCATTTAACTGGTCTAGTATCTTAGGATCTGAGGAAGACACTGTACCCAGATAGTTCCCCTGAAAATGGATATAAGGTTAGAAAATGGACATCATAATTATTAGGAGGGCTATTTATATACTACAAAGAAGTTAAATTCACGCCCTAGTTAACTAACAGCTTTCTGGTCATGTGATTCGTATGGAAAGAACGATCTGTTTAAGGGAAAGGCTACATCCACCCCCCCCCCCCCCCCACCAGATGCTATTTCATTGCCTCATTTGTCGCTATAAGGTAGACAATTGACTAATATGCACTCTTAGTGGCAAAGGGGGGTAGAAATAACTTTTACTTTATTGTTTTCTATTGGTCGGGATATGATAATGCCCGTTAAGGAAAAAGACAGAACAGGAACATAGACAAATATATGAAACGAAACCATTTACATTAAAGGGAAATATGACAGATGAACTCAATTCCGGAAATTACATATAGCTATAGCACCAAACCAAGGAAATCGTTAATAAAACCCCTAAACAAATGGTTATGATGAATTAGCTAAAATTGTAATATCGTTAGTTGGTTTCTTAGTAGCAGTAAACTCCTCATATGGTGACGCTTCTCTGTCGGAAACTCGTTTTTGCCATCCCAAGTTGGGAGCTCCATGGGATTGTGTCCCAAGCTAAAATGGAACTCGATCCCGTCAACTGGATATGGAACAAGTGAGAGAGTAGCTGCAAATTCAATTCCTTGTTTCCCTCTTCCTTAAAGTCCTTAAAGCCTCCTTGCCGTTGCTGACTATGGTCATCGAGAGAATAGAGCTTGTCAATCAGTGCATATCTAATCAATGTCTCGAGGGGACAACACCAGCAGCAGAACTACTTTTACTTTCGTTCTTTTTAAAGGCAAGTAGTCACTTGATGTGATAACACAATTCACTGTAGCTTATGGCATTTTCAAGGAAAAAAATGTGTACACCATAATTAAGTGTAAGATATATTAAACAAATGGCCATACGCTTAATGCATTTATTTATTCAAGCCACGCCAAAACCTTAGATTCTTCCAGGTGCTTATGCTCTCCACCCCTCCCCCCCACGCCCCACACCCCCCCCCCACCCCCACCCCCGCCACCCCCCCCCCGCCCCCGTCCCCGCATCGTGCAACTAAGGTTCGTTTAGCTGAGTTGAGCTTTATACCTGTAACAAAAAGTTAAGCAAGCAATGATATGCATAATAGCTCTAAATAAAGGTAAAAAAATTGTGAATTTGGAGAAAGTAAATAGGTACTGCAACCTTATTCTACTCGCACCCTGGCTCTCAAACTATTATTTTTCTTTAATAAATTTTTTCTAGATATTATACTCAATTAGACTACCAAGCCTAAACGAATAGATACCAGTAATCCATGAAGTGGAAAGCAAGACAACCGTGATGTCAATATTGGTTGCTTAAGCTATTTGCATAGCTGAATATTACAGCATTTAACCCTCACAGACTGCATGGCCACGTGATGTGGCAAACATAACAGCAAAAGGAGAAAGGCGGAATATACAGAAGAAGAGAGACAAGAAACTTAAGCCCTAGGCTTATTCCCACCATTCGTTATTCCAAAGCCGAATAATAGTGAGATTACACCAGAATTCATATCCTAACATGAGTGGGACAGAACGAAAGGGGTCACGCTGCTTGTACTTGACCCGCACAAAGTAGCAGTGCATAGCACTTTTCATGTCGATGCCCTCCCACGAGTAAAAAGCAGCATTAAAAGTAAGGTGATAATTTTCCACCAAAAGTTTTGCAGTACCATTCAACTTTGCCTCGGTAAATGCTCTCTTCCGTTGACCGATCGACTCGTACCATTTGAAAAAACTCTGCTGCAAGTCTCCCAATCCCAGAATATTTCGGGGTTGTGATCACCATGAAAATCAAATGCTTCCAACTTAACATTTCGGTCAACATCACCCAGTCTAGGACCTTCCGGACAATGGATAATTGGAAGAGTTTGTTCCACATCATGATGTTCGGAAGCACTTGACCAATATCACGAAATTTCAGTTGTGGTTTTATCCAAATGCATAGCCTGAAATTTCTGCCAAGTGGGGCGTTACCGCATGAATTTATAAAGAAGGTTCAAGTGGGGTGGGTGCTGGCGTCGGAAGCGAAGGCAGTCATGGCTACTATGGTGAGGGTGGTTGTGGTTACGGTGGTCGAGGTGGTTGTGTTCATGCATGGCGGTCGTGGTTGAGATGGTGGTGGACGACGGTACTAGGCGGCGATCACCTAAGTATCACATGGCTAGAGTGGCACCGATGGCGAATATGAAATGAGGAGTAATGAACCAATTATTAGAATTGTGGCATATCAAATGATAATCTGGATTTCAACTAAAGAAGCGAGAATTGGTCGACTTTAAGAGTTGATGTATTCCACTGGCAGAACTGTCGTAGAAGTGGCAGCCATAATTGCTAGTTCAGCTTCATGTGAGAACCACTGGAGTTGTGATGTTTCTTTCTAGAATCAGTTTCTACATTTTGGTGATTTTTCTTAACAAGTCTCATGACTTCAGTTATTTGTTCAATCTATGAGATTAGGGGAAGCAGAAAAGTAAAGAAAATTATGGACTGGAACCTCTAGTGATTTATGATGGTCTTCCAAGATAGACACAATCTATGAAGCACGGGTGTGGAATTTTGGGTGAAGCACCGTCACCGCGTGTGCGTCAGGTTTGAGTGCAGAATGGGTGCACACTGAGTGCATGTCCAAAATTGTATATTTATCGATTTAGTTTTCTGAAAACCAGGTGCTGCTGGAACACGGTAGCAACACGGCCGGGACACGCACCCAATACTTCACGTTCAAAGTCGGATCTTGAAACCCAAAAGGAGATCGCATTAGGGTATTCCGACTGAGAGGAGACCGAGATAGAGGCAGAGAGCTAGAAGAAGAAGAAGTAGCCACCGAGACCCAAGGCAGGCAGCAGCATGCGGTGACACAAGGCGGCAGGGACGTGTAGCGACCCAAGGCGGCAATGGCGTTCGGCAGTAGCACCTGTGATTCTAGAGAAGGAGACACCTCAATGTTATCATGATGTTATCGATGGCTTTCGATATTTTAGTTCCAAATAAGATATAATAAATGGCTCACTTTTTCAAAGATGTATCCAACCAACTTGCCATTTTATTTAAGTACCCACTTATTCATTTATTACTTAAACTAGCCCCAGTACTTCAAAGAAATAACAGTAATACCACATAGAAACTTTATTGTATTCAACTATAAATATTCAATATTTACGAAACAGCCCATTAAAATTAACAAACTCTCATTATTTTGGTTGGAAATATTACTATCTGGCGTACTCCCCCCCCCCACCCCCACCCCCCCGTATTTTAAATGATGATCCGCGTATCCACCCCCGTGTCGTATCCGCACCCGCACCGGAGTCCGTGCTTCCTAGGACGCAATACTTTCCTGAATGGAAGGAAGAGAATTTGGGGCATCGTAATGGAGAATATTCATGCTCTCAAATAACTTCTGGGTATTGTTAAAACAGAGCTATTGTTAAAACTGGTGAGAAATTGAGCAATACATAATGTCAAATAACAAAACAAGAACAATGACAATGTTACCTTGTTCCCAGAATCAGTGGAAACACTGCCATCAGTAGAACCTCGAAAAGGTAGTCTAACCAAATCCGGGGCATCCCTCGACTTTAAAGATGACATGCACGTGGCCTCCAAATTCTGCAAAACTTTCAAGTCCTCGGAAAGGACATTTTCTAGTAAATCGTTAATATCGGTAAATTCTGCCCTTAGTTGATCTAGACCAGATTTTAACACCATGAATTCAGCAATTTGGTTTTCCCTTTCCTCCGTGCGAACAGCAGATAAATATTCGAGATGTGAAAGAGCTTCATGTTTGTGAGCTTCCTCTATTTCCGTTTTCTTGGATATTTCTGAAAGTTTATCTGTGGATTTTGCTAGCTCCTCTAGAAGACCATCATTTCTTTCTTGAACCTCATTCAACTCTGCAAGGAGTAACTCAGCTGCTCTTTTAGATTTCCTCGCATCGTGTTCGGAAGAAGCCACGGCTGCATGTAAATCACGTAACAGTTTTCCAATTTCTAAAATCTTCTCAACTGGATCAGTAGTACTAATTTGAAAGCCGATACCAATCTCAGCCAAAGCACTCAAAATCATGCTCAAGGTATGCCCTTTATCCTGCAGACCTTGTTCAGTTTCTGCCAGACGATTTTTCAAGAACAAACTCTCGGACTCCAGACCCTCTGTCCTTTCTTGGTAAGTGCACAAGTCCTTAATCTTCTGCTCGTATTCTGAAATAGCAATTTCACGGATTTTAATCTCAGAATTCAGGCGTTCCATCTCAGTTGTTATCTCGTCAATGGTTTGCTTCATACTGTCCCTTTGTTGCACCAATGACTTACCTTTTCTAACTGCAAGATTTAACTTCTCTCTTACAGAAGCTGATTTCTGCTCCTCCTGATTAAGTAGACCTTGCAACTTTTGCCTTTGTGTATCTAGTGCCTCGATTTCACGGACCAAAGATTGATTGCTCTCCATATATTTATCCCTCTCCTCCTTCACATGAATCAAATCACTCAAAGCCTCCTCCAGCTCTTTCTTCAGAACCACTAAATCCTGCTCCACTAAATCTCTATTTCTCGTTTCACCAAGAGTTGCATTAATGTTTACAGTGTTTTGCACCTCAAATGCATCCCCAAGAGCGGGATTACCTACAGAAGGGTTTTTGTACTTCTTTATAAGCTTCGTCAGTAAAAATTCCAAACGCTCAGTACTGCTTGTACCAAAAGCGAGATGTTCTGTACTAGAATCCTGAAGTACATTGAGAGCCACACCCTCCAATCTTCGTATATCACCTTCAACAAGATTAATATGTTCCTCCAACCCAAGCTTTGCATCCAATTTCTCTTCCAAAACAGTTACTATGTTCTTCATATTATCATTCTCGGCAATAGAAGAAGCTGCCCTCTCAGAGACATCGTCATAATCGCGAGTTAGAATGTCCAAACGTCCAGCAAGCCTCTCTTTCTCATTCGTAACGGATTGAATAACTGCCTCAAGATCAGATATTTTCATTTTAGACTCTTCCAAATCAGCAGTTCGTGATTCACAAAGGGTTTCACAGTTATAAATTTTCTGCTGGAGAGAGCTACAATGGTCAACAGCGTCCGAAAGTGCACCTCCTAACCACCCAATCCTGTCTTCCGGCTCCATGGATCGCAACTGCAAAGGCATAGTTACCCTATCCAAGATCTCTTCCAATCGTTGCAAGAGATTGTTGCGTTCCATTAACGACTGTTCAAGCATTTCATTTTGTTCAGCCAATCCATAGAATTTACTTTGGAGCTCCTCATATTTTCTTCTTAAATCTTCACCTGAAATTGAAGCCGGCTGTAAATCTTCTTTCCAGGCATCCATTGGCACAAACCCAGCATCAGAGTACAATCCTCCTCCCGCAGAACTTTTCTGATCTCCATCATTAAGGGGCAAAGCATTCCCAGTAACTGACCTTGCTAACCAATCCACCTTTCCAAGTACATCTTGGGCATGAAAGTGCTCCGGGAGTTCTAGGTCTTCTAGAATCTCTTCTATCCTCTGAATTACAGAATCTTTCAGAAGAAATGACTCTCTTAATGCAGTAGCTGAATTCCTAATGTAAGAGAGCTCAGATTCCAGAGCTTCCACGCGTTCACCCGCCTCGGAATAGGTCTTAAGTTTTATCTCCATTTCATGAAGACTGGCGTTCTTCAACTGTAACTCCTGCAAGCATCTCTCTAGTTCACTGGACGTCACTGCAAGGGACTGCTTGAGACCGTCACGCTGCAATATCAAACCTTTCCCTTTGGCAACAGCTATGCTGAGCTTCTCTCGGAGAGAAGATACCCGCTGCTCTGACTGTTCGAGTTCAGTTACTTTATCTTGTATTACAGATCTGACAGCAACAAGATCCTCCATTGCCCTCCTCAAACTTTCCTTAAAAACAAGTACTTCATTTTCACGTAGAACAACCAAAAAGCTAGAGTGATCGTTCTGTTCCTGCAGCTCATTCAATTTTATGTCCTTAGAACCCAAATTTTCAATAAACAAGCTGACCTTCGCATTGGCTTCTTTATATTTTTTAACAAGAGAATAGATCAAAGATTCTAGGTACAATGCAGCTTCATCTGTATCAATATCAGGGCCCTCCAGCTTAACCATACCTTCAAGATCTTCAACTAACTTCTTAAGAACATCTGAACCAAGGCATCTTTTGTTCATTTTCTCAATATCTTCTGTTCTTTCCATCAACTCTGAGTTGAGTTTGTCGTTTGCAGACTCAAGTTGCAGTTTCTCAACCAAAAGTGTTCTTAGCTGCTCCATTAGGGTATCATACTTACGAGTGTTTAAAGAATCTAGCAGTTTCTCATTGGATATGCTTGTTTCACTTTCTTCTACATACCCACGTGAATCATTGACAAGTTTCCTAAGATTACCATAGATCTGATGGATTTGGCTAGTAGCCAATTCATTTTGTCCCTGCAAATCATTGAGCCTCTCATTCATTTCCTTGTGGGTGCTGTACAAAGATTCATAGTCTCCACGAGCAGCCTCCAGCTTCTCCTGCAAATCTGCGATAACTTTGGTGGCAGCTCCGACAGAAGCAGCAACATGGTTACCTATATCTAGGCCATCATGGGTTTCAACAGAGATGGTAGAGCACATAATTCCCACAGATGCATCCAGCTTTCCAACTGCCTCAACAAACCAATCAACAATAGAGTTGTAGTCCTTTTCGAGTACCGATGTCCTCTCAGCCACTTCCTTATGCAAAATATCCATCTGATGGTTGATAGAGAAAACTTTGTCATCTGAGCTTTCTTGCAGTTCATCCAGCCGTCTCTGCAAGGCAGCTACTCCTGATTCATAATCAGTCAGCTTCGTTTTAAGCTCTGCGCTCTCCGTTCTATATATACTTTCTTGCTGCCTCAACGCTTCATATAAAGCCAAAAGCTCGCCTTTTTTCGCTTCCACATCACACACATGTTTCTTTATAATTTCATAAACAACAAGAAGCTCAAGATTTGCTTCCTCCAATTCTCGACTCTGTTCCCTTAAAGCTTCATACTGAACCTTCAGCTTGCTGAATGCAGCGTTAGCAAGTTCCCTACCATTTCTCTCACCCTTGTACAATTCACTGGCGTTTTCAGCATCCAGAACCAACTCCTTAAGCACTGCTCTCAGATTATTTAATTGGACTTTGCTTAACACATAAGGAGCAGCATATGATTGATTTTCAGTTGAATGCTCTTCATCTGCCTCATGGTCATCAATATGACCCTTTGACTCAAAAGCTTGAATCAGTTTTGATACCGCGGGTGCAACCACGTTACTGCTCGAATTCCTGAAGGAAGCTGAATGAGAGTGCATATCTTCAATAGCCGTCTCCAATATTCGCATTAAATTTTCGGCTTGCTCCAAGTGTCCCTTTAAAGTGGTATAGCCAAGGGAATCATCATACACATTCGATTTAAGCTGATACAAAAGTGAACATTCAGCGTGGCTGCTAGACAATGATTTCTCCAAAAATGGGTCGTAACTCATATCCTCTCCCTTCCCAGAAAATTGGGAAAAATCACGGCAGCTTATGCTTTTTTCCTCTGTGCTTGGCATAGTAAAATGAGTAACTTGATTACCAGCCGCCTCAGATTGAGATTGTACTTTGGTATTCGTGGCATCTAATTCTTTAATCTTTGCTTTGTAGACCTCCAAACTTATTATGAGATGAGCATTTTCCTCTGAGATTTGTTCAATGTGCACAGACGCCTCTTTTAGGTCATCCACCGCCTTGCTACATTCCACGTCCAGACCTGCTATTTGATCCTTATAGTCTGCTAACTCTGCTGAAAGTTTCTTATTTTCAATTGCAAAAAAGTCTTTTTCTCCTCCAAGCTTTTCTCTCTCCTCAGTTATCAGAGCAATAATTGTGTTTGAGTTGGCAATTTCCACCTGTAGAGATTCCACGAAGCCCTTCTGTTCCTTCAACTCTGCAGACAGCTTCTCCATCTCACGGGAAAAATACTCCTTTTCCTCCTCAAGACCTTCCACCAAACTCTTGCATCCTGCCAAGTTGGTCAAGAGCTTCTCGTGTTCATAAACATCAGACTTCTTTTCTTGCTCAAGCTTCATTCTCTCCTCTGTCATCAAAGCAAGACTCCCATTTAAGTTAATATTCTCTGCCTGAAGCAATTGTACTGATGCCTTGCACTCCGCTAACTCCGCAGCTCTATTCTCATTATTAGACAAAATAGATTCGCTCTCAGCTTCAAGTTTCCTTCTCTCCTGAGTCATTAAAGTGAGACTCGCATCCAAGTTTTCTTTTTCAACCTGTAAAGCTGCCACCAAATCCCTGCAATCAGCTAACTCTGTAGACACCCTTGACACCTCCTGTTGTGAGCTCTCCAGTCTAAACTGCAACTCATTAGCTCTAGAAGATAACTTCTCACACTCTCTCTTAGCAAAATCATATTCTTTCTGGAAATCCTCCCGCCCACGGGAAGCTAAATGAAGTTCAGATTTACAACGAGCAAGCTCATCAGAAAGGATTTCAGATTCCCCTCTAACTTCACTGAGAGAAGCACCTTTCATTGATATGTCATCAACCAACTGCTGGTGTTGATGATCAAACTCCATCTGTAGTTCCATTTGTTCAATGAGCTGCAAGTGAAGGATATCTTTCATAAAATAGGTGGTGTACAACTGTTCTTTGAGTATCTCAAGTACATCAGAAAACCCACGCCCTTGTACATTATTCCTCGGTGTAGTAGCTGAGACTCTTGAATCCAGCAGAAATATGAATTCATCATCATCGAGACCACGTACAACTTCTGCAAGCCAAGAAAGCCTAATTGAGCTATTACCGTTGGGCATTAAAGATCCCTCCATGCTGATTATCGTGTCCGACATACCGGATTGAACCTCCTGTGCAATATATCCTTCAGAAAAACCTGATGCAAATGGGATTTTCCGACTTTCCTCACTAGAAGTAGCTACTTTTACATCTTCTCTTTTCTTAATAACCAGTTCAGGAGTTGCAGCTGAAGATGCATCTGAGACAGTATCTGCCATTTGACCTTCTATCTCATTAGCTGCACCAGCAGATGAAGAAACATCATCCAACTTGCTGGACTTCCCTTCTCCACAGGTTCGACCATCCATGTCAACTGAAGCAGCCTCTGCATAAGCTTCAGCTCCCTTATCATGCTCAGTTGAAGAAGGCCTCCTGTCCCCTTCAACCTTTGTCAAATTGCTACTACTGATTTGTTCACCTTCCTGCATTGCCCCTAATCAGAAAAATGAGAATAAGTCTACCGGCCAAGTCTTACAAATGGTGACTAAAAATTCTGCAGATAACTACTGGCTTTCTTCTTTTCTTTTTGGTTCCTTTTCTCTTCTTTTCTCTATCTTTTTTCTTTTTTCTTTTTTTTTCTTTTTTTTTTTTTGGAGGAGGGGTGTTGTGGAGGAGGAGGGGGGGAGGAAGGGGGCATTATGGAGCAAGGAAAGCCAGAAGCAAGAGAATGAGGGCACAACCTACGTCTGGTACCTGATCTTCCTCATGCACACGATCCACTTCAATAGCAATGCCACCAGCTTCATTAGCATGAAGCAAATCAGGAGGGACCATCATTACAGGAGGCACAGGAATATCAACTTGTATAGACTTGGCTTCAGAATCAACAACTTCATTAGTTTCTGCAGAAACCCTAGCCATTTCAGGATCAATGGAACAGGTACCAACGTCGTGCTCACTGCCAACACTTGAGCTGAACCCAGAATTTCCAGGTTCAACTGATGGCCGCTCATTAGTTGTCGTAAATGTTGCTTCACCGGTTCCAATCTCAGGCAAAACAGCCACCAATGAATTATCAGAACTTGCAGCATTAGTAACACTTGCCTCTGAAGTTTCCCCAGTATGTGAAGCTGACAAATCAACAAGCTCTGAATTGGCATCAGTCGAGAATTTTTCCAGATCAGCAACTCGTAGCTTCACAGCTGCTGCTTTAGCAGCAGCAGATGCTGCATAAGCCCCAGCCTCCCCATCAGGCTCAGATTTACCCACTTTGCCCGAAGATTTACTGCCTTTACCGTCTTTCTTCTGCCGGTATTGTTGAAGCTGACAACGGATAGATATAATTTCAAATCAAACTCCAAATTTACTTCGTTCCTCCCCAGTTAGTTGCTATCCAATAAAAAAGTAGATGGATGCACTTGTTTATAAGTTGTTTCACAATCAGGGCCCTAACACCATAATCCTACTTCTTGAAACCCGTCTCCCTCTATGTACACCCACACACACTTGTATATACGCAATCACATTCTTGTCAATGGTGCATTACATTCTCATATATCTAGAAATGTTATTCTGTCAATTTACAACAACACTTCAAACATAGCTGTTCCAGAGCTTCTAACAGAGTTCCCTATACAAGCCTATCATGTTGCATTATCATTCTCATATTCCTAGAAGTGTTATTCTGTCAATTTACAACAACACTTCAAATCATAGCTGTTTTGGAGCTTCTTAGCAAAGTTTCCTGAAAAGCTTCTCATACTGGCTTTTGAATTACATTGTACTCTCACGTAAGGCAACCAACGAGATATAAACTAAGAGAAGGAAATTCAGAAATACCAGAAGAGTTGACCAAATGCAAAACCATCAACCCACTTGGTTGATTACTAAATATTTATAGCTCTCAAGTAACCAAAACTTGCTATAGTACTTTAGCAATAATCTACAGTTTCTGCAGCAACCCTAAAATTTAAACTTCCAATCCTTCCATTTCTACCACATTATATCGCAGCAAAAACAATGGAAAAGCATTTCAGAGCTGAGAACAGTAAACAAGCTTGAAATGATAAGAGAGATGACCTTTTTACGGCCAGCTGCAAGCAGATCAGTTCGGTTGTTCTTACTGTTCTTGTCCATTCATACGCGCCGTCTTGTGATACTCCACAAGTCAATGCCAACACCTTTCAACCACCATATCTATCTGGCTCCATCCAAAACACACAATTTTAATTAACTTTTAGCATTAACAGCATCAAAACTCTCGTATTTTCAACATATGATGCGAAGGTTTATTGAGCGCAGATTTGAAATTATAACAATACCTTTTCAGGAAACAAAATTTCAAAAGCTAATAAGGAAAATAGACAACATGAAGCAGCTTGATTGGAGAAACAGAGAAAGCATGCATACCTTTGATTTGGCTATGGGAGGGATCTCGTGGAGTTTGTGAACTAGGGTTGGTTGGTTGGTTGGTGGGTCGGTCGGACGGTCGGTTTGCTTCGACTCGAAGAGCAAACTTGTATGTTTTGCCCTCTCTCTCTCTCTCTCTCTTAGATCTAACGCAAACTTCCTTGCGGTTTAATTTTGCGTCTATGCTGAGCCAAGGCGAAGATGTTACAAACAGGGAATGACGGAGTTTTTGTCCTTAATAATTTATTTTTAATTATTCTTTTATTTATTTTGAATCTTATTTATCTTTCTACCCCATTTTTTAAAATCGTGATTTGAAACAGAGATTTCAAGGGAAGAAAATGTGATTTGAAACAGAGATTTCTTTTGAAATCCTACTTCCTAACAGAGGTTTCATATGTTTTCAAAAGAAATCTCTATTTCAAATCACGTTTTCTTCTCTTGAAATCTCTGTTTGAAATCACAATTTTCAAAAGTGGTTTAGATAAGTAAATAAGGTTTAAAATGGAGTAAATAAGTAATTAAGTATTAAAAATAGATTATTGAGGGCAAAAACTCAGGAATGACGCCCCACTCACAGTTACATCAAATATATATAGACATGTAATTTTTGCAGCCAAAAAGTTGTGTGTTATGCACGAGAATCGTCAAACACAAATTTTTATTTAATTTGAAGTATTAAAATGAGATAGGAGGACAAAATTAGAAATTAGAAAAAATAGAAAAATGAAGAGGATTATAAGAGTCGTGTGCAAACCTAACCTTACATCTTGCCCGAGGTTGCCCTGTATGTTCGAAGCCACCTGGTCGTGAGTCGATGAGCAAAGAGACTAGAGGAAACTTCATCCCAATTATATACGCCCCTTAAAAGGAAAAAAAACATCTTGTTTGATAGTTGCTCCAACTATCTATGATTAGTGCCTTGTCAGTTTCATTTGACACATCTCAACTACACAAATGAACAAATCATATCACATATAAGAAAGGACCGATTGTATATCATATCATGATGGAAGGCCTTCCAACTTCGGTAATCTAAGTTATACAAATTACATTCAAGATATTCATCTCGATGAAAGGTTATTGCAATATTAACTAAAATGAGAAGCGACTCTCTCCCCTCTATTCCACTGAATTTCCTCCATCTAAATGTTTTAAAAATTTCTATGATAGATTTATTATACAAAAACTGTAACACCCCAGATTGTTTTTCTCATCAGGCTACTTGTATAAGTACGAATTAAAATATATTGTGACTTTGAATTATATGGTGGGTTTAAGAACCAATTTAGACTTCTCTTTCCGGAAAGCGTGTTAATACTTTTGGAATTAGATGACCCGATTTAAATATGCGCTTTACTTGACCCATTTGTAAAATTAGAGAATTTTGGGACATATAGGTATTTTGCAATTCTAAATGTTTTATGAATAATTATATTTCTTTTAGGTTTCTGATAGTTTACGTACAATATACATTCCCTAGGAGGACAACAAACTTTCATAAGAGCCTTCAACGAATTCCTAGGAAGAGACATCTTGGGATTTTGCACATTGGTTTAAGGTGAGAATTTATTTTGATTATTAAATTGAGGTTCGTAGTAGAAACCCTCTAAATTTTTGTTATTGTTAAAAACCCTAATTGGGACCTTTGGGTGCATTGATTTTTAGGGCTTTCAATATAACTGGATTGAGGAGATCAAAGTTTTGAGTTAATTGTGCAATTAGTTAATGGTTTTCTTACACATTTACCCTATCTGAAATCTAAGTATCGATCTTTTCTTCAATTGATTTATTGTTTAGAAGCGATCAATTGGTGCTCTAGACCCTAATTGCATTATTGATCATTATGCTAAATTGGTTATTGACTTTGATTCGCAATCTGTTGTTACTAATTTTACAGTAGATTCGAGATTCTGTATCTTTTTCGTTCTTTGCCTGATTTATGTGTTCTTACACTTGCTGAAAACCTCAAAGAGTTTAGTACAAACTTTTTAGTTTTGAGTTTTCCCAAAATCTAACCGATTGATATTTGAAATTAGACCTGAACATATTTATACTTATATTTCTGCAAATTCAAGTCAGCCAACTTCGATTTACTCTATCTTATTCGTTTCTTATTCGTTTGATCTTAGACATTCTTAAATCCTTGAAGTGTCTTATGCAACTTTATAGTTTAAAGTTTTAACAGAATTCTTTTGGTCCTTTTGTCGAAATTGATTTCGAAAGTTGTTAGTCAGTGCAGAAGATGTTATTTTGACATTGCAAATCAGCTCACTTTGACTTGCTCTCTGTTATTCATTTCTTGTCGGTTTTTGATGGTTTTAAGACATATGAAAACTGCGAAAAGTCCTCCTTAACTTTTATGTTTTGAGTTTTCTTAGAATCTGTACATGTCTTTGGTGAAGTTGCCTTTAAATTAAATTGTTCTCTGTAGAATCATGTGAACGAGAATGAGTTTGTCGACTTCAATTTCTTTGTGCTTATTAAATTTATTGGATATATATTTCTATATTCTGGTGAGCCATATCATGGTATACATGACTTATCTGACTCCACATGAATTGGAACATGGACTAACTCAGCGGGATGAGTCAGAGATCCTGATCTTAAATTCTGAACCTTGTCTCACGTGTCAGTGATGGCACGTATGACATATTTCTGAATGCTCACCTGGTTTCCATCTTTATACTAATTAACTGTTTGGATTTTGATAGCTGGTCTATCTGAAGACGTTTCAAACTTGTCTGAAGTATTATTAAATTTAGTGGAGTATTATTGAAATAAAGAGTATTTTTATATGAATTAGTAGAATCATTTTGAACTTAATATTGTATTATTTTGAACACATTGAAACCTTTTGACCCATTGCAAATGTAGTTATTATGGGAGTTCATTACTTGACATTGTATTTTTTGCAGGTACAAGCTATTTGATCTCTTTGCTAGTCTGATTTTTGAATTGAAAGTTAGTGCATTGGTTTTGGTATCTGCCATGCACTTTGGTATTGCATTTTATCAACTCCAAGTACTACGTCGATATAACGTGATTTGTACTCTCTGGGTGTATATGCGTGATTATATTTACTGGGCTTTGTGCTTCTTTTATGTTATCAGCCAGTGTTCGAAGTTGTGCAAAGGCATGTAAGAAGCTTTTTATCGAAGGATTTTTCATTTGTATCTATTGTCAGATAGATTATAAGAGGCAGCTAAGTAGCCTTTATTATATTTTAGTTTAGATTTTATTTTAAAACTCTGTGTAGAAGTAATTGAGGACTATATATTTGTTTTAAGTCGGTGTGGTATTTATCGATGTGTCCTGGAGACTTATTGTTAGATGCTCTGAATACTCAATTGGAAGACTTTTGATTTTGAGGTTTTTACAGACTTTATTTTTTATGTAATTAATATTCCAAACAATCGGGGCGTTACATAAATGGTAACTTTGTTTGTTGCTTTTATCCTAGTTTGACTTGTCCAACAATATTTTTTTACTTTGTAATTGTTATTTGAGTTCTAAAATGTATCCTGAAATTTTTTAAAAGTCAAAACACAAAAGAAGCAATGGAATGTGTGGAGTAATATAGTTTTAATTAGTATTAGTCACTGTAGCACATGCGATGTGTGTGCAAAAATAAAGTTAATATTATAAACATTGTTATAAAATCAAGCATTCCATACAAAAATAAATTAAATAATATAAGCGTTGATAAAGTTAGCCTTGTGTGTGCAAAAATAATTTAGCAAAATCATTATCATCGTATCAAACTTGGCCTTTAGATTTAATTTTACCTACACTTCGTTAATGAATTTGAATTATGAAAACTAAATACGTCCTTACATGTAGTTATTATTTATTTATTTATTTTGTAAAGGTCCTTCTTTTTCATTAAAAGTCAACAAGTGTACAAAGCATAGATTTACCTATGTGCATTAGCTCTCATTTTCTACTTGTTCTTCCAACTAACCTTTCACTGCTACTCCATTTAGGGTTCGTTTGACAAAAAAAAAAAATTGGATTTCAGTTTTTAAATAGCAGCTTAATTTTTTTTTTTTTAAAAATAAGTGGATGTTTGATAACCCCTTTTTTTTTGAGTTTTTTTTTTGGTGTTTGGTAACCCTTTTTATTTTGACTTTTTTTTTGGTGGTTTGCGGTGGCAATGGTGGGGTGTAGCGGTGGTGGCCGGCTGCCGGTGGTGGCCAGCGGCCGGAGGTGGCTGCCGGTGGTCGCCGGCGGCCGGCAGTCTCCGACGGTGGTCGCCGGCGGCCGGAGGTGGCTGCCGGCGGTGGTCGCCTGAGGTGGCTGCCGGTGGTGGGAGGGTGGTGGTCTAAGAAAAAAAAATCAGTTTTTGGAGTTTTTTTTTTACTCTTCAGTTTAAAAACTGGTTTTTAAAATTGAAAAAAAATGGTTACCAAACGCTCCTAAATTTTTTCAGTTTTTAAAACTGAAAAAAAAAAAGAGGAATTTTTTTTTGTCAAACTGGCCCTTAGTCTCAATTCCAAACATTGGACAACCCGATACCAATTTGCTTATTTTTTAGGCCAACACTGCAGTTCCAAGACTCCTTTGGTTGTCAATTTGCTTGTTGTCTAGGCCAACACTATAGTTTCAAGACCTCATCCTTGACATAGCTCCCAATTCTTGTAAGTTGCTGGTGCTTTAGGCCAATTGTTGACCCTAAAAAGGATCCATTGTTGAATGATATCGAAACAGCCTTGGCAGTATGTTTGTTTATGCTAAAAAAATTCTGCCATTTCTTTCCATCCATATACCATATATAGTAGTTGTCGTAACCAACCTGCACAGCTTAGCTTTAAAGCTTTTGCCTCTAAACTGTTGAGTGGCACTTTGAATGAAATTTCTCCAAGACAGTAGTGATATAGCTAGGTGTAATATTGAACTGAGCTGTCACACTTTCTGAGCAAATGAGCACTACACAAACAGGTGATCAATAGTTTCTTGATGTCATGTACATAATTCACACTGGTCCTCCTGAGTGATGTTCCATGTCTTTAGTTTATCCTTAGTCCTTCTGCCCCTTTTACGTAGTAGCCAGAGAATTACAGAACATCTTGGTATATGGCCTTTAAACCGTACTAGCTTCCATCAGACTGTTATTACTACTTTGGTTCTGATAGCCTCCCAAGCTGTCTTAATAGAGAATTTCCCATTTGCCTGTAGACTCCATATGATTTGATCATGCTGAGTATTTGGTGCTGCTAAAGTCCTAATTGTGGCATCCAAATCTCTCAATGCAATAGACCTCAAAGTAGGTAGTCTCCATGTGTTCCCATTTATAATATCAAGACTTTGTAGTTAATTGCCAAGCCAGAGTCATATATAATTCTTGGACCATACTTTTCCATTATTGACTCTTCATTGAGCCATCTATCCTGCCACAATCAAGTGTCCTGCCCATTACAAATCTTATACTGGAACAATACTAGAAATTGAGCTCTTACTCTCAGTATTTTGCACCAAGTCCAAGATAATGTCCCTGGTGGCTTGAAAGTTCAAAGGTGTCTTCCCTTTATTATGTAGACATGACACCATTTTACCCACAATGTATCCTTTTTATGGGCTAAGTCCCAAATATGTTTACATATCGATGCTTTGTTCCATTCTTCTAGCCTTTGGATTCCCAATCCCCCTTCTTTTTTAGGTAGATGCGCCTCATGCCATTCAATTTTAGCTCCAGTGCATTTTTTATCCTTTCCATGCCAAACAAAGGATTTGATTTTTCCTTCAAGTTGCCTTATGATCTTTTTAGGTAGGGTGAATATACTACACCAGTACACCTACATGCTAAGGAGAATGAGGTTGCAAATTGAACTCTTCCTGCATATGATATGTATCTATTAGTCCAACTTGAAATTTTCTTCTCCACTCTCTCAATAAGCATTTTTGCAGTCTTTATATTGGAGTCTTGTGGATATAAGGGGCACTCCCAAATAAGTGACAGGAAGTTTCCCAATAGGAACTCCAACTATCTTTGCCGAAGACCTTGCTCCACTCTCATCAACTCCTGCCAGGGGTATATAGCACTCTTTTGCAAATTAAGAGATAATCCATTCAATTGTTCAAAATCACTGAGTGCTTGTTTTATCAGTGATAAGGACTGAGAATTTGTTGTGGCCATGAGGAAAAGGTCATCAGCAAACAAAGATGATTAAGCTCAAATCTATGTATTTAGGATGGTATTGGAAGTTTGGTTGGCTTGCATAGTCATCTAGGATACTAGAAAATGCTTCCATAATCAGTAAAAACAAGTATGGAGACACAAGGTCCCCCTGCCTCAGTCCCTTGGCACTATTAAAATATCCATCCACACAACCATTAAGAGATATGGAGAATCTAGCAGTCTTCACATGTAACATGATCCATTGAAAAAAGCTGCAGGAAGTTGCACAATTTTCATAACTTCTTGTAAGAAGGTCTAGCTAACAAAATCATATGCCTTTTGTAAGTCAATCTTCATTACACGTGTATTTGACCCCGTAGTTTCGTGGTAGTTCTTAACCATTTCCTGCATCAATAAGATGTTGTATGTGATATTCATGTTTGCCACAAAGGTTGATTTCCTTGTGTTTATAAGATATGGGAGCACCTTATTAATCCTCTCACACAGGATTTTGGAAATACACTTATATAACACATAACAACAGGCAATTGGCCTAAAATCTTTCATTATTTCTAGGCATGTTGTTTTTGGTATCAAGGATAACACAATATTAGTGAACAACTTGACTCCTTTGTTATTGGTAAAGAATTCCTTGATACCAGCCATCACATCCACCTTAACCTGTGCTTAATTTTGCTGAATTTTTTTTGAGCTATAACCATCAGGACCTGGTGCCTTGTTTTGTTTGAGTGAAAATATGGCAGCAGGTATTTCCTATTCTTCCACTGGTGCTGAGAGCATAGCTTGGTCATGTATACTGACCACATTCTTTAAAGCTGCAATAAGCCTTGCCTTAGAATGAGTACAAATTGGCACAAGAGTACCAAGAAATTTTGAGAAATGATGAATAACCATTTTATGCACTTCTTTGGCTCTAAGGATCTGCACACCATCTTCATTTACTATAGATATTACTATATTATGGGCTCTGTTGGTTTGCATTTCTTGTGAAAAAATACAGTATTGCTATCCTAGTTTCATCCATTTTACTCTTCCTTTTTGGTAATGAAAGGGTTCCTCAGCCTGCACCAATGTATAATAATGGCCTTGCACTTCCTTTTTTTTTGGCTTAGGCTCTAATTTTGATTCGTGACTATGGCTTCTTGGATTGCTTTAAGTTCTTGGAACTTTGTTGTAGTCCTAGCTGATATATCACTGTAGAACTTTGTGTTTAGCCTTTTTAGCTCAGGTTTGAGCATTTTCAGTTTAGCACACAATTTATGCCTTGCATCCCCGGCTAGTAACCTCTTTCTTCCACATAGAATCCATAATCTGAGAAAAACTTGGATGCCTCATCCAAAAATTGAAAATTTTGAAAGGCCTCTTCCGATAAAAAAAAAAAAGGCTTCAAGAGTTTAACCAACAACATTTAGAGATCTGATTTGCTAGGGGCTTCTGTTACCACTTGTGTATTTGGATACTTTTCCATCCAACCTTCTTTTTTATCAATTCTGCTTAAGATCAAATCATCATCCCTTCTATTACACCAAGTATAGAACAACCCAGTAGCACTGAGATCTTCCAATTGAGAATTAATAATGCACTAGTTAGACTCTTTAACATCTTTGCTGTTAATTTTAGTGTCACCTTGTTTTTCATTTGCATACCCTACTACATTGAAGTCCCCAGCCACCATCCATGGATTGACCCTTATAAATCTGGCATCAACTTCCATTTGGGACCACAAAGCCCTTCTTGCAGGTAGTTATTTATTATTTAAAATACTTATTTTGTGTCACTTATTTAAAAAAATTCTTAGAATACGACTTGTCAATATTATATGTAACACTAAAAGACGTTTTACACCCAACTGTTCTCAATATATATAATATATATATGTAGATGATTAAGTTTTGTCAAAAAATAGAAAAATTGCAGGAGTGGCGCCTATAACCATGTTGAAGTAAAATTCTTTCCAAAGAGCATATGTAAATGCAATTCCAACTATACTTTCCTATCCTAATTCTGTTACATAATGCATCGACTTAAATGATACTTTATGATGTTTCTTTCTAATAACTTCTCCTGTTTCTTTAATTTTACAAAAAGGTTTCGAAAATAAGGAGCGCTCTCTACTGATAAAATATTGTAGCACCTTATATAATAAGGCATATGAAAAGAATTTCATTTCTAACATAGATTAGAATACAAAATGAAACTGTATTAAGAAAATTGTCCCCCATTCCTGAAATGGTCCCTTATTTTTATATGTTGCACAAATCAATGCCAACTATACCTATTTTTGTATGTTGCATTAGTTAATGCCACTGGTAACTATCAAAAAAAGTATTATATGGGTAAATGTACTGAAACCTTCATAACTTATATCCCACTAAAATGTATGAAAGAAAAAAGATAGTACCTAAAAAAGTGGGCTAAATCATGCGCCTAAGTATCAGCCAGTATTCTAAATGATATGCGCAATTGGTGTAATAGCCCATTAATTAATAAGTTAATTTGTAGTCAATAGTTTTGGGCCTTTTGTCACATTAAAAAGTTTTGGTGAACTTTGAAAAAGTACCTAAAGTTGGAGGGATTTTTGGTAATTTTCCATCTTAGGGTTTAGTTTAAATACCTTTCTGCCATCGCATTATTTACTCTCTTTTCGTTCGTTAGACACTTAGACCTGAGAGAGAGAGAGGAGGGAGGTTGAAAACTCCAGCGATTTGGGTTCGACTCCTATAAGTTTTTACCTCCTTCTTCCTCTTAATTTATAGTGTTTAGTGCGTGTATAGGGATTGTCGTGAATGGCAGTGTATGTGTGTTGGGGGGAGGGGAGGGAAAGAGAAGGGGGTTGCAGTGTGTGTGCTTGTTGTGTGTAACTGCGTGTGTTGCCATGCACGTGTGTTTTGCGAATGTGTGTTTTGTATTTTAGTGTGTTGGGATGGAAGAGGGGCTGTAAGGGAGCCATATAGTGTGTGTGTGTGTGTGTGTGTGAAAAGATGTGTATGTTTGTGTATTGAATTTTTATGTGTAGATTGTATCGTGTGGATAGTGTGGTTTAGACATGTGTGTGGATCTCAGTGTATGAAGTGTGTGCATCAGTGTGTGTATAGTGTGTAGTATCAATGTATGTGTGTTGAGTGTAATGTGTGCAGGAATGTGTGTAAATTTAGTGTGTGTAATTGTGTGTGCAGGTGTAGTGTGTGTAGTGGCTAGTGGTGAGAGTAGTGGGCGTCCTGTACGCTGTGAGTGTGTGCAGAGGTAAGAGGAAGAAGATGGGAAGCGGGTATGTGCATCAGAGTGGTACTTTGTGTTTGCATAGATGCACTACATGCACGATTCAGTACATGGTGGGATGGTGCATAGTGATTGTTGGCTCATAAAATTTTGCAGTAGAGTACCTTAGGCTCTATTAGAATTTTTGGCAAAAAATCATATTTTTCTAAATTTTTTTAGTTTTTTAAAATTTTTCTGCAAGTTCAATTTTTCTAAAAATCATTTTCTAAGTCCTTAAAATTTATAAATAAATGGTAGCGTACTTATGGTATAGAGAAGTCACGGTTTTGATTTGATGATTTCGGAGATGGTTTGGTATTTTTATTCGTATCGTATTTGATTTAGTGAGACATAATACTTTTAAAAGTGATTTTTAAATTATATTTTCAGTTTCTATAATTTATGTATACGCTATAAGGGTCTTATAAAAATTATGGTACTTTGATTTGAGTAAGAAATGGCTATTTATGGGCTTTTATTATATTATAAGAAATTATTTAATTAAAAAATATTCAAAAATCTAGAAAATTGATGTTTTAACTTTTTATGCTATTTTAAGTCATAAAATTGTTTTATTAGAACTTACAATAAATCTTGGGTGTTTATTAAGCCTTGAGGAGTGTGTCGGGTTTTCTGGCTAGGTTTGGTCGTATATGGGAACTGCTTTGTGTTATTTCGGGAGTAGGAGTGAGCACCGTTTGGGTCGTTGATATTGGATTTGTAGTATCTAGCCTATATTGTATTCTTATAAATGATTTGCCTAATTCTAGTTAATTTAAAAGATCTATGGTTTATGTTGCTTAGCTTAGCTTAGCTCAATAATAATCCTTGTGTTTGTACATTTGCCGAATATACGAACACAAGGATCTATGTGTTCATTGCCATTTAAGTCCTATTGTTGAACCTTAATTGATTATTAAAATTCATGTTGATGCTCATCTTTTACTGCATGTTGAGCATTGAATTATATGTTGGTTTAACGATTATTTTTCTTCTATATATTGACATGAGAGTTTGTTCTGAGGCGTTATAAGTTGGCATGTATTAGGAGGCGTTATAAGGATGGTCTATTTATTGCGATAATGTCGGCTACTAGTTATTGCATATATGCATATGTAGTCTGTGTTATGTGCACTGTCTGTAGGGTTTTGCTAAGTGCTCATGTTCAATATCATCTGAAATGGTCTACATTGTATCTAAAAGTGATGGTTTCGATATCTGATCAAAGGGAATGAATTGAAACTCTTCCCCATACTGTTACCGAACTATTTGTGATCATTTGAAACTTTTTGGAAAATCATCATCAAATTGAATATGTGAATCATTTTGTAATTCCTTCCTTGATTTTTGAGCGACCTTACTGAGCTCTCAAAAGCTCACCCTTATTTGATTCCCTGTTGCAGGTAATGTTCACCAATAGATTGCTTGGGTATGTGTTAGAGCCCGAGTGAGAAACTGGAGTATCTTATCATTGTTTTGATTAGTAGAACTGTGGGCAAACATTGTTTAGTTTACTATGTTGAGAGCTTAAATTTAGTCTTCTCATTTATGACTATTTATTTTACAGAATTTTAGTTATTGCATTGATTAGAAGCTCTAACATACATTGGAAGTTATTTCATGAATCGAGGTTATTCATGTCATTAAGCAATCGATCGAGCGAGTGATTGTTTTAACGCTCTGAAAGTTTTGGGTGTTAATGCTCCAAATTCTCAGGGTGTTACAGTTGGTATCAGAGCCAGGTTATGAGATTATGTATACTTCTAAACCTAAGATATTCTTTGAATGAAATTGGACTTTGAAAACTTGTATTTTTTAATAGAAGATTGGGATTTTGGCCGAGTATGCAATAGTAGACCCATGTTACTTACCTTTAGAATTAAAAGAATTTAAGCATTAACCAAAGAGGATGATTGAAGGATAAAGCTATAATCTTTTGGTTTTTGAGTAGTTCTATCAACTAGTAGCTATAAAATATGAAGGTTGGGTTTGCGAGATATACTTGATATGGTACTTAGAGACTTAAACGTGGTGAATAGCCATATATGTTTGTGTAGGATTAGATTTTGGACCCTTTTAAGCAATGCATTTCTCTTTAATGAATTTTGTAATAGTTTGAACTGGTTTGATTTGAGACATCAGAGTGTGCAGTGAGAACATGGTGGTTACAGTTTTTAGTCTCTGCTGCAATGTGTAAGTGCTTATAGAAATTAGCCATCCATATTGGCAAAGTCAAAGTGGTATGCTTCAAAGGATGTCCGATGGTATTATTTCTGAGAACATGGTCTTGATTAGTGAACTTCATAGACATCCCATCCTTACAATTTTAGTTAAGCCTTACACATTGAGTTTATGGTATTGGCAGTCGACGGAATAAAGATACGAAGATTCAGTTTGTTGTTCTCTTGAGTAACCACGTGTTTGAAGTATTAAGACATTTGTGGACATAAAATATATGACTGTTAGAATTTGATGTTGGCAAATTTGGGCAAGTGTTACCGTATTTGTAATGCTAATAGGATGGTTAATGAATTAGGTTCAAAGCGTGTCAATAATGTAGCAACTTTAGTTACTAGTTAGCCTCAATAGTCAGCGAAATGTCATTGAGATAGTATTGAGATAAATCCAATTGCGGCTTTGTATAGGTGTAGATTTCAATCACCTACATGCTAGTATGAGTTTGGGAAGGTGATAAGAACAAAAGTTAGAATTCAAGGTTCATATCCCGTAGAGAGCAAGTTGTAGGCACAACATTTTTGTAGGCATTATTTATTTATTAAATAATAGGCTTTTGTTATATATTGAAAGACATTATTGAGTTTGGTCTCATTAATGTAGTTGAATTAATTACTTTAGTCCAGTATTATTTAGTTAATCCGTTCCAGTCCAGTCCATATAGATTAAGTCTCGTCCATGTTCTAGATTATCTTAATTGATATAATTTGTCTAGAAAATTGGAATAATAATCAAGGATTTATCCTTGATATAAAGATCAAATCAATCTATTTTATGGTTAAGAAATGACTTATCCAAAACTGGTACATCCCATTTGTGATTTTAGAGAAAATTACTAAAATTAGGGACATATAATGCCCCAAATTTGGAATTTTTTTTAATAAATAGGGTTAACCGGCCGGTTAGTTGACTTTCAATCTGCAATTTTTATCACTTATTCTGACTTATCTCCAGCCATGCAGACTGGCATTGCCAATCTTATCACATTCTGCGACCCTAAGCACTATAAAAAGATGTCTTGGCCTCCATTTTGAGAGGGGGGACATGAAGTCAGTTTCCAAAGCTTATTCTCGTTAGAGTTTGCACACTATTTCCTCGTCAATTGACGTCCAACCTCTCTCAAGAATCTTAGCCATCCAAATCACCCTAAAAAGTCACTTTGTTCTTTGCATCGTGGATCTAACGGCTAGTATTCCTGGGTCATCAAGCCAAGCTGCATTGCGAGGTTAATTTTACCATCTTTCGTAGGGTAGAAATCAGATAGATTGTCATCCCTTTCCTATAGCCACTTTTCATTTCCAAACAACAAACATAAGTATTTTCATTTTCTTTGTCTAAGTCTAAGCTTCAAATTGTAAACTACTTCTCGTAGGACCAGTGTCAAATTACAGTGGTTTTGATTTTGGTTAGTCCGATCAGATACGTAGGCCACTTGACCCCAGTTGTCAAGTTCAAACCAAATAATAAAAATTAGCTTAGGGTGAGTTTTGTTGTATTATGCATGCTACATGTTCTTTAGGCCAAAAATCATTAAAAATTTAGTAGAGACTGAAAGGGCGCAACATGTGCCGAATACCTTCCTGCTGCGTAACTTAGTTCCCGGATCCTTGTCTTGGTGTTCGATAGACTAGTTTGTTCTTTTGGACACTTTCGAGTCATTTTTTTGGTCTTTTTCCTTATTAAATAAGATGGCAACTCCTGAAAATTCTTTTTTGGGGAATTTTTTCCTAGGCGGTACGCCACAGTGGCGATTGCGCTGGGGACTTAAAAAACATTAAGAGGACTAGACTTGAAAAATTTCTCGTGATTTTGGCCTTGTTCTATTTTTCTTGTATTTTTCCGTGGTATGTACAATATGACATAACTGTAGTACTTGTGCTTTTATTTCCATACCTCACACGGGCACGTCTCATCTTGACCCACTTGTGGCCTACCACCTCGAAAAAAAATCCTTGGAAAAAGGATTCTTGGGATTCACCACCTTATTTAATTAAAGAAAAATAAGAATAACCTAAAAAATGACTCAAAAGTGTCCAAGAAGAATGAATGATCTACTAAAACCAACAGAGGGGTCTGGGGACTAAGAATCACCCAAAGCTAATTTTTATTATTGTTTAGCTTGAACACAACAACTGGGGTCGAGTGGCCACGTATCCGATCGGACTAATCAGAATCAAAACCGTTGTAGTTCGAGTCTGGCCCTACGGGAAGTACTCTACAATTCGAAGCTCAGACTTAGACAAAGAAAATAAAAAATATTTGTTTTTGTTGTTTGGAAATGAAATGTGACTACGGGAAATGGAGACAATCTATATGATTTCTACCTTACGAAAGCTAGTAAAGGTTACCTAGCGATGTAGCTTGCCTTGATGACTCGAGAATACTCGTCGTTGTATCCACAATGCAAAGAACAAACGATGCTTTTAGAGTGATTTGGATGGCTAATATTATTGAGTGAGGCCGGACGTCACTTTTCGAGGAAATGGTGTGCAAACTTTAAAGATAATAAGCTTAAAAATTTGACTTAATGTCTGACCCTTAAAATGAAGGCCAAAATCCCTTTTTATAGTGCTCAGGGTCACAAAATCTGATAAGATTGCCAATCTGCATGGCTGAGAATAAGTCATAATAAGTTATAAAATCACAAATTGACAAAAATCAACTTACTGGCCAGTTAGTCAAACACAGGCCAGTTCACCCCATTTATTAAAAAAAAATCAGAATTTTGGGGCATTCTCTGACCATTATTTCTAAAATCACAAATGGGATGTACCAGATTCGGGATAAGTCATTTCTTAACCATAAAATAGATTGATTTGGTCTTTATATTAAGGATAAATCTTGGATTTATTCCCCAAGTCATCTAGACAAACTAAATCAATTAAGATAATCTACCGGACTTGACCTAAATGGACTGGACTAATGTAATGGACTGAACTAACAGACTGGACTAGATATGCAATGGACTAGACTGGACAATTAAGCTAGAAGGATAGGACTGGACAATTAAACTGGACCAAATTAATTAAATAAAATTGAACTGGATTAAATAATTAAATTAAATCACTAAGGCCATACTCAATAATGCATTTTAATTAATAATAAAGCCCATTATTTAATTTATAAAAAATGCCTACAAAATGAGGTGTTTATAGAGCCCCTCAGGGATGGAGCACGCTGGCGGGCGAATGGCACCAATAAAGAAGGACAACACATTTTTGTAGTGAAAACACAGAAAAAGACCACATGACTCATAAACAAACTCAAAAACTCACATAGATATGAGGTCAGATCTTTGCAAAGGTTTCCTATGTATCCCCCAAGGAGGAACCAGACCAATGTAGTTCGAATGCAGGGATATCACTCGAAGCCAGGGCCAATAGTAATAACGATCGGTCATCGAGCAATACTAAAAAGAAAGAGTAAAACCGAACCTTTTCTAGAGCTGGAGCCAACAGTAACAACGGTTGGTCACCAGGTGAATGGCATATTCTTAGAAGCCGAAGCCAACAATAACAACAATTGGTCGTCTAAGAATACTGAGACATCGTGTCTAAGAGTCGAACCAACAACGACAATGATTGGTCGCTTAAACATATATCTAGAAGCCGGAGCCAACAGTAATGACGGTTGGTCGTGTAGACATATAGATGAAAGTTCTGTCTATTATCGGAGCCATCAAATCGATTCGAATGGTCTACTAAAAAACTCATGCCTAGATATTAGAGTCCCCAAATTGATTTGAAAATGGTTGTCTAGACATGTAAGAGAATCTTGTATGTGGTCGGAGCCCTCAAATCGATTTAAAATGGTCGACGGACAAAATGAAATAAATTTGGACGTCACCAGAGCCCTTGAATTGATTCAAAAGGGTCAACAAATAAAGTGAAAACCTGAACATTAGTTGGAGCCAACAACGCTCTAAGGCGGTTGGGCTTTGAATGGAGAAAATCAATTCACTTGAAGGGAAAATGCTATTGTGATCGACAATAAGTGCGCATTCTTGTACTTGTCTTGCACCATACAAGGATTGAGGAACGAAGTACTGGACTTGGAACACATCTGGGCCATGAACTAATCCATGGTGGAAGTGCCTGACATGCATAGGAAGGCATGTAGGCATACAAATGCCGGATAATAACACCCTTAGGCAAATAAACATATATATATATATATATATGCGACAAAGCATTGGTAAGTAATACAAAGATAATATTGACAATGCAATTATTAAAAGCATGCAAACACACAAACATGCATTCTAAAAATCCCATTTCTCTTTTTTTGGAAAAAAGTCAAAAGTCGCCCGGTTGGTCAAAGACTAAATCCAGTTTTAAAGCCAAACTGGACGGTGGTTAGAGAAAAACTCGAGTTTCAAGCCAAAACCGGCCGGTTGGTCGAAAGAAAATTAAAATTTCTTGAGAGAATCAGACAGTTAATCAGAAGCATGGACCATCAAAAATGCAAATTAAATTGAAAAACCGACAAGTTAATTGAAAACCGGACGGCTTTTTCGATAACTTTTTATGAATCTTAAAATTTTTGACTCCTTACTCTATACAAATTAGGGCTACTCGACTATATATATATATTCATGACTCATCCTTTTAGAATAAAATCCGTCCTTTCTCTCTTCAGAACTCTCAATGGCTTTCGAAGATGATCCAACGATCTTTGAGCTCCAATTTCGTGCGTTCGCAGACTCCTTTAACAAGGTTGAATTGATCCATATAGACGGGAGATTCAAGCTGAAATATGTTACGAGCTTGAGGAGTGTGATGGTTCGTAAGGACATGCTCTGTGCCACTTGTAAATTCTGGGATGTTGAGGATCATGCTTTTCGCTTTGGTCTGACAGAGCTCCGCCCTGGTAGATATCCTAGCCAAGCTTATAATTTTCATTCCGACCGTTCAAGATGGTTATGTTAAGCCTCTCAAAACTTTATTGAAGGTCCCAAATAAGCGTGCCCGGTCTTTTATTCGAGGTGAAGGTATTCAACTCTCTCCCCTGATAGAATATTTTTTTGCCAAGCCAACTAGTCGTGATGAATAATATGCCCATGGTCGAGTGTCCGCCCTGGCGCTATGCTTAGTAGCCAAATATCTCACCTTTTCTGGTCCTGGAGTTCACGTGAGGCTAGCTGACATTCTACTTCAAGTGTCTACCTGAGGTAGAACCCTGATCCCGTTAGTGTTAGCTGAAACTTTACTTGGCATCACCAATGTTCATAAATATCCTAGCGTCCCCTTCGGAGGTAGTCCCCTGCTCTTGTACATGTGGCTACTGGACCATATGCGCCTAATAGCTAGCCCCGCTGCAGTAGGATATGACCCTAATGCTTTCCATTCCAGGCCTTTACTCTTCGAAGGTAGTTCTGGCATAGACAAATGGACTCATTTCTTCGGTGTGCGAGCGTCCAAAGATATTCGTTGGTACTGTAAATCGTGGAGGGCGCACGACCCAGTTCTGGGAACAGCTAAATATGCTTGTGTTTATCTCTTGGGATGTTACACATTCTTCTACTTTGCTTGTTGGATCTTGAGACTCTTTGGCTATGAGCAGCTGATTCCGAAGGTTTTTGGTGAGTTCATAGGAGAATAAGTCCTTAGTCCTTCCATAATGGAGGCTTTTTTGTGAGGCTGGGGCTCTCCGCCTTATAGTTCCATTGAATATAAACATTTCATCACTGATATTAAGCCAGTTGCTCCTTTATTGCCTAATGCATACATCTCTTGGCTTTGGCCCCGTGTCCGTGCAAAAGTGTTAGCTTTGGAGAGCAAACTGAGGGCAAAGCTGAGTTGGGACTTCCCAAGCGCTTGTGAGATACAATCTTTAGAGCAAGCAAAAGGGGAAGCCCGTGCTGCTATCAGATTAGGCCTAAAGATGTCTGAGTCTGACCGGTCTTATCAGAGTATAATACAAAGTTTTTGACGTCCTCAGACTGAAGATGAAGTTCGGGTCACCTGGATCAGGTGCTCTTGGATTGGTTCCCAAATGTTCGAAGATAAGTTCGACGCTGATGGGAATCTGATACGATATTTATACATGGACGAGCCCTAGTGACATCCAACTTTGCTGTTGAAGGAGAAGCCACCGAAAAGGAATCCGACTATCAAAACTGGGAATTCGGTGTGGATGTTTATCTTGAGGCTCAGTTTGATAGGCGAGGTAATAAAGATAAAGAAAAAGTGGATCAAAGACCAGCCTTTCAAGTGGGGGATATAGAGGATGTCATTCCTGTGTCTCAGAGGTCGACTTACAAGAAAGATCTGGAGACATGTAAGTTAATCAAAAAAGATAAGGACAGTCGGAGCACGAAGAAGATAAAACCCATAGGTTGCTAATAGGAATTAGAAAGTTTTCTTGCTCTAACTTTTGCGAAGGCCGCGCTTTGCAGGGTTTTCTTCCTAGCGGTCATTTTCATATTTCTCACGAATGTAGTCAATGCTTTAACTAGTAGAATAAAATAATTTTATTAAAATTTGACCGCATTCGAGATAACTTTATAAGCTGCCAATGTACCTCTATCTATGTTTTACATCAATTTGTGTGTGCTGGAAAAATGTTCTTAAGGGGGATCAGGTCAATCGTAGTTCAATTACAAAATTCGCTCAGGCATAGTATTTATTTAATCCATTTAGATTGACTAACTGTGATAATTCAATCCCGCCTAAATCAACTTACAATGTTGCACCCCAAGTCATGTTTTGCTTGATCATATAGGGACCTGACCAGTTGGGTTCAAACTTTCCACGTGATTTCCAAAATTTTCCAAAATTATCCTTTAACACCAGATCTCTTTTTTTCAAGCCGCGTCCCTTGACTCATTTGTTGAATGCTCGGGCGATTAATTTCTGGTAGCCCTGGATGTGATAGAGTACCTTCAACCTTTTCTTGTCTGCTAAGGCCAATTCTTCGGATCTGTGTCTCACCCAAATTTCTTCGGCTATCTGATTCTCCAATAGCACTCTGAGAGAGTTAACTTCCTATTATCTCGGGAGCACGACTTCCATGCAGTAGACTAATGAATATGGGATAGCGCTGGTCAACGTCCTCACCAATGTCCTATAGCCCCAGAAGGCATAGGGAAGCTTGTTTGGCCAACTCTTATATGAATTTGTCATTTTACTCAACATGCTCTTAATGTTTTTATTGGTAGCCTTGACAGCCCCATTGGTCTATCATTAGTACTCTAACGCGCGGTGTCAGGTCATACCATACTCCTCAGCTATGTCTGTGACTTCTCCTTCAAAGTTTAACCCATTATCTAAGATTAACTCCCAGGGCACCCCGTATCTACAAATGATGTTCGTCCGGATAAACTGAGCCACCCTACTGGTGTTGAGCACGGCATATGAAGCGGCTTCCACCTACTATGTGAAGTAATATATGGATTCAACTATGAATTCATGTTCGTTAGAGGCCTTGGGATTGATCTTCCCTATTACATCTATTCCACAAACTGAGACGGCCACGGGGATGTCATGTTGTATAACTTTGGGGGGGGGGAGATGTTGTAAACTGGCGTATACCTGACATTTACGTCTCTCTCTCGGTTACACACAAAATAATGTCTCTTATACAGTCTATAGTCACACATGATGAACTGCGCTGCCCATCTTCTTAAAGCTACTCAATCCTTTACAGAACACTCTCTGGATATTTTCTGTCCTGGATAAGATTCTGTATATCGGTATACCAAGGCTCAGTTACTCCGTTTTCCTCTATGGGAGCTATCATGAAGTAATAAGCTGGTCACTGTCTCTTCGGTAAGACAAACGATTCTACTTTCTGTCCTTTAGGTATTTTTACTATTGATGCAAGGGTGGCTAGGGCATCAACAAAGTTATTTTTTGGCTCGGGGTAGGTAATAGAATTCCACATCTTCAAACTGGTCTACAATTATCTCCAAATGGACATGATATGATTGTAGACATTCATATCTAATTCTCCACATACCCTGGATTTGATATATGATCAATGCTGCATTTTTTCCATACATTGTGATCTCCCGGACTCCTAGGTTTAGGGCCATCACTAAACCAATGATACAAGCTTCATACTCGGCGGTGTTGTTAGTATCGTCGAAAGTGAGCTTGATAGTTATGGTTGAATGGGCTCCATCTGGTGAGATCAATAATATCCCTACTCTAAAACCCTTATTGCTCGCAGCTCCGTCAAAGTACAACTGCCACATTATCTCCATTTTAACAATTCAGACTCCTTCATCTGGGAACTTCGCCTCCCATAAACTGGTATCATCTGTTAGGCAATAGGCTGACAAGTCGGCTACGACCTTTCTTTTGATCGAATTTTGTGTAATATAGGTAATATCAAACTCCGACAACAACAAAATCCATTTGGTTGTACGGTTAGATAGGAAATACTTTTCAAATAGGTAATTCATGGGGTCCATTCTGGCTAACAACCTGATAGGATACGCCAGGACGTAGTGTCTCATCTTTGAGTGACCCAAACCAAAGATACATATGTTTTCTCTAAGGCTGAATAGTTCACCTCTCCTTTGGTTAACTTCTTACTCACGTAGTATATGGCCTATTCAACAAGTGAATTCTCGAAATGCTTGGCTAACATCGCTTCGACTGTGGAGTCAATCATGGTCCGGTATAGTAACAGAGGGTTACCGGGTATAGGCGGGCTTAGGACTGGAGGGTTGTTAAGGTGCTTCTTAGTCTTGTTGAAGGCTTCCTGGCATAGAGGGTTCCATTCTTTACTTGAAACCTTCTTCAACAGTTTAAACACGGGTTCATAGATAGCTAGTTGAGATATGAACCGACTGATGTATTGGATTCTTCCTAAGAATCCTTGAACCTCCTTCTCAGTTTCAGGTGGGGGCATTTCAACTATGGCTTTGATTTTGGCAGGATCCACCTCTATCCTTCATTTACTCACCATGAAACCTAACAACTTTTCGGCTGTGACTCCGAACACACACTTCTGCGGGTTCAACCTTACTTTGTACTGACAATCTTTCAAAGTATTTCCTCAACATTTTCTCTTTCTCAATTTGATGAGTATATCATCCACATACACTTCCACCTTCTTATGGATCATGTCATGGAATAGGGTGGTAGCAGCTCGCTGGTATGTAGCCCCAGCATTCTTCAAGTAGAACGGCATCAATGTGTAGCAGAAGGTACCCAAAGGGGTGGTGAAGGCTGTCTTCTCCTTGGGAGAGGCTTTTTTTGGTCTCGGTAGTCCACACACATCCCGACTTGACTGGAAGGTTAGGGACGTGTACGATATTGGCTAGCCAGGTAGGGTACTTTATTACTCAGATGAACCCAATATGGAGATCTTCCTACTGTACTAAGTACACCTGCGAAAATTGGGATGATACAGTATAAACAAGGTGGCAGAAAATTCTGCACGTGATTACAAGGTTTATTCGCTCGTGAATGACCTTGTCCCTGAAAAGCTGCGCAGAATGTATACGGTGAGCCACGACACATTGACGGATTCGGTGACATGTGTTTGCAAGAAGTTTGAGTTCCATGGAATCATATGTAGACACATTCTGCGGTTTTTCACCTAGAAGAATATCAGGACAATCCCCGATAAATATGTCTTGCCACGGTGGACGAAAGGTGCAAACATGTTGTATGGTACCATTGCATTTCCGGAGCATCTGTATACTGACTTTGAAGAATCAGAGACGTTGCAGTACAATCATCTGGTCACAATGTTTACCCGTTTGTCCATAAAGGGTGTTGCTACAATGACCGGATATAAACATCTCCTCGAGGTATCTCAGCAGCAAGAGCCCATCGTCGACCAGTTTGAAGTAGCTTCAGCTAGCAATGCGGTTGACACCGAGCCTACAACGGGATCAGAAGATGATGAGCCAGGGGAGGAAGACGACAATGATATCCGGTATTTGGATCCAATTATATCGCAAATGAAAGGCCGCAAGAGATCTACGCGGATGAAGAGCTCTATTGAACAGGCAACTCAACCTAAAAAGCTGAAAATGTGTGCATTGTGCAAAAAAATGACCAACCATGACAAGCGGAACCATTACAAGGCGCTGGAGATAAGTCCAGGGGGTTTGCAAAACGAGGAAGAATATGACGCCGAAGATGAGGAAGAAGAAGATGCAGTGGACCTTTAATTTTTTGATTAAGCCCAAGTTTGTTTGACATTTGTAATAATTTTTTGTAATTTTTTTCTAATAATCTTTCGACTGAAGACTGGAATTTTATTTTTGATGGACCTATGAGAGCCATCAATTCTAAGTTTAAGTTTTTTTTATTTGCCCCGTCTGCTACATAGTGTAGCGGACATAGTGCATTTTCTTATCTTATGCAGTCTTAAAACTCCAACACTTAGAAATTTTTTGGTGTTTTTTATGTCCGCTACACAATGTAGCGGACGGCTCTGCAGAGTCTTAAAACTCCAACACTTAGAATTTTTTTGGTGTTCTTTATGTCTGCTACACAATGTAGCGGACGGCTCTGCAGAGTCTTAAAACTCCAACACTTAGAAATTTTTTGGTGTTCTTTATGTCCGCTACACAATGTAGTGGACGGCTCTGCAGAGTAGAAATTTTTTGGTGTTCCATGGGTCCGCTACACAATGTAACAGACGACTTTGTAGGAAATTTTTTTTGGTGTTCTTTGTGTCTGCTACACAATGTAGCAGACGTCTCTGCATAGTTTAAAACTCCAACACGTCGCTAAAAATCCTGTTAAATATTAATCAGATCGGCCATTCTTCTTTCTCCTATTTCTCTATCTGTCTCGAACATCTCACCCACCTGCGACCCCCCTCTACGATGACCCATATCTCCAGCGACACTACCGTCCTCCCCCCGACTCTGCGCCACCTCCGGGGCAGCCCAGTCCTCCCTTCAACGCCGCGGCGCTTCCAGCGACATCCCCGTCCTCCCCCCAATGCGGCGCCACCTCCGGCGATAGATCTGTCTTGATGGCTTCTACTTCGGTGAACATGGACATTTTAGTCGGCATACACTTCTTCAAGGTCATGATGCCTGGTTTTCATACAGAACTTGTAGGCCATCCCTCTTTCTCTGTGTTTTCGTGTGTGTTAAAAGTTTTATCTTTGGTTAAAAACTTACATGTCTTACTATACTATGAATATGTTAGGCCATACCGGTAGCCTTTTGCAGATTGCTTACCACAATGAGATCAAATGAAGCAACTTTAACCAGCCGCAAGGGGTCATGGCTTGTTAAAATCAAGAAGAAGCACGGCCAAGAGGAAATTTGTTTCGAAGAGGGTTGGAACAAATTCATGCAGTAGCATGACCTCCATCTAGGGGACTTTGTAATCTTTGAAAACATGGGGCATATGCGTTTTCAAGTGCTGGTTTTTTATCAAAGTACTTGTGAAAAAGCTTTCCCCCAAAGTTGAACTTTGAGCCTTAATTAAACCTTAAATCAAATTAATCGCATCGGATATGTGCATTTTGAACAATTTTGTGTTATTTGAATATTGATAATTTGTTTGATAATTTTAGGTTCTTAATTGTGCATTTGAGAATTATGATTATTGATCAATGATTTTAGGTTGATAATTGATGATTTTTGATTGTTAATCGTGCATTTGAGATATTGAGATTGTTGATTCCGTCGCTAAAATATTTATTCCATCGCTAATTTCATAAAAAAAATTAAAATACGTAAAATAGAATTAGCGACGGATATTCCGTCACTAATTTATAACCATGTCCGCTACACAATGTAGCGGACGGCTCTGTAGAGTCTAAAAACTCCAACACTACACTCAGAAAATTTCTGATGTTCTTTATGTCCGCAACACAATGTAGCAGACGGCTCTACAGATTAGAAATTTTTTGGTGTTCTTCAGGTCCGCTACACTATGTACCAGACAAATTCTAACACAAAAATTTATTTGTTCTTTATGTCCGCTACAGAGTCTTAAAACTCCAACACTTAGAAATTTTTGGGTCTATAGTGTCCGCTACACTGTGTAGGGGACAACACAAAACTTAGTAAATTTTTGGGCCTCGATCGTCCACTACACTGTGTAGTGGACAGGGCAGCAGAAACTCTGAACTCTAATACTTTGAATTTTTTTTTGTTTTCTATACGTCCGCTACACTATGTAGCGGACGACGCAGCAGAAACTTTGAACTTCAACACTTAAAAAATTTATGGCCCTCGATACGTCCGCTACACTGTGTAGCGGACGGCGCAGCAGAAACCCTGAACTCCAACATTTAGAATTTTTTTTGTTTTCTATACATCCGTTACACTGTGTAGCGGACGCCCAGCAAAAACCCTGAACTCCAACACTTAGAATATTTTTGGGCTACGAGCGTCCGCTACACTGTGTAGCGGACGGTGCGACATAAACAATTTATAGGACTTTCCCCCAATTTTGTTTCCCACCATTCAATCATTCAATGAGAGCAAAGAAACCCAAATATATACGTCAATCATTCTCAATGAGAGCAAAAAAAACCCAACTATATACGTCAACTCAAATCAAATCTAATTGATTTGCCCAAATCAAATGTCAACTGATTTCAACACAAATCAGTCAAATCAATCATCTTCAACACAAATCAACTGATCTCAACACAAATCAAATCAAACCAATGACAACTTTCATAAAAATAATCAAGATTTATTAAAAAAACTGATTCGAATGTTACAATGTCAACTGGGGTCCTCATGTTGAGCCGAATTCTAATCCTTAGAAGAATTTTCAATAAACCTAACCGCTCTAGGCCGGCCTTTCATAATTTGCCAAGCTATCATATATTTAAAGCCTTCTACGTATTCTTGACTCCGGACGGCCGCCTTGAGGCTCTCAGACCGACAAATGTAATCCATGTACATGCAGACGAAGACGCCGCAGTCCGAAGTATTATGTTGCTTGGGCCTCCCCTTCTTTAATCGGAATTGGGGCTTTGGCCGCGCCGATACTCTTACATCATGGATAAAGTGGACCATGGCACAAAATAGATTTTGTGAGAAATAGAAAACGGTGTAAGACACGATTTAACATTTACAATTGGCAAGTTACAATAAGCATTAAACAACAATCGTAAGATTACCATAGCATCCAACTGAGCTTTGTACATCCACAACATAGGCATGTGGAAGGTATCGTCGTGGAGACTGTTGATGACTGATACGATTTTATCTGTTGGTTCATAGCAAACCAAGTACCAGTGGCTTTCCCCTAAAAATGGGATTAGAAACACGTCGGCAACCCTTGCGCTCACTGGACTATCCCTAGTAAGATACGCTCATAGGTTAGCGGACGAACTCCACTCGCTCAACTTTTTCTTCCCCCTTCGATCGACCCACTCACGCCATTCAGATACTATGAGGCTATGAAAAAAAGCATCCACCATAAAAATGCTTGGATATTCATTCAGCCGCTCCCGACCCTTTGCTTCAGAATCTCCACGTAGGTAGAGATGACACCGTTGTCTAACTAATCCCCCGGAGCCAGGGAGGACATTTCTCCCCACTAGCAACAGTAATCCATGCCCTCCGGGTGATCCACACTATACGATGCTTTGTCTCGGGGGGCCCCGCTAAAATAACGCTCTCGAATTATTTGGCATTTATGCGTCTTTAGGGGCTTCAATGGATGCCCTTTGCGATATTGCCCTCGGGGGTCGACCGGGGGATATTGCCCTCCTTCGACAACAGATGGTTCAGCCCAGGGGACAATGGGCAGTGTCTCGAATAGACTGATGTTTTCGAAACCCCAGTCCTGCGTGACTTGACTCTGAGAGAGGGGTTGGGGTTCCGAGTCCAGAAGCAAAGAGAACGAGGGCGCACTGTACTCTTCCCACGGTGCTTAAGCCTAGCCCATGGTGCTTAGCGGTCCCTAATCACCACCCATTCCTGGTACAGAGGGACCACCGTATCCCTGGCTCACCCCCGAAGTCTGTCCCGAGGGATCACTGTATCCCTCGCTCACGTAAGGGGCCTGCCACCCCAGATAACCCATTCCCGGGCTGACACCCGAAGGCTGTCCCGATGCTTGACGCTAAAAATTCCCGCAGCCAAATGCCAACACATTAGCCTGTTGGCGAAGCTCCTCGCCCATTGCATCCACCAGATCCCTCTGCTCGCTCAACTTCTGGAAGAAGGCGAGCGAGGCATTAACCTACATCCCCAAAGAGATAATAAATAAGTAACTTCAAACACCAACTTTAAATCATCAAATTCAATTAAAAGCAGTTGTTGGTCAACTTACCAGATCGCATGCCATACGCTCATTGATCTGACCCCTAGGCACATACATCTCCCTGCGTTCAAACCTTACTGGGGCTACTCTCCTCTGGGTGATGCGGTAGTACCACTCATTGTAGTGTTCGGTGTTGATCACGGGATCAGACTCTGACACAATGGCCGCCAGCGTGTCCTGCCAGGAATTCCAAACCTCAATTTCTCGTGCGCATTCGCCTTGCCAAACCGTCTGACACCTGGTGGGTTCCTTTTAACCCTCATATCCGGGGCATCGGCTGGGAACCCCTGCAGGTAGTCAAAATGGCACATAACACGATCTGGCAGCTGCCACTCTGTGACCTCGAAGTGGATCAGGGGTGTGCGTTGCAACCCGGAGAGCGTGAAGATGAATGGCTCTCCCACCCATCGTGCCAAACGTTTGTACGGTGCCCAACACATCTGGCCCGGAGATACAGAGTCGAGCTCCCCCTGATAGTACGTAATGTTGTGATGGGGATCGTCTCTCCTTGGGTAGTTGCTGTCCTTCTGACTGTACTCCCAGGCGCACAACCGAGGCCACACATTATCGGTTCCGTCCCTACGCATGGGTGCGCCGGTAGCAAGGTGTTCATAAGACCACACCTGAGAGCAAAGACAAATTATATAAAGTATCGTCAAAATTTATTGTCGATTCAACAAAAAAAATTGAACATGTAATCAAGATTTATATGATATACCTGCAATAGCGAGAGACATGCACATATATCTTTGGAGTAGGGCCTCGTTGCCTTGTGCAATGCTCGGTACAGGTACACAAGAGTTGTTGCACCCCAGGCATAATCCCCAACCTCTTGCAGGTTACCCAACAATGGTAAATATTTCATGCTGATCGTGTTCTTCGACGTCGTTGGGAATAAAATTGCCCCCATCACCCACAAGAGGAAGGCTTGTGTGTACAGCACAAGCATCTCGTCCGTGTAGTTTTCTGGCAAAACCTTGTAGGTATCTATCAACCACTTTAACTTTATACCACCAGTATTAAATTGTTCCTCAAGTATCAAAGTGAAGAAGTCCTTAGCGGTTCTCTTATTCGTTGCTTCTGACAGATGAGTAATTACCGGTCGCCCCGTCACCGGTAACCCTAAGATGAACCCTACATCTTCTAGGGTAATCGTCATCTCTCCGAGAGGGAAGTGAAATGTATTTGTTTCACTTCTCCACCTTTCAACAAGGGCACCTATTAAGTGTCGGTCAAGGTGTTGAAAGATCTGCCCATGCGTGAAAATCTCAAACCCAATCCCACGCAGTAATCTTTTCTGGTATTTGTTCAATTTCCAGGCTTTGAAATTATCAGATACTTCTACTGTGTTGAGAAGTGTTCTTTCCTACGATTTAATAAATACAATTTAAGCAAAACAAACGGTATACAACGTTCGTAAGAATAAGAAAGTTGATAAAATAAGTATCTTACTCCACCATCCTATATGAGCATACTGATATGGTTTGCTTGATCGTATAATACGGAGGGATCTTCTGGTCCAGGATTAAAATCCATTTTTTGCAACTAAAATTATGGAAAAACGGCAAGGTTGGAAGCTTTTATCAAACGCTTTCAAATATACAACGCTAGCACATGCATAATACATACAACGCTAGCACATGCTCACATAAGTTCACATGCTATATATATATATATATATATATATATATATATATATATATATATATATATATATATATATATATGTATATATATAAATGGGAGCTGATCCGTTGAGAGCGCTAGCAAAATGAGTTAAGTTGCTAGCGCGATCTGGCTATCCACGCGTGATCTGTGGACGGTCCAGATCTCTTTTTTGCACTTTTTTTAAGTACGTCCACTACATAATGTGGCGGATGATTTTTGGACAAAAATATCCCTTGTTCACAATGAATCGAACATGATAACCAACTAAAATTGTCTGTCCGCTACATTATGTAGCGGACAAAATAAATGACCGGTCTTCTTCTCATCCATAGAGACCAAGCATCGTCGAAGCATCGCCAGTTTCCTAGATCTGGCGAAGCATCGCGAGTCATCATAGCTTCCAGAAATTAGCATTGGGCTATGATTGTATGTTCTTTTGCTGTTAACTCAAGTTCCATACACTATCTTTATGGTACTGTTTTACTGCCGATACTATCCAGGCCTTCCCAGCCTTTGTTTCTGCCACTATTGTTGCTGGTGTGAGCCTTTGTTTCACAGCCATGGTGGCACACATTTAGTCAACCTTCCCGCAAGAACACTGCCTAGATCTGACGAAGCGTCACCTAAGCATCGCCCAGATCTGATGAAGCATCGCCGAAGCACCGCCCAGATCTGACGAAGCATTTCCCAAGCATCGCCCAGATCTGACGAAGCATAGCGAGTTTCCCAGATCCCATCCCACAAGTCCACAACCACAAAGTTCAGAACAAGCAGCCCCGACATTCTCAGATTTGACGAAGATGGTGAAAAATGATATCAAAAAATGATACCACAAAATGACTATCTCGTCTCTACTATTTCCCCTTTTACGGCAATTTTCAAGTTGAGATTGTGTCATCATAGTTATCATAATCGAACTAAATCGGTCGACCAGATCAGTTTATTGTCAACCAGTGACTTCGCCGGCCCCGACGGTTTTACGGTCAAACCGACAGGTTGGACTAAGGATTGAATTCTCTACTTCTCACTTTCTCAATTATGTTGAGGCTAAAAAGAGCAGTATATCATGCTTCTGTAAAGGCTGGTTAATCATGGGTTCATATCTAAGAAGACTTACATAGACCGATCATTTATTGTGTCCGCTACATAATGTAGCGGACATACAATTTCAGTTGGTTATCATGTCCGATTCATTGTGGACAAGGGGTATTTTTGTCCAAAAATCGTCCGCTACATTATGTAGCGGACGTACTTAAAAAAGGGAAAAAAAGGTCTGGACCATCCACAGATGGCGCGTGGATGGCCAGATCGCGCTAGCAATTTAATCCATTTTGCTAGCGCTCTCAACGGATCAGCTCCATATATCTTTATATATATATATATACATACATACATACATACATACATACATACACGGTATCGGATTTTGCAATTGAAATCACATGAACAAATAATACGCAATACACATATAAAATTGACAAACGCTAGCACATGCTCAATACATATTCAAAATCATGCATAAGCCGCAATACTCATAACAACTCTAGATTATGAACAAATAAAGGATTGATTGATGAGACGATTAAAGGATTTCTTGGGAAGAAAATGCGCAGATTTGCTTGCCAACGCCCGCTAGAAAAATTTGTGAGAAGAAAGAATGAATAAGAGTTTCGAAGTTAGGTTTGTGTGTATACACTACAAGAATTCTAGTCTTTAGCGACCGCATAAAATGCGGTCGCTAAATTATTCATTAGCGACCGCGTTTAGCGACCGCATAAAATGCGGTCGCTAATTAAATAATAACATGGTGCGGTCAAACTACAATATTTGGCGGGTGATTTTAGCGACCGCATTTAGCGACCGCAAAGCAGTCGCTAAAACTGTCAGTCGCTAAATCCGTCTCTACAACCGTCGCTAATATTAGCGACCGCGCGTAGTGTTATTTAGCGACCGCACCCATCGGTCGCTAAATGGGGGGTATAAAATGCCCAATTGCAGCCCTAATTTCTCTCTTTCTTTTCCCTCCGGACAAACTGCCGCCGTCAAGCCTCGCCGATTCTCCCACCACCGTGCAGCAGCCACCGTAGACACCTCCTCACCGCGAACCCGCCGGCAAGATCTCCACGCCAGGAAGTTGCCCACGCCGCCACTGCGCACCACCACTGTTGCCGGTCGTGCACCGCTGCCAAGCCTTACGCCTCTAGGGTTTGAGTTCAAGGTCTGCACAGTTTCTCTCTTATTCTTCAGTCAATTGATCTACTATCCTACTCTCTGTTTCTGTCCAAAGTTGGCACAATGTTTTCTAATTGTGGGTTCTTGCTTTTGACTATCGTGAAGTTAGCATGTTTTGTGGGAATCTGTTATTTTTGGGAGCAATTTGAGTTTGCTTGGTTGCTGCAGTGATTTTTACCGTTTTTTGGTTGGTGGGTTTTGGATTTTGCCCTAATTTCTCTCTTGTGGATGCCAAATCTGTAACTGCTGACTTGTGGAGACCCTTGACGGGTTGACAAGAGCTTGACATGGAACAGTTTTTAGCAATTTCTATCACCCAACCTTTGACGGTCGCAGTTTCTTTAGGGCTTTAGCTTTAGTCCCGTTTCTATCCAAAGATTAAAAAATGTAGGGTTCACTCGTGAAACCAGACTTCAATTTGATCAAGAAATGAAAAGAATCGAACAGAGCCAAACCATATATACTTTGAATATTTTCCAGCCTGGTTGAATTTAAGACTGTCCATGGCTATGCCCCACGCAATAGCTTCATCCTTCACTTTCCCCCACTTGCGATGTGCATATGTTAACAGAGTTGAGATCATTAGAGTGTCGATGTCTTTGCTTTCATATCACTGCAGAAAGGAGAAAGTTAAAACGTGTGGATCATCTTTAATCTACGAGATACCCGATCCTCTAACTTTAGTCAATTGTCAACTTTATTCCTTCCCATATCTAAAACAAAATGAAGTCCTGTCACACCACCTAACAAGAATCAGGGGCTGTGTGTGGAGCGGGCAGGTAGGTTTACGAATGATGTACTTCAGAAGACAACAAAGGGAGGAAGATGATCATAACATGTGCAAGATTACTGCATTTTCATATTCAGCACATGGGTGCAGGGAAATGATGACGGAAAACGGAACAGCTTCTCACACTACAAGAAAAATGGCCTGTGCCAGCGGTCAAAAAACGTTGCTATAGCCCAAACGACCGCTGCCATAGCCTATAGCAGCGGTCATACACCGCTACCGCAGGTCGCGCTGCGATAGACATATATCAGCGGTCAACGTAGTTTTAGCAGCGGTACTCCCGCTTGTATATTTTCTCCTCCATCCATTAATTATGCCCCATATGGCAGCGGCTAATGACCGCCTCCGTAGACCTATGGCAGCATTAGGCTGACCGCTGCTGTAGGTTTTATTTTTTAGAAAAAAAAAAGATTTTCATCCCTAGATATGTTTCTTATCACATGTGAAAAAGATATATGTAAAGTAGTGAAAGTACAACAGCAACTTGATATTCAACATATCAAAATTGTTAGTAAAGTAATATTTTACATCGTACACATCCTTGAACTAAATTACAAGTTTCTCAATCAAAACAACCCATGAACCTTGCTCAGAGACTCTTAAGAGATCGAATGCAGCTCAGAGCTTCCAAGTTCGGGTTTCCAAATCCAATTGCGTACTGACTGACTTGAGCTTGAAAATGGGAAACTGACTTGAGCTTGAAAATGGGAAAGGAACATGCACATGTATTATAAATAGCTTTAAGAAGATGGGAAGAAAATGTAAATAGGGATGTATATTAAGTAATGAACATACCCTGAAGCATCATGTGCAAGTGCCACCCAGAAACATGTAAGTATCGATCAGTAACACTACATAAAGTAAAAAAGCAGGGTAACATAGTTGTCTTCCCATAACAGCAGCAAGCATTAGTTCATTGTTCCTCATCTACATGGATTTGACATTATACTATGCTCCTTGATGCTATTGTAAGCCATGCGTGCAACGTTTATGAGTCTCCTTGATGCTCCTTGATGTTATTGCACAACTGACTCAAGTAAAAGTCTTCCTGTTTACCCTATGGGTCATTATGTGTTCGAATTAACATCTCAATTGAACTTCTCTATCTATCAGAATCACGTTCCGAACTCAAGACAGTACTACTGTATTATATTAGACGGGAGTCATTGGAAATTTATGGTAATAAGAATTGTTTCAAAATTAAGTACTACTGTATTATATTAGACGGGAGTCATTGGCAAAAATATGTTATGTGTTGATTGTTATCAGAACAAGACTATCGCACACGCTTCTTAAGTTTTTGTACGGTGTGAATCGAGCCTTTGTCAATCCATACTCGTCAAAGTCCAAAGCTACAAAGCCTTGACTTGGCATTGTGCTTGATAGATTACGCATTTAGTCCCACAGCCTCTACAGCGGCAGACTTTCTTTATATGATTAAACAGCGTACAGGCATCCATGCTCAGAAAGATAATTTGCAATTTTTTTGTTTTGTGTTCTTTTGAAGCTATAGTTTGCCCAAGGTAAGGAACTTAGGGTTCGTTATCTATTATATGATTGGTTAAATAACAATTTTATTCGTTAAATAACAATTTAATTAAATCGAGTTAGGTACATTATTGTTGGTGTCACTTCAACAGGCTAAAGGAGTGAAATAACACACGTGTCTGTTTATTTTGCTTTTGGGAATACTGAGAGTTTAATTCTCTTTTCTTCTTCAATTTGGAGTATTGATAGCTTAAAGTCTGTTCTTTTGGACCTAAGTGTGCACTTACTGGGAAGAGAATCCAAGGGGTATGTATTTCTACTACTTACTTTTGATTTTAATGGTTTTAATGTGGCGGGCAGAGAACGTTGCTTTAATTTATTAGGTAAGCATGCAATATGTGTAAAGCATGCAGTCTATATCTTATGTTTTGCGTTGTAGTTTCTTTGTTCTTATGGATATGTTGGATGAATGCTATGTTTTGCTTTACATTTTGTTAGTTGTCTTTAGAATGTCTCGTAATTTCAAGACAACACAGTATTTCAGAGGGTTGTTACTAGTGCATGTTGGATTAGCTGTCTTAGGATTTTAAAAAGCATACTTGTTCGTTTGACAATTGTCATGTATTCATGGAAAGATTTATACCAATTGTCTTTCGTGACCTCTTGCCGAAACCAGTAAATGAAGCATTGACTGAACTTAGTCATTTCTTCAGGGATTTGTGCTCAAAGGTGCTCCGAGAGAGTGATGTTAAGATTCTTGAGAAAAACATTGTTGAGACAGTGTGCAAGTTAGAGAAAATCTTTCCCCCGTCCTTCTTTGACTCGATGGAGCATTTGACCATTCACTTAGCATTTGACCATTCACTTAGCATATGAGGCTAGAGTGGGCGGACCTGTGCAGTATCGTTGGATGTATCCATTTGAGAGGTGATGTCACCCATCCATCTTTAAATTGTATTTCATACTTGCACACGTGCGTTGATTACTGAAATCAATCCTTATTTCTTACATAGGTATATGTTTGACCTTAAGAAAAAGGTGCGAAACAAAGCCCGGGTTGAAGGTTCAATTGCAGAGGCTTACATCCTTGAGGAGCTTACCAACTTCTGTTCCCTTTAGTTTGAGACTGATGTTGATACAAAGATGAATCGACTTGGTCGCAATGACAATAGTGTCGACACAGAATTCGATGAGCATCTTTCCATATTCAAGCATCTTGGTCCAGCAAGTAGCGGTCGATATCTATCCGAGGAGGAGTATATTGCCGCAACATTGTACGCTCTCATGAATTGCACTGAAGTTGCACCATTCATAGTGTAAGTAGTTACGTAGATACCTTCATTCTCATAGTATTTACTAACATAATATAACGACGATGCCATATAACATGCAGTGAATACGATGAGGAAGCGTTATTAGCAAACCCTGAGATATCAGATAGACAACTTGAAAAATTGCGAAACAACGCGTTCCCTGAGTGGTTCCGACAGCGCGTAAGTTCTAAAACCTACAGTTCATTTCTAATATAGACCGCATGTAATAAGCTAATACTCTGTGCAAATTGTTTGTTGTTGTAGACCGTCCATGATGGAGTTGATGTCCGTCTCAAGTTGCTTGCTGCTGGCCCAAGTAGACTAGTGTCATGTCATAAAGGGTACATTGTCAACGGATTTAGATTTAACACGATGGAAGTTGACCTTACTAAACAAACCCAAAACAGTGGAGTTTTGATTAAAGGTGACTGTTATAATGATAGCGAACGTGATTTTTATGGGCAGTTGGAGGAGGTTGTTGAACTAGACTATTATGGCAGCGGTAATCGACTGGTAATGTTCAGGTGCAAATGGTTTGACATTACAGCTGGTATTCGAGTTAGTCGACATGGGATTGTAGACATTAATATGAGGTCAAGGCTCGGATCCTACGAACCATTTGTATTTGCAGCTCAGGCAACGCAGGTCTTCTATGCAAAGGGTGTGACAAGGAAGGATCCAAATTGGCATACTGTTATCAAGACCAAAAGAGGCTTTGTTGATGATGATGTGTTCGTTGAGATGTACCAAGAGGATGATGCTCCCATAGTGATACCGCTTCAGAACAATAACGATGTTATCGATGAGCCTCTTTACGATTTAGGCCATGCTGGAGAAGAGGTCGATGCCGAAGCCATCCGTGATGATGATGGTGATGACGATGACGACGATGACGATACTGAGGAAGACGTTGATGACGAAGAAGAAGACGATGAAGATCAAGGGGACGAAGATGATGACAAGGAGGAAGACGTTCTGTTGTCTATTAGTGATAGTGATTGACTGTGTAGAGTAAAAAATATGAGGTGAATGTACTTTTAGACATGCTTGTTTATTATTTACATTGAATTGGTTATTAATTGATGGTGGTTGACTATTTAATTTGGGTTGTCTTTTATAGTCGGCAGTGCCACATTGTTAGCATACTAAGTTTTTCACTTAAGTTGTTTATTATTTGGGCGAACTACATTGTAGATATGCTGAGATCCAGTGCACCCCGAGGTCGTCGAGGTGGCCGTCGCGGAGCTGATTCGGCACAGTCAGCCCCCCTCCCTAGGATTGGTGATGCGACTACTACTGAGCAGCCGTCATCGTCATCAGTTGCTTCAGGCCATGGTGAGACGATATTAGTTTTGTGTCGGATTGAAAGCAATTACTTGCAATATATATAAATATAATAATTTTTTTTTCATCATTTGCAGTGTCTAGTTCATCTGTACCGCGAGGTATCACCCGTGGAATACCTCTTCCAGCCACATCGGAGCAGAGGATTACTGCTCATGTCCGAAACAATTAGTATGTATTTAATTTTCAAATCTCAATTCTATTGTAATATGCACTTATATTGGGATTGATGTATCTCTCTGTGATTTCTTGTAATTAGTTTTGTTGAGGATTGTATTAGGACCAAGATCGGTCCTATTATCAAGGCTCACCTCCCACAACCTTATGCGACGTGGGGATGTGGACGGAATCAGACAAAGAGCTTGTTTGGGGGAAGTTTTTGGTAAGGAGCGCATAATTTTTTATATGCTTTACTTTTGCGGTTTTAGAAGTACATTATCGCTGAATTTTTCTTGCTAACTGTGTTTTTTAATTGTGTTGAATTATGTTCAGGACTATTTCACATTTGAGTCGGACAGTGAGCGAGAACTCGGGAGGCAGGCGTGGGAGTGGCATTGTGCCGAGAACTACAAGAAATGGATGCTGAATGCGAGAAGGTGGGCGCTAGCTCGGGCGGGTACGACATATATATCTATGACCAGGGACCACAATCCCGAGTACTTCTCCAGAAGCATGTGGGGGCAGCTGGTGTCATATTGAAGTATTCCAGACTGGGCGAAGCTGAGTGAGCGAGGCACGGAGATGACTCAAAGCGAGAAGAAGATGAAGCACAGTGCTGGTTCCCGTCCATTTGCCGTGCACGAGCTGAGGTTGACAGAGGAGGACCCTGACAGGAGGCCCCTTACGAAGCTCCGCCATTTTCAGCGCACACACCAGAATAGTGATGGGAAGTGGGTGTCTGAGAGCGCCGAGCAGTTTGCGGTGAGCACGTAACGAAGCAATACTTTTGTATTCCTATTGCATTTTTTGCGATTGTGGCCAATAGAATTTCTCTAACATTTTTGTTGTTTTCTTATACAGAGTTTATTTAGAGAGAGAGTTCATGCCAACTCCCAGCAAGATGGTGGACAATATGTCGTTGTGGTCAGACGCGACTGGGGGTCCTAGGAAGGACCGTATACTCGGCCACCCTCATCAGTCCGCTCGAGCGTTGTTAGCAGACAGACCATCATCGTCAGGCGAGACCAGTTGTACCGGTCCTCGGGCAGACGCGACAACTATGGCTGCGACGTTGGCAGAGTGCTTCAATACAATGTTTGATGCGCGCATGCGGATGATGCTCGGTGACAGTTATGTAATTATAAAGGACCCCAAACTACATGTAATACAAATTTTCTCAATATCCTGCTGTATTTTGTGCTCTATATGTGATCTTGATTAGATATATGATGTTGAATCATTTGTATGGCTTTGTGCAGGGCAATACCGATGATCTCAGTGCCGGTGACCCCCGGGGCGATGAAGATGTTGTTGGATCAAACATGCCTTCATCATCGAGGAATGAAGAAGATGATGACGGGGCTGGTTGTTCTACCGACGAGTGATTTAGATAGGGGTTTGGTTAGGTTCATCTGCCATGAATGTTATTTTCTTGTTTTGAATTGATCATCGGTACTTAACTGTATGAATTCTATTATTTTAATGCATATGTTAACGTTTATCTATACTTTGATGAATGTGAGTAGCTGTTTGAATGAATGCGGGACAGGGGGTAAAACGGTTTTGAATGAATGCGTTGAAAGCTTTCAACGCATTCATTCAAAACGGTTTCAACAGAGGTTAAATCGGTTTTTGGATCGATTGGATTGGATTGGAATTGATATTAGTTTTCTGACAGGTTTTGGATAGGTTATCTGACCTGAATTTTTTTTTTGCAAAGCCAGGTTTTGCGACCGCAGTATACGGTCGCTAAATTAAAAAAATACGGTAGCTAAAATTTTTAATTATTTTTTAAAAAAATAATAAAAAATTAAATTATTTAGCGACCGCCAGTTGCGGTCGCTAATGCGACCGCCAGTTGCGGTCGCTAATTCGGTCGCTAAATATATAAATATAATTTAATAAAAAATAATTAAAAAACATAATTGTTAAATTAATAAATATTTAGCGACCGCTAAGGGCGGTCGCTAAAAATAGTCAACACGGTCACTAAATTTAGCGACCGAAATTAAAATGCGGTCGCTAAAATTTAGCGACCTGGGCTAAAGCGACCGCCCTTACACGGTCGCTAAAACCCTTTAGCGACCGCGTAAGGGTCTTTAGCGACCGCTAGGCGCGGTTGCTAAAGACCCTTTTTCTTGTAGTGATATATTTTACGTCCGCTACATAGTATAGCGGATAGTAGAAACCGTCTGCGACACAGTATAGCGAATAATATTTATTTAATATTTATTTAAAGATTATCCA
>JAVXUO010002924.1:0-171655 GCA_033065855.1 Escallonia rubra
GGTCGGCCCCCCCAAGGGGTCGGCCACCCCAAGGGGTCGGCCACCCCAAGGGGTCGGCCACCCCAAGGGGGTCGGCCTCCATTGCCCCGCGAAGGGGGGAACCTGCTGCACGGCACTAGCTTCTCACTCCAACAACACACCCCCGCTATCTTCGGTAGTGCGACGCTCATTGTTGCCCGCTCAATCAAACTCGTGGCGGGACGGGCTCGTAATTCTTAAGCCCTCGCCGGCTCAATCAACCGACGGGCTCCGGCCCTCGCGGGCACAATCAACCGGAGGCTCCGGCCTTCGCAACGGGGACGGGCTCACGACCCTAAGGCCATCGCCGGCGTAATCACCCGACGAGCTTCAGGGGGCTCCGCTCGTAGTGCCCCGGCACGAGGACCCACCGCTACGGACTCCAAGCATCAAGCCATGAACATGCGCGCTCATATCACCGTTGATCATCGACGTCGTCAGGGCAATGAACCGCGGGTCACTCCGGGACGGGAGCAGGTCCTCGGAGGGCATCGCGTCCGGCACGCCTGGCAGTTGGCTGCAGGGCCCCTCACCGCTACCAGGATCTCTGTGCGTCTCATGACACATCTCGTGGGATTCAGTAAGGGCTTGGACTGGAGGCTGGGGCAACGGGCTGCTCTGACCATGCTACCGCAGTGTGGTCAGTCTCCTCAGACAGGCAGAGGGACGCTACAAGGGCAGGGCGACATGAACTCGGGGGCCGGCATATCCGACGAACGATCAATACCGCAGGACCCCTACGGCGATGTGTCACTCCCGGAGGACGACACGTGTCAGCTGATGACACGCGCATATTTGTGCCTATATATAGTGGATTCTGGAGCCTATTCAAGGACTCTCTTCATTTTGGACATTTCACTTTCCTCTCTAAAGCTCATTCTCTCTAGATTTTTAGTGAGAGAAAGACATTTGGAAAGTGTCAAGTACAACAGCAACTTGATATTCAACATATCAAAATTGTTAGTAAAGTAATATTTTACATCGTACACATCCTTGAACTAAATTACAAGTTTCTCAATCAAAACAACCCATGAACCTTGCTCAGAGACTCTTAAGAGATCGAATGCAGCTCAGAGCTTCCAAGTTCGGGCTTCCAAATCCAATTGCGTACTGACTGACTTGAGCTTGAAATGGGAAACTGACTTGAGCTTGAAAATGGGAAAGGAACATGCACATGTATTATAAATAGCTTTAAGAAGATGGGAAGAAAATGTAAATAGGGAGGTATATTAAGTAATGAACATACCCTGAAGCATCATGTGCAAGTGCCACCCAGAAACATGTAAGTATCGATCAGTAACACTACATAAAGTAAAAAAGCAGGGTAACATAGTTGTCTTCCCATAACAGCAGCAAGCATTAGTTCATTTTTCCTCATCTACATGGATTTGACATTATACTATGCTCCTTGATGCTATTGTAAGCCATGCGTGCAACGTTTATGAGTCTCCTTGATGCTCCTTGATGCTATTGCACAACTGACTCAAGTAAAAGTCTTCCTGTTTACCCTATGGGTCATTATGTGTTCGAATTAACATCTCAATTGAACTTCTCTATCTATCAGAATCACGTTCCGAACTCAAGACAGTACTACTGTATTATATTAGACGGGAGTCATTGGAAATTTATGGTAATAAGAATTGTTTCAAAATTAAGTACTACTGTATTATATTAGACGGGAGTCATTGGCAAAAATATGTTATGTGTTGATTGTTATCAGAACAAGACTATCGCACACGCTTCTTAAGTTTTTGTACGGTGTGAATCGAGCCTTTGTCAATCCATACTCGTCAAAGTCCAAAGCTACAAAGCCTTGACTAGGCATTGTGCTTGATAGATTACGCATTTAGTCCCACAGCCTCTACAGCGACAGACTTTCTTTATATGATTAAACAACGTACAGGCATCCATGCTCAGAAAGATAATTTGCAATTTTTTTGTTTTGTGTTCTTTTGAAGCTATAGTTTGCCCAAGGTAAGGAACTTAGGGTTCGTTATCTATTATATGATTGGTTAAATAACAATTTTATTGGTTAAATAACAATTTAATTAAATCGAGTTAGGTACATTATTGTTGGTGTCACTTCAACAGGCTAAAGGAGTGAAATAACACACGTGTCTGTTTATTTTGCTTTTGGGAATACTGAGAGTTTAATTCTCTTTTCTTCTTCAATTTGGAGTATTGATAGCTTAAAGTCTGTTCTTTTGGACCTAAGTGTGCACTTACTGGGAAGAGAATCCAAGGGGTATGTATTTCTACTACTTACTTTTGATTTTAATGGTTTTAATGTGGCGGGCAGAGAACGTTGTTTTAATTTATTAGGTAAGCATGCAATATGTGTAAAGCATGCAGTCTATATCTTATGTTTTGCGTTGTAGTTTCTTTGTTCTTATGGATATGTTGGATGAATGCTATGTTTTGCTTTACATTTTGTTAGTTGTCTTTAGAATGTCTCGTAATTTCAAGACAACACAGTATTTCAGAGGGTTGTTACTAGTGCATGTTGGATTAGCTGTCTTAGGATTTTAAAAAGCATACTTGTTCGTTTGACAATTGTCATGTATTCATGGAAAGATTTATACCAATTGTCTTTCGTGACCTCTTGCCGAAACCAGTAAATGAAGCATTGACTGAACTTAGTCATTTCTTCAGGGATTTGTGCTCAAAGGTGCTCCGAGAGAGTGATGTTAAGATTCTTGAGAAAAACATTGTTGAGACAGTGTGCAAGTTAGAGAAAATATTTCCCCCGTCCTTCTTTGACTCGATGGAGCATTTGACCATTCACTTAGCATATGAGGCTAGAGTGGGCGGACCTGTGCAGTATCGTTGGATGTATCCATTTGAGAGGTGATGTCACCCATCCATCTTTAAATTGTATTTCATACTTGCACACGTGCGTTGATTACTGAAATCAATCCTTATTTCTTACATAGGTATATGTTTGACCTTAAGAAAAAGGTGCGAAACAAAGCCCGGGTTGAAGGTTCAATTGCAGAGGCTTACATCCTTGAGGAGCTTACCAACTTCTGTTCCCTTTACTTTGAGACTGATGTTGATACAAAGATGAATCGACTTGGTCGCAATGACAATAGTGTCGACACAGAATTCGATGAGCATCTTTCCATATTCAAGCATCTTGGTCCAGCAAGTAGCGGTCGATATCTATCTGAGGAGGAGTATATTGCCGCAACATTGTACGCTCTCATGAATTGCACTGAAGTTGCACCATTCATAGTGTAAGTAGTTACGTAGATACCTTCATTCTCATAGTATTTACTAACATAATATAACGACGATGCCATATAACATGCAGTGAATACGATGAGGAAGCGTTATTAGCAAACCCAGAGATATCAGATGGACAACTTGAAAAATTGAGAAACAACGCGTTCCCTGAGTGGTTCCGACAGCGCGTAAGTTCTAAAACCTACAGCTCATTTCTAATATAGACCGCATGTAATAAGCTAATACTCTGTGCAAATTGTTTGTTGTTGTAGACCGTCCATGATGGAGTTGATGTCCGTCTCAAGTTGCTTGCTGCTGGCCCAAGTAGACTAGTGTCATGTCATAAAGGGTACATTGTCAACGGATTTAGGTTTAACACGATGGAAGTTGACCTTACTAAACAAACCCAAAACAGTGGAGTTTTGATTAAAGGTGACTGTTATAATGATAGCGAACGTGATTTTTATGGGCAGTTGGAGGAGGTTGTTGAACTAGACTATTATGGCAGCGGTAATCGACTGGTAATGTTCAGGTGCAAATGGTTTGACATTACAGCTGGTATTCAAGTTAGTCGACATGGGATTGTAGACGTTAATATGAGGTCAAGGCTCGGATCCTACGAACCATTTGTATTTGCAGCTCAGGCAACGCAGGTCTTCTATGCAAAGGGTGTGACAAGGAAGGATCCAAATTGGCATACTGTTATCAAGACCAAAAGAGGCTTTGTTGATGATGATGTGTTCGTTGAGATGTACCAAGAGGATGATGCTCCCATAGTGATACCGCTTCAGAACAATAACGATGTTATCGATGAGCCTCTTTGCGATTTAGGCCATGCTGGAGAAGAGGTCGATGCCGAAGCCATCCGTGATGATGATGGTGATGACGATGACGACGATGACGATACTGAGGAAGACATTGATGACGAAGAAGAAGACGATGAAGATCAAGGGGACGAAGATGACGACAAGGAGGAAGACGTTCTGTTGTCTATTAGTGATAGTGATTGACTGTGTAGAGTAAAAAATATGAGGTCAATGTACTTTTAGACATGCTTGTTTATTATTTACATTGAATTGGTTATTAATTGATGGTGGTTGACTATTTAATTTGGGTTGTCTTTTATAGTCGGCAGTGCCACATTGTTAGCATACTAAGTTTTTCACTTAAGTTGTTTATTATTTGGGCGAACTACATTGTAGATATGCCGAGATCCAGTGCACCCCGAGGTCGTGGAGGTGGCCGTCGCGGAGCTGATTCGGCACAGTCAGCCCCCCTCCCTAGGATTGGTGATGCGACTACTACTGAGCAGCCGTCATCGTCATCAGTTGCTTCAGGCCATGGTGAGACGATATTAGTTTTGTGTCGGATTGAAAGCAATTACTTGCAATATATATAAATATAATAATTTTTTTTCATCATTTGCAGTGTCTAGTTCATCTGTACCGCGAGGTATCACCCGTGGAATACCTCTTCCAGCCACATCGGAGCAGAGGATTACTGCTCATGTCCGAAACAATTAGTATGTATTTAATTTTCAAATCTCAATTCTATTGTAATATGCACTTATATTGGGATTGATGTATCTCTCTGTGATTTCTTGTAATTAGTTTTGTTGAGGATTGTATTAGGACCAAGATCGGTCCTATTATCAAGGCTCACCTCCCACAACCTTATGCGACGTGGGGATGTGGACGGAATCAGACAAAGAGCTTGTTTGGGGGAAGTTTTTGGTAAGGAGCGCATAATTTTTTATATGCTTTACTTTTGCGGTTTTAGAAGTACATTATCGCTGAATTTTTCTTGCTAACTGTGTTTTTTAATTGTGTTGAATTATGTTCAGGACTATTTCACATTTGAGTCGGACAGTGAGCGAGAACTCGGGAGGCAGGCGTGGGAGTGGCATTGTGCCGAGAACTACAAGAAATGGATGCTGAATGCGAGAAGGTGGGCGCTAGCTCGGGCGGGTACGACATATATATCTATGACCAGGGACCACAATCCCGAGTACTTCTCCAGAAGCATGTGGGGGGAGCTGGTGTCGCATTGGAGTACTCCAGACTGGGCGAAGCTGAGTGAGCGAGGCACGGAGATGACTCAAAGCGAGAAGAAGATGAAGCACAGTGCTGGTTCCCGTCCATTTGCCGTGCACGAGCTGAGGTTGACAGAGGAGGACCCTGACAGGAGGCCCCTACGAAGCTCTGCCATTTTCAGCGCACACACCAGAATAGTGATGGGAAGTGGGTGTCTGAGAGCGCCGAGCAGTTTGCAGTGAGCACGTAACGAAGCAATACTTTTGTATTCCTATTGCATTTTTTGTGATTGTGGCCAATAGAATTTCTCTAACATTTTTGTTGTTTTCTTATACAGAGTTTATTTAGAGAGAGAGTTCAGGCCAACTCCCAGCAAGATGGTGGACGATATGTCGTTGTGGTCAGACGCGACTGGGGGTCCTAGGAAGGACCGTATACTCGGCCACCCTCATCAGTCCGCTCGAGCGTTGTTAGCAGACAGACCATCATCGTCAGGCGAGACGAGTTGTACCGGTCCTCGGGCAGACGCGACGACTATGGCTGCGACGTTGGCAGAGTGCTTCAATACAATGTTTGATGCGCGCATGCGGATGATGCTCGGTGACAGTTATGTAATTATAAAGGACCCCAAACTACATGTAATACAAATTTTCTCAATATCCTGCTGTATTTTGTGCTCTATATGTGATCTTGATTAGATATATGATGTTGAATCATTTGTATGGCTTTGTGCAGGGCAATACCGATGATCTCAGTGCCGGTGACCCCCGGGGCGATGAAGATGTTGTTGGATCAAACATGCCTTCATCATCGAGGAATGAAGAAGATGATGACGGGGCTGGTTGTTCTACCGACGAGTGATTTAGATAGGGGTTTGGTTAGGTTCATCTGCCATGAATGTTATTTTCTTGTTTTGAATTGATCATCGGTACTTAACTGTATGAATTCTATTATTTTAATGCATATGTTAACGTTTATCTATACTTTGATGAATGTGAGTAGCTGTTTGAATGAATGCGGGACATGGGGTAAAACGGTTTTGAATGAATGCGTTGAAAGCTTTCAACGCATTCATTCAAAACGGTTTCAACAGAGGTTAAATCGGTTTTTGGATCGATTGGATTGGATTAGATTGGAATTGATATTAGTTTTGTGACAGGTTTTGGATAGGTTATCTGACCTGAATTTTTTTTTTGCAAAGCCAGGTTTTGCGACCGCAGTATACGGTCGCTAAATTAAAAAAATACGGTCGCTAAATTTTTTAATAATTTTTTTTAAAAAAATAATAAAAAATTAAATTATTTAGCGACCGCCGGTCGCGGTCGCTAATTCGGTCGCTAAATATATAAATATAATTTAATAAAAAATAATTAAAAAACATAATTGTTAAATTAATAAATATTTAGCGACCGCTAATGGCGGTCGCTAAAAATAGTCAACGCGGTCGCTAAATTTAGCGACCGAAATTAAAATGCGGTCGCTAAAATTTAGCGACCTGGGCTAAAGCGACCGCCCTTACACGGTCGCTAAAACCCTTTAGCGACCGCGTAAGGGTCTTTAGGCGCGGTCGCTAAAGACCCTTTTTCTTGTAGTGATATATGTTACGTACGCTACATAGTATAGCGGATAGTAGAAACCGTCTGCGACACAGTATAGTGAATAATATTTATTTAAAGATTATCCACTACACAGTGTCGCGGACGGGGGAATAAGGACAAAAGTAACAGTCGTAACAGTCGTGGGGCGACATGACTGATGTGACAACTGTCAGGAGTTTTGTGGATGACTTGACCACCGTCAGTCAAAAAGTCATCCGCTGCAGACGAGGGAGGAGGGGCAATCTGGTAAAAAATAGTGTCCTATGTAGCGGACGACTGACAGCTTTTGAAAAAAAAAATATCTGGGCCATCATGGACGGCTAGATCGCGCTAGCAAAATCTCCTATTTTGCTAGCGCTATCAACGGATCAGCTCATATATATATATATATATATATATCGGTTGTGTATGTATATAGATTCGGGAATGGAAAATTGAATGAAATCTTGATGAAATTGTGTAATATGAGAATCTAAAACAACCAAGAAGAGAAACTAATTAGGGTTTCATATTCGGCATGATTTCAGTGTGTGTTTGGAAGATTTGGTGAGTGTGTTCTTAAGGGTTTGAGAATTGATTTGAATTGTAAGTGTTCAATTGTGTGTAATGATGTAAATTAAATGGGTTAGGGCACGAACAATTGGATTGTAACAAGTTTAATTGATTAAGATGAGTTATTGAGGGAAATCCATGTGTGATTGTGAGATGAGTGTACCCAAATGTGCGGCTGATTGAAGGAGGAAGAAGACATGTGTGTGTGTGCTGGAGGTGAAATACTATGTGTAATGATTTGAACAGTAACATGTAATCGTCGCTAAAAATGAAGATTTGATGAACAGTTCTAATCTGAATTTTTTAAAATAGTTAGGGTCAGATTTAGCCAAAGTGCAAAAAAGAGACCCTGGTTATTTTAGGAGACCTACATTTTGGTAAATTTTCGGATTTTTTCGAGGTCGGGAAGGGGGTTAACCAACGCGGGAATTTTGAAAATTTATAGTGAAATTTAAAATATCAAACTAGCGCGATTTAGTGCAAAAATTTTATGAGAACCCTATGATGCTGAGAAGTTCCATTTCCCAAAGTTTCGGGTCATTCTGAAGTCGATAGCTATTTTTGGTTGAACCGACTTTTAAGCGCTCGGTCCGGACACCGGTTTGAGATTTTTGGGTAAAAAAAAAATTTAAAATTATTTTTACCTCAAAAATGACTTCGGCACGCTTAAAATAGCATTTTAAAGTTGTTTTGAGAATTTTCCTGGTAATTTGCCGCCCAACAGGGGGTAGTTTGGTAATTTTTTTTGAAGGACTTGTTTGTCCAGGAGGGGTTGTAAAACACCTAAAATGTTGTTTTGAAGCAGATTTGAGGTATCGGGAAGGTAGTGAACCCTCGGGGATATTTTGGTAATTTTTCCTTTAAAATTTTTTGAGGGACTATTTGGTCTATAAATGATGTAGTACATCTAAAAAGTAGTTTTAAAGCGGTTTTGGGGTGTTGGTGGTGTAGCGGCCATCAGGGGGTATTTTGGTAATTTGCCATTGACGCCAAATTTTTGGGAACGCACGTTATTCAACGTCTGGAGTGGTGGAAAGTGAGGAATGGTGTTAATACGTTTAAATAATAAGAGTGGTTATTGTGGAGGCAACAATAAGACTGGGTTAAAGATCCGGTTATCGAATCGGATTAACGAGTTGTCGTAAGACGCTATTAACGGTTAAGTGGGAAGGGGTAGAATAAGGATTGCGTATATGTTGAATGTGTTGACTTGTTGATTTTGATGATTTCAGACTTAACTTATCTAAACTTTAATCTGACAATATTATTAAAGGTAAAACATTTCAGGTTTTATCTTGACATGGATGACAGAGATTGACAGAGACTTTGACCTTGACAATGGATGACAAAGACTTTGGACTCAAGCTTTGGACTACACAGAAAGATTCAAGATCTAAAGTATATCTTTTCTTCTTTTAGTCTTTTCTTTAAACAGCCTTTCTTAAAGGATCTGACAGAAATTCTAGTAAAGAACGAAGCCAAGTGTTTTTAGTCGAAGTCAAGTTTTTGAGTCGAAACCAAAACATTTTAGTCGAAGCTAAGACTTTTAGTCGAAGCTAAGACTTTCAGTCGAAGTCAAGTGTTTTAGTCGAAGCTAAGACTTTCAGTCGAAGCTAAGACTTTCAGTCGAAGTCAAGTGTTTTAGTCGAAGCTAAGACTTTCAGTCGAAGCCAAATGTTTTAGTCGAAGTCAACTCTTTTAGTCGAAGCAAAACATTTCAGTCGAAGGCGAGACTTTCAGTCGAAGCTAAGACTTTCAGTCGAAGCCAAGACTTTCAGTCGAAGCCAAGACTTTCAGTCGAAGCCAAGACATTTGAGTCGAAGCTAAAATGCTTTAGTCGAATCCTTCTCGCTTGGCTTTTCTACCTAACAGTCCTCTATTTCCTTCCTGTATAAATAGGGAATCGGTTAGCGCATTTATTACCTTTTTCTCTCGCGCAAATTTTCACTCTGAAAAACTCTCTCATCTCAATCTCTTGTTCTTATCAATTATCTTTTGAGTGAGTTCACTTTAGAAAAAGTTCTGTGTAAGCTTCTTGGTTTTGTTCTTGAAAGAATTTAGATCTTCCCACCTAAGAAGGCTTAGCTTTAAAACTTTCATTGTATATTCTGCTCAAGAAGGAGCCTGTTTATAGTACTCAAATTGTAATCTCTTTTCATTTGTAATCTGTTGGAAACCTAGGAAGGGTTTCAGATATTGTACTGAGGTTTGAGCTAGCACCCGAAGCTAGCTGGTTTAGTGAAAGGCTCGAGTAGGTCTCCCTTGTGTGGAGTGCTCGAGGACTGGACGTAGGCTGGTGGGGCCGAACCAGTATAAATCTCTGTGTTAATCTTGTTATTGCTGTATCCGTCTTTACGTTGTAATCTTAATTTTTATATTCATACCTTAAGTTGAAAAACACCTATTCACCCCCTTCTAGGTGTATTTAGGGACCTACAAGTGGTATCAGAGCCTTGTGCTCTGAAATTCTTCTGTGACTTAATCGTCAAGAGCAAAAGATCGTGTTATGGAAGAAGGATCAGCAACCACCAGGCCACCATTGTTGAAAAATGACAACTACAGCTACTGGAAAAATCGCATGAGGAACTTCCTGAGGCAGGATATTGACGTATGGTATGTTGTTGAAAATGGTCCTATAATTCCTATGAAGGATGGACCGGATGGAAGCAAGATTCCGAAAGGAATTCTTGAAATGGATAATCATGAGGCCCAGCTCTTCTCCATGGATGATAAAGCCAAGAACATTATCAGTTGTGGCCTCGACATAAATGAGTACAATCGAGTCTCAGCTTGTGAGACTGCTAGAGAAATGTGGAGATTGTTGGAGGTTACTCATGAAGGAACAAATCAGGTAAAAGAGACCAAAATCAACATGTTGGTCCAGCAATACGAGGCCTTCAAGATGAAGGAGCACGAGTCCATAAATGAGATGTACTCCAGATTCACTCTCATTATCAATGGGCTGAGACTTTTGGGTAAAACTTACCCAGAAAATGAAGTTGTCCGAAAAGTTCTCAGATCTCTACCAAAAAGATGGGAAGCAAAACTCACAGCCATTCAAGAGGCGAAGGACTTGAATGTGCTGAAGCTTGAAGAATTGGTGGGCTCTTTAATGACTCATGAAATTACGATGAAAATTCATGACGAAGAAGAAACCACCTCCAAGAAGAAGAACTTAGCTCTTAAAGCTGAGACTTCTCATGAGCCGATGGAAAGCAGTGACGATTCTGATCCTGAAATGGCTCTCATCACTCGGAAGTTCAAGAAGTTTCTCGCAAACAAGAGAGATGGGATGTTCAGGAGAAATCCAACAAACCAATCACATCAAAGAAATAATAGTGATTGGAATGTAAGGGAAAATTCTGACGCCTGTTACGAATGCGGCAGAACTGGGCATATAAAGAAATACTGTCCTCAACTCAGAAACAAGACCGCCAACAGCAACAGCAACAGTCGAGACTTAAAGGAGAAGAAGTTCAAATCAAGGAAAGCACTGCTAACTTGGGATGACTCTGATGAAAGCGATAAGGAAGGAAGCGAGGATGAGGACGTAGCTCAACTCTGCTTCATGGCAAACGATGATGATCTCAAGGTAACCCCGGAAAAACATCTTAACGAACTTCAGTCAGCTTTTCTCGAACTCAGTAAAAATTATGAAAAGTTGAAAATTAAAAATACAGATCTAAAAAATAAGGCTTTTTCTTTGATAAATACTGTTGAAGAGTTGGAAGACGAAAAAGAAGAGTTGCAAGAAAAAATTAAATTTTATATTTCTGAAAATGTTTCTTTAAAAAATAATGTAAATGCTTTTAAGAAAGAAAATTTTCTTGAGCATTCTGAAATCAAATTTCTCAGAGAAATCAAAGTTCCAGTTGAAAATGAATCTTTAAAATCTCAACTGGAGGATATGACTACACAAAAAATAAATTTAGAAAAGGAGATTGAAGACCTCAATTTTACTCTTTCAAAATTTACACAAGGAAGAGAGAATTTGGATATTCTTTTGGGAAAACAAAGATGTGTCTTTGAGAAAAGTGGAATTGGTTATGATCCTTCAAAGAAGCAAAAGGACTACAAAAATTTCTTTAACAAAAGCTTAGTTTCCTGCTCACCATTCACTCTCTGTACTGTTTGTAACAAAAAGGGACATTTAGTTAAAAATTGTCCTCTTAATCTTATTAAAAACAGTCATCTCCTTCTTTTACTAAGAAGAAAATGAAACATGTATGGGTGCCAAAATCTTCTTTATCTAATCTTCCAGGACCCAAGAAAGTGTGGGTACCTAAAGGAACGAAACCAGAATCTGTTGTAGGTATGCTTGAAAGCAAGGGTAGACTGCAACAAATGGATTCTCGACAGCGGTTGTTCAAGACATATGACAGGTGATCGTTCTCTTTTCTCTCACATCACTCCGAAAAATGGCGGGCTTGTTACTTTTGGAGACAACTCAAATGGTAAGATCATCGGTAAAGGTAAAATTGGCACCGGCTCCATTTCTATTGACAACGTATCCTTAGTTGACGGTTTAAAGTTTAATTTGATAAGTATCAGTCAACTAATCGATAGTGGACACAAAGTTCAGTTTGAAGGCGAAAAATGTCTTATCAGTCATGCCTCGGATGGGAGTACGCTGATCGGTAAAAGAGATGGTAACATTTATACTCTATCTTTTGATGCATCTGACCATTCCCGTGAAGTATGTCTTTCTGTTCAGCACAATGATATTTGGTTGTGGCATCGTAGATTAGGTCGTGTTCACATGGATCTAATCAAGAAACTTCTCTCGAAAGATCTTGTCAGAGGCTTACCAAATTTGAGGTTTATCAAGGATAAAATCTGTGATGCCTGTCAATATGGTAAACAGTCAAAAACTTCTTTTCAAGCCAAAAATGTTGTTTCAACCTCTCGTCCTCTTCAACTCCTTCATTTAGATCTTTTTGGCCCTACTAGAAATGCTAGCCTTGGTGGAAAATTTTATGCCTTCGTCATTGTTGACGATTTTTCAAGATACACCTGGGTTCTTTTTTTAACTCGTAAAGATGAAGCGTTTGAAAAAATTTTCAGTCTTGTTAAACAGCTTCAAAATGAGAAGGAGTTGAAGCTTGTCAAAATTCGAAGTGATCATGGCGGTGAATTTGAAAAAGACTTTATCCCTTTTTGTATTCAAAATGGCATTTCACATGAGTTTTCTGCCCCTCGGACACCCCAACAAAATGGAGTTGTTGAGAGAAAGAATCGTACTCTTCAAGAAATGGCCAGAACTATGCTTCAGGAAAACTCTTTGCCAAAATATTTTTGGGCAGAAGCCGTCAGCACTTCCTGTTACGTGTTGAATAGAGTACTCATCAGACCAATTCTTGATAAAACTCCTTACGAACTGTTCTCTAATCGAAAACCAAAAATTGATTATTTCAGGGTTTTCGGTTGCAAATGTTTTATTTTGAACAATCGACGAGGGAATATTTCTTGGTTATTCACTAAAGAGTAGAGCATATAGAATTTATAACCGTAAGTCTATGACCATTGAAGAATCTATGCATGTTGTATTTGAAGAATCTAATGTTGAAAAATCGAGTAAGATTGCAGGTGATGATGATGAAGAACTCTCCATGGATTTGAACAACAATCTTAACGTCTCCTCAACTGAGGGGGAGTGTTCAACTTCTCCCAACAATAACGATGAAACTCTGCCACTTCCAAAAAGTTGGAGATATTCTTCTACTCATCCATTAGAACAAGTTATAGGCAATGTGGAACGCGGAGTTACAACTCGGTCTACGGTAAATCTCTTCTGTAAGGATTTTGCTTTTCTTTCTCAAATAGAGCCTAAAAACATTTCAGAGGCTCTAAATGATTCTGAGTGGATTCTTGCCATGCAAGATGAATTGAATCAATTTGAGCGAAGCGAAGTTTGGACACTTGTTCCGGCTCCTGTTCAACGAAAGGTCATTGGAACCGAGTGGGTTTTTCAAAACAAACTTGATGAAGATGGCCATATTGTTCGTAACAAAGCTAGACTAGTTGCTCAAGGATACAATCAAGTCGAAGGGGTTGATTTTGATGAAACTTTTGCCCCTGTTGCACGACTTGAAGCTATCCGAATTCTTTTGGCATTTTCATGTCATTTGAACTTCAAACTTTTTCAAATGGACGTGAAAAGTGCTTTCTTGAATGGGGTAACACAGGAGGAAGTTTTTGTTAAACAACCTCCCGGTTTTGAAAATGACAAATATCCCAATCATGTCTTTAAATTGAAAAAGGCTTTGTACGGTCTTAAACAAGCTCCTCGAGCTTGGTATGATCGTCTCAGCAGCTTCCTCATTGATCATGGATTCTCTCGTGGCAAAGTCGATACTACTCTCTTTACAAAAACTCGTAGTTCCCATATTTTAATAGTTCAAATATATGTTGATGACATTATTTTTGGTGCCACTAACAATGATCTTTGTCAAGAATTTGCTGAGAATATGCACTGAGAATTTGAGATGAGCATGATGGGTGAACTTACTTTTTTTCTTGGACTTCAAATCAAGCAGTCCAAAGAAGGAATTTTTATCAATCAGTCTAAGTACACTCGGGAACTTTTGAAAAGGTTTGGCTTGGAAAATGCTAAACCTAGAGGTACTCCTATTTCCCCCAGCGTCAATCTTATCAAAGATGAAAATGGTAAAGATGTCGATAGTAAACTTTTTCGTGGTATGATTGGCAGTTTACTTTACCTTACTGCATCTAGACCTGACATCATGTTTAGTGTTTGCATTTGTGCCCGTTTTCAAGCCTGCCCCAAAGAATCTCATTTATCTGCAGTTAAACGTATTTTTAAATATCTCTCTGGCACTCTAAACTTAGGTCTCTGGTATCCTCGCAATTCTTCAATAGATCTAGTCGGATTTTTAGATTCTGATTATGCGGGTTGTCTTGTTGATCGTAAGAGTACTAGTGGCACCTGTCAGTTTCTCGGCTATGCTTTAGTTTCCTGGCACAGTAAGAAACAGACATCTGTGGCTCTATCCACCGCTGAAGCGGAATATGTTGCAGCTGGAAGCTGTTGTGCCCAAGTTTTATGGATGCGTCAAACTTTACAAGATTTTGGTGTCTCTTTAGCGCTTATTCCTATTATGTGCGACAGTAGCAGTGCTATAGATATTAGTAAAAATCCTGTCCAACACTCACGCACTAAGCACATAGATATTCGTCATCACTTTCTCCGCGACAATGTTCAAAAGGGGTTAATTGAACTTAAGAAAGTTGGCTCTGAAGATCAGCTCGCCGATATCTTTACAAAACCTTTAGCTGAATCATCTTTCTGTTCTCTTCGTCGTCGTTTGGGAATGTGCGATCTTAGTTAGTTTTTCTCAGCTAAATTTTAGCTGTCTAAAATCTTTTTCAGTCGACTCAAAGTCCCCTTTTCAGTCGACTCAAAGTCTCTTTCAGTCGACTAAACGTCCCCTTTTCAGTCGACTAAAAGTCCAGTTTCAGTCGACTCAACCCCTCTTCAGTCGACTAAAAGTCAAGTTTCAGTCGACTAAAAGTCAAGTTTCAGTCGACTAATCGTCCCCTTTCAGTCGACTAAAAGTCAAGTTTCAGTCGACTCAACCCCTTTCAGTCGACAATATTATTAAAGGTAAAACATTTCAGGTTTTATCTTAATCAAACAAAGACATAATCTTGACATGGATGACAGAGATTGACAGAGACTTTGACCTTGACAATGGATGACAAAGACTTTGGACTCAAGCTTTGGACTACACAGAAAGATTCAAGATCTAAAGTATATCTTTTCTTCTTTTAGTCTTTTCTTTAAACAGCCTTTCTTAAAGGATCTGACAGAAATTCTAGTAAAGAACGAAGCCAAGTGTTTTTAGTCGAAGTCAAGTTTTTGAGTCGAAACCAAAACATTTTAGTCGAAGCTAAGACTTTTAGTCGAAGCTAAGACTTTCAGTCGAAGTCAAGTGTTTTAGTCGAAGCTAAGACTTTCAGTCGAAGCTAAGACTTTCAGTCGAAGTCAAGTGTTTTAGTCGAAGCTAAGACTTTCAGTCGAAGCCAAGACTTTCAGTCGAAGCCAAGACATTTGAGTCGAAGCTAAAATGCTTTAGTCGAATCCTTCTCGCTTGGCTTTTCTACCTAACAGTCCTCTATTTCCTTCCTGTATAAATAGGGAATCGGTTAGCGCATTTATTACCTTTTTCTCTCGCGCAAATTTTCACTCTGAAAAACTCTCTCATCTCAATCTCTTGTTCTTATCAATTATCTTTTGAGTGAGTTCACTTTAGAAAAAGTTCTGTGTAAGCTTCTTGGTTTTGTTCTTGAAAGAATTTAGATCTTCCCACCTAAGAAGGCTTAGCTTTAAAACTTTCATTGTATATTCTGCTCAAGAAGGAGCCTGTTTATAGTACTCAAATTGTAATCTCTTTTCATTTGTAATCTGTTGGAAACCTAGGAAGGGTTTCGGATATTGTACTGAGGTTTGAGCTAGCACCCGAAGCTAGCTGGTTTAGTGAAAGGCTCGAGTAGGTCTCCCTTGTGTGGAGTGCTCGAGGACTGGACGTAGGCTGGTGGGGCCGAACCAGTATAAATCTCTGTGTTAATCTTGTTATTGCTGTATCCGTCTTTACGTTGTAATCTTAATTTTTATATTCATACCTTAAGTTGAAAAACACCTATTCACCCCCTTCTAGGTGTATTTAGGGACCTACAAGTGGTATCAGAGCCTTGTGCTCTGAAATTCTTCTGTGACTTAATCGTCAAGAGCAAAAGATCGTGTTATGGAAGAAGGATCAGCAACCACCAGGCCACCATTGTTGAAAAATGACAACTACAGCTACTGGAAAAATCGCATGAGGAACTTCCTGAGGCAGGATATTGACGTATGGTATGTTGTTGAAAATGGTCCTATAATTCCTATGAAGGATGGACCGGATGGAAGCAAGATTCCGAAAGGAATTCTTGAAATGGATAATCATGAGGCCCAGCTCTTCTCCATGGATGATAAAGCCAAGAACATTATCAGTTGTGGCCTCGACATAAATGAGTACAATCGAGTCTCAGCTTGTGAGACTGCTAGAGAAATGTGGAGATTGTTGGAGGTTACTCATGAAGGAACAAATCAGGTAAAAGAGACCAAAATCAACATGTTGGTCCAGCAATACGAGGCCTTCAAGATGAAGGAGCACGAGTCCATAAATGAGATGTACTCCAGATTCACTCTCATTATCAATGGGATGAGACTTTTGGGTAAAACTTACCCAGAAAATGAAGTTGTCCGAAAAGTTCTCAGATCTCTACCAAAAAGATGGGAAGCAAAACTCACAGCCATTCAAGAGGCGAAGGACTTGAATGTGCTGAAGCTTGAAGAATTGGTGGGCTCTTTAATGACTCATGAAATTACGATGAAAATTCATGACGAAGAAGAAACCACCTCCAAGAAGAAGAACTTAGCTCTTAAAGCTGAGACTTCTCATGAGCCGATGGAAAGCAGTGACGATTCTGATCCTGAAATGGCTCTCATCACTCGGAAGTTCAAGAAGTTTCTCGCAAACAAGAGAGATGGGATGTTCAGGAGAAATCCAACAAACCAATCACATCAAAGAAATAATAGTGATTGGAATGTAAGGGAAAATTCTGACGCCTGTTACGAATGCGGCAGAACTGGGCATATAAAGAAATACTGTCCTCAACTCAGAAACAAGACCGCCAACAACAACAGCAACAGTCGAGACTTAAAGGAGAAGAAGTTCAAATCAAGGAAAGCACTGCTAACTTGGGATGACTCTGATGAAAGCGATAAGGAAGGAAGCGAGGATGAGGACGTAGCTCAACTCTGCTTCATGGCAAACGATGATGATCTCAAGGTAACCCCGGAAAAACATCTTAACGAACTTCAGTCAGCTTTTCTCGAACTCAGTAAAAATTATGAAAAGTTGAAAATTAAAAATACAGATCTAAAAAATAAGGCTTTTTCTTTGATAAATACTGTTGAAGAGTTGGAAGACGAAAAAGAAAAGTTGCAAGAAAAAATTAAATTTTATATTTCTGAAAATGTTTCTTTAAAAAATAATGTAAATACTTTTAAGAAAGAAAATTTTCTTGAGCATTCTGAAATCAAATTTCTCAGAGAAATCAAAGTTCCAGTTGAAAATGAATCTTTAAAATCTCAACTGGAGGATATGACTACACAAAAAATAAATTTAGAAAAGGAGATTGAAGACCTCAATTTTACTCTTTCAAAATTTACACAAGGAAGAGAGAATTTGGATATTCTTTTGGGAAAACAAAGATGTGTCTTTGAGAAAAGTGGAATTGGTTATGATCCTTCAAAGAAGCAAAAGGACTACAAAAATTTCTTTAACAAAAGCTTAGTTTCCTGCTCACCATTCACTCTCTGTACTGTTTGTAACAAAAAGGGACATTTAGTTAAAAATTGTCCTCTTAATCTTATTAAAAAACAGTCATCTCCTTCTTTTACTAAGAAGAAAATGAAACATGTATGGGTGCCAAAATCTTCTTTATCTAATCTTCCAGGACCCAAGAAAGTGTGGGTACCTAAAGGAACGAAACCAGAATCTGTTGTAGGTATGCTTGAAAGCAAGGGTAGACTGCAACAAATGGATTCTCGACAGCGGTTGTTCAAGACATATGACAGGTGATCGTTCTCTTTTCTCTCACATCACTCCGAAAAATGGCGGGCTTGTTACTTTTGGAGACAACTCAAATGGTAAGATCATCGGTAAAGGTAAAATTGGCACCGGCTCCATTTCTATTGACAACGTATCCTTAGTTGACGGTTTAAAGTTTAATTTGATAAGTATCAGTCAACTAATCGATAGTGGACACAAAGTTCAGTTTGAAGGCGAAAAATGTCTTATCAGTCATGCCTCGGATGGGAGTACGCTGATCGGTAAAAGAGATGGTAACATTTATACTCTATCTTTTGATGCATCTGACCATTCCCGTGAAGTATGTCTTTCTGTTCAGCACAATGATATTTGGTTGTGGCATCGTAGATTAGGTCATGTTCACATGGATCTAATCAAGAAACTTCTCTCGAAAGATCTTGTCAGAGGCTTACCAAATTTGAGGTTTATCAAGGATAAAATCTGTGATGCCTGTCAATATGGTAAACAGTCAAAAACTTCTTTTCAAGCCAAAAATGTTGTTTCAACCTCTCGTCCTCTTCAACTCCTTCATTTAGATCTTTTTGGCCCTACTAGAAATGCTAGCCTTGGTGGAAAATTTTATGCCTTCGTCATTGTTGACGATTTTTCAAGATACACCTGGGTTCTTTTTTTAACTCGTAAAGATGAAGCGTTTGAAAAAATTTTCAGTCTTGTTAAACAGCTTCAAAATGAGAAGGAGTTGAAGCTTGTCAAAATTCGAAGTGATCATGGCGGTGAATTTGAAAAAGACTTTATCCCTTTTTGTATTCAAAATGGCATTTCACATGAGTTTTCTGCCCCTCGGACACCCCAACAAAATGGAGTTGTTGAGAGAAAGAATCGTACTCTTCAAGAAATGGCCAGAACTATGCTTCAGGAAAACTCTTTGCCAAAATATTTTTGGGCAGAAGCCGTCAGCACTTCCTGTTACGTGTTGAATAGAGTACTCATCAGACCAATTCTTGATAAAACTCCTTACGAACTGTTCTCTAATCGAAAACCAAAAATCGATTATTTCAGGGTTTTCGGTTGCAAATGTTTTATTTTGAACAATCGTTAGAATTTAGGAAAGTTCGATGCGAAGACGATATTTCTTGGTTATTCACTAAAGAGTAGAGCATATAGAATTTATAACCGTAAGTCTATGACCATTGAAGAATCTATGCATGTTGTATTTGAAGAATCTAATGTTGAAAAATCGAGTAAGATTGCAGGTGATGATGATGAAGAACTCTCCATGGATTTGAACAACAATCTTAACGTCTCCTCAACTGAGGGGGAGTGTTCAACTTCTCCCAACAATAACGATGAAACTCTGCCACTTCCAAAAAGTTGGAGATATTCTTCTAGTCATCCATTAGAACAAGTTATAGGCAATGTGGAACGCGGAGTTACAACTCGGTCTACGGTAAATCTCTTCTGTAAGGATTTTGCTTTTCTTTCTCAAATAGAGCCTAAAAACATTTCAGAGGCTCTAAATGATTCTGAGTGGATTCTTGCCATGCAAGATGAATTGAATCAATTTGAGCGAAGCGAAGTTTGGACACTTGTTCCGGCTCCTGTTCAACAAAAGGTCATTGGAACCAAGTGGGTTTTTCAAAACAAACTTGATGAAGATGGCCATATTGTTCGTAACAAAGCTAGACTAGTTGCTCAAGGATACAATCAAGTCGAAGGGGTTGATTTTGATGAAACTTTTGCCCCTGTTGCACGACTTGAAGCTATCCGAATTCTTTTGGCATTTTCATGTCATTTGAACTTCAAACTTTTTCAAATGGACGTGAAAAGTGCTTTCTTGAATGGGGTAATACAGGAGGAAGTTTTTGTTAAACAACCTCCCGGTTTTGAAAATGACAAATATCCCAATCATGTCTTTAAATTGAAAAAGGCTTTGTACGGTCTTAAACAAGCTCCTCGAGCTTGGTATGATCGTCTCAGCAGCTTCCTCATTGATCATGGATTCTCTCGTGGCAAAGTCGATACTACTCTCTTTACAAAAACTCGTAGTTCCCATATTTTAATAGTTCAAATATATGTTGATGACATTATTTTTGGTGCCACTAACAATGATCTTTGTCAAGAATTTGCTGAGAATATGCGCAGAGAATTTGAGATGAGCATGATGGGTGAACTTACTTTTTTTCTTGGACTTCAAATCAAGCAGTCCAAAGAAGGAATTTTTATCAATCAGTCTAAGTACACTCGGGAACTTTTGAAAAGGTTTGGCTTGGAAAATGCTAAACCTAGAGGTACTCCTATTTCCCCCAGCGTCAATCTTATCAAAGATGAAAATGGTAAAGATGTCGATAGTAAACTTTTTCGTGGTATGATTGGCAGTTTACTTTACCTTACTGCATCTAGACCTGACATCATGTTTAGTGTTTGCATTTGTGCCCGTTTTCAAGCCTGCCCCAAAGAATCTCATTTATCTGCAGTTAAACGTATTTTTAAATATCTCTCTGGCACTCTAAACTTAGGTCTCTGGTATCCTCGCAATTCTTCAATAGATCTAGTCGGATTTTTAGATTCTGATTATGCGGGTTGTCTTGTTGATCGTAAGAGTACTAGTGGCACCTGTCAGTTTCTCGGCGATGCTTTAGTTTCCTGGCACAGTAAGAAACAGACATCTGTGGCTCTATCCACCGCTGAAGCGGAATATGTTGCAGCTGGAAGCTGTTGTGCCCAAGTTTTATGGATGCGTCAAACTTTACAAGATTTTGGTGTCTCTTTAGCGCTTATTCCTATTATGTGCGACAGTAGCAGTGCTATAGATATTAGTAAAAATCCTGTCCAACACTCACGCACTAAGCACATAGATATTCGTCATCACTTTCTCCGCGACAATGTTCAAAAGGGGTTAATTGAACTTAAGAAAGTTGGCTCTGAAGATCAGCTCGCCGATATCTTTACAAAACCTTTAGCTGAATCATCTTTCTGTTCTCTTCGTCGTCGTTTGGGAATGTGCGATCTTAGTTAGTTTTTGCTCAGCTAAATTTTAGCTGTCTAAAATCCCCTTTTCAGTCGACTCAAAGTCCCCTTTTCAGTCGACTACAAGTCTCTTTCAGTCGACTCAAAGTCTCTTTCAGTCGACTAAACGTCCCTTTTTCAGTTGACTAAAAGTCCAGTTTCAGTCGACTCAACCCCTTTCAGTCGACTAAAAGTCCTGTTTCAGTCGACTCAACCCCTTTCAGTCGACTAAAATGTCCACTTTCAGTCGACTCAACCCCCTTCAGTCGACTAAAACCTTTTTGCCTATTTATATGCCACCTCTTTTTCACTTTCACTTTTTACTGTTTCCCTTTTTCACTGTGTCTGTCACTTTCACTGTTTCTCTCTTCTTTCTCTTGTCCACCTGTCACTCCACGGACCCACATGGCTTCAAACCAACGAAATCAAAGTCGTCGTCGCTACATTATTCAATCTGACGAAGAAATCGATGGGTCTCCGTCTTCTACCAATGACGCGCCTGCCGCTGTCGCTGCTCCACCGCCTGCCGCTGTCGCTGCTCCACCGCCTACCACTCGTCCTCGCACCCGCCAATCTTCCACCGCTGTTTCGCGACGTTCATCCTCTACAACTATTCCTTCGTCATCAGCACCGTCCACTTCAGGTACTGTCGTTCCTCCTCCTCCTCCACCTGCTGCCTCTTCTTCGTCTGCCCCTCCGCCAACTTGCCCACCGCCAACTTGCCCACCGCCAACTTGCCCATACACTTCCTCTTCCGATATCCTTCACATTCCCCATTTTTTTCCTACTCCCGAAGACCAACTTACATATTATACACTTTTCGTCAATCGGGAAGTCATCCCCGGTCGCCCAAGTGATGTCAATCTTATGACTCAACTTGGTGTTACCGCTCTGTTTGAGCGAATGGGATGTCTCTCCATTCTCTCTCCCCCCTCCACTTATTATCCTGCTCTAGGGCGCATGTTCTACTCAAATTTGCACTTTGATGCCCAACCCCCTACCTTTCTGACCTCGTATGTGAATGGGGTCCACATTCGTCTTGATGCCACCACTTTGGCCCACATTTTCGGCTTCGAAAATCAATCTTCTACCCTTGTTTTCACTGCGAACACTTGGTGTACCACCAGTTCCTTTACCCCACTCCAACAGACCCAAACACTCTTAGGGGACCCATCTATCACTCATCCCCGTAAACCACATTTAAGTGACATGTCCCCTCTTTCTCGCGTTCTTCACCTTATTCTCTGTTACAATCTTTCGGCCCGTTCTGGCTCTTATGCCACATTCTCCTACCCAGATATCTTTCCCTCTCACCATACTGGCAACTACGGGGAAGAATGGTTCTTCAACCCGCATCTTCCTTACAATCCTCCGCCGCCGCGCTCTCCTCGCGTTGTTGAAGTAGTTGAAGTTCCCACCACAGATCCGTTGCCTGCTGCTGCGCCTCGTACTCGTCAGTCTGCTCCACCGCCCAATGATCCCTCATCCTCTGCCCAAGGTTCTCGCCGCCGTCGGCCCTAGTTTTTCTTTATTCATTCTTTGTTGCCCTGGATGCCCCCACTTTTTGCTTTGACAAAGGGGGAGAACATGTATTAATCTATCGTTCTTCTTTATGCATCTGTATTAAATCTGTTAATTATTTAAAGATGCTCTTTCTATTGTTCTTTTATGCGATGGTTATCTGATTAAGGGGGAGTATGTCTTTTAATATTGTCATCATCAAAAAGGGGGAGATTGTTGACTTGTTGATTTTGATGATTTCGGACTTAACTTATCTAAACTTTAATCTGACAATATTATTAAAGGTAAAACATTTCAGGTTTTATCTTAATCAAACAAAGACATAATCTTGACATGGATGACAGAGATTGACAGAGACTTTGACCTTGACAATGGATGACAAAGACTTTGGACTCAAGCTTTGGACTACACAGAAAGATTCAAGATCTAAAGTATATCTTTTCTTCTTTTAGTCTTTTCTTTAAACAGCCTTTCTTAAAGGATCTGACAGAAATTCTAGTAAAGAACGAAGCCAAGTGTTTTTAGTCGAAGTCAAGTTTTTGAGTCGAAACCAAAACATTTTAGTCGAAGCTAAGACTTTTAGTCGAAGCTAAGACTTTCAGTCGAAGTCAAGTGTTTTAGTCGAAGCTAAGACTTTCAGTCGAAGCTAAGACTTTCAGTCGAAGTCAAGTGTTTTAGTCGAAGCTAAGACTTTCAGTCGAAGCTAAGACTTTCAGTCGAAGTCAAGTGTTTCAGTCGAAGTCAAGACTTTTAGTCGAAGCCAAATGTTTTAGTCGAAGTCAACTCTTTTAGTCGAAGCAAAACATTTCAGTCGAAGGCGAGACTTTCAGTCGAAGCTAAGACTTTCAGTCGAAGCCAAGACTTTCAGTCGAAGCCAAGACATTTGAGTCGAAGCTAAAATGCTTTAGTCGAATCCTTCTCGCTTGGCTTTTCTACCTAACAGTCCTCTATTTCCTTCCTGTATAAATAGGGAATCGGTTAGCGCATTTATTACCTTTTTCTCTCGCGCAAATTTTCACTCTGAAAAACTCTCTCATCTCAATCTCTTGTTCTTATCAATTATCTTTTGAGTGAGTTCACTTTAGAAAAAGTTCTGTGTAAGCTTCTTGGTTTTGTTCTTGAAAGAATTTAGATCTTCCCACCTAAGAAGGCTTAGCTTTAAAACTTTCATTGTATATTCTGCTCAAGAAGGAGCCTGTTTATAGTACTCAAATTGTAATCTCTTTTCATTTGTAATCTGTTGGAAACCTAGGAAGGGTTTCAGATATTGTACTGAGGTTTGAGCTAGCACCCGAAGCTAGCTGGTTTAGTGAAAGGCTCGAGTAGGTCTCCCTTGTGTGGAGTGCTCGAGGACTGGACGTAGGCTGGTGGGGCCAAACCAGTATAAATCTCTGTGTTAATCTTGTTATTGCTGTATCCGTCTTTACGTTGTAATCTTAATTTTTATATTCATACCTTAAGTTGAAAAACACCTATTCACCCCCCTCTAGGTGTATTTAGGGACCTACAGAATGATGTCTAACGAGCAGGGTATTATTTGACTAGGTGATGCAGCTTGTTGCGATTAAAGATTGCGAGTTGCTTCGGCTATAAGCCAATCAGGTAAGGACAATGCGATTCTATTATGCTAATTCATTGTTTCGATTAGCATGCCATGTTGATGACATTTTTTTGGACTCTTGTGGTTATGATTTGACACTGATAGTTATTGTGACCGGTATTCGTTAATTTGGAATTACATTGTTGAGGACTTAAGGTAGAATAATTTCCCTTAGTCCGTCCCGTTGAGAGGGTTTGGTCGGTCCTAGTATGCTATGATTCGATTCGAGTAGCATACACGATGTTGGTGATGACATTGCGTAGGGGTTATTGTGTGGTTATTGTGAGATGTCGGCAATTATTGATAACCGATATCTCTTCTCTTGAGAACACCATTAAGGACTTGTGACGAACTTCTCCCGAGTCCGCCCTATCGTTGTTGATGATGTTGTAGAGATCGTTGCGTTGTTATTGTGAAATGTTGGCACATATTGGTAACCGACATTTCTCTTATGTAAGAACGTTGTTGAGGCCTTGTGGCATACTTCTCCCAAGTCCGCCCTGTTGATGAGGTTACGTTAAACTCTTGTTGTTAGCTTTGAACACCGATTGATCTTCTAATCCGATATTCCTTGTTGAGGACATAAGGTGGAATAGTTTTCCTTTAGTCCGCTCCGTTGATGAAGCACCGTTGTTTAGCTGTAACGCCGTTAGGGACAAACACTCATGGTGAGTCCTCTCTTGTTGACAGTGTCTCTCTTAAATTACTTAAGACTGAGATGAACACCCCATGTTATGGGGCATCAATAAGTTGAATACCAGTGAAAGTGGAGTAGCTGGTGACTAGTGAAAATAAAGTGACTGGTAGTCAGTGAAAAATTAAGTAACTGACAAGAAGATGACTAGTGAAAATGAAGCGCGCTAGAGTCTGTCGGTCGAGTCAAGTCGAGTATGCATTTGCAATTGATTTTCAATTGATGTTGTTGGTTTTTACTATGTAGGTTTCCTATGATTAGCGTTTGCTTTATTGTTTTTTTTCATTACACTTGCATAGTCATTGTCTGTCTGTCCTTGTTCAAGTTGAAATGATGATGTTCTGTTGGGCCTTGAAGCCTGAGGCTCAGTCTAACAAAAAAAAAATCGTTTGACAATTATGCTGATGTCAAAAATTTATTGGAACTCTTGATTCATTGTTATCGTTGAGATGATTATTATTCCTCCGAGTCTCTTGAATCATTTGTACGCGATACTCCTCGTGTTGTCTTTACTGGGCGTTTTGCGCTCATTCCTTATGTTGTGTTGTGCAGGCTATAAGGTTGATTAAAGAAAACCATCTAGAAAAGGGAAAATAAACAAGCTAGAAAAGTTGAGTAAGGGGATCAATTGTGTGAGGTAAGACAAGCTAGAAATGGTGAGATAAAAATTGAGCTGCGAGATAAGTTGATAAGAGTCCTAAGACTACAGTCGTATGTTAGGTTGTAAACATTCATGTTGTTTAGAGACTTGAAAGTCTTCCACTACAATACGATGTATGTTTATAAGGAAATTTTTTGTAAGGACGCATTTTAGAGCGTCTACTAATGATGTATGAGTATGAGGATGTAGTTGCTTTGTATTCTGCATAGGGTTTTGAATGTGATTATGTTTGATAACTCAGCCCGGTGATGTCACCAGGGTTGAGGGTTTCGCAATGATCATGGGCAGAGGCAATGCAATTCAAGCAATGCACAATATAGTGTACATATGCACGATGTACGATAACTAGTTCATTTAGGTACTAGCCTGCATTCCACGCAGGAACAATCCATCCTTATAACGCCTCCCCATAGAACAGACCCCCAGGTTAACATAGAAGACAACACTAATAGAATCAAAAGAATGCAAGCACTATCGAATTTACTTAGCATGCAATAAAAGGCAAGCATCGATAAGATTTCCAAATAACCGATTCAGGTTCAATAGTAGGGTTTGCCTGGCAATAACATGCTGATATCAATGCATATCTCAGTGTTTGACAATAGCCATAAGTAAATATAAGGAATACTTACAAACACAAGTTATAGAAATTAGAGTTCAGATAGAAATCCTTATCTAGGGTTCAGATAGAAACCCTTACCAAGATCCGAAGCTAAATTAGCCTAACCGGAAAATATTTTGCCTTAATCTAAACGGAACAATTAAATGATTAGAATACAATCTACACTATCTATACAATGATACTATAAATTTTATACTGAGTCACACATACTCCCAAAGTGAACTCCCTCATCGGGTAGGTAAAATTACCAGAATGCCCATTATGTGTAAAATTACCAAAAGCATCCCTCTCATACTTAAATTACCAAAACGTTCTCCCCGTAAGTAGAATCACTAAAATATCCTTATTGTATGTGAATTTACCCAAAATACCTTTAATAGGTAAAGTTACCAGAATGCCCCCTATGGGTGGCAAATTATGAAAATACCCCTGGGGATTTCCGCACCTAAAAAATCTAAAAACACATTAAAACACCCTTTTAAGCATCCTGATGTCATTTTTGGGTTAAGAAGTATTTTACAAATTTTTTATCCAAATCTCGAACCGGTGTCCGGACCGAATGCTCATAAATCGGTCTCGCTAAAAATAGCTATCAACCTCAGAATGACACATAATTTTAGAAAATAAAACATCTCAATAATATAAGGTTTTCCTAAAATTTTCAGATTAAAATAGCTTGATTCGCTATGTGAAATAATTTGAGAATTTCTTTAATCGATACCCTATTTATAAAAATTTGTATTAAACTGCTAACCTAACCCCTCCCCCCCCCCCCTTTAGTGACAATTATATTCACTGTTCAAATTAACACACACACTATTTCACCTAAACACGTACACACACACACACACACACACACACACAGTCCTTCTTCTTCATTCTGTCGCGGCACCCCCTCTCAATTCACACACACACACACACAGCTACACATAAGCATACATATCTATACCCTACACACACACACACACACACTTTAATGCTTGAAACACACCCATTAACACAATCATATACTCAAATCACACACTTATACACTTTTGGCAACACACATAAACTCTACTTTAACCCCCCCTTCAAATCACACACAATTACACAACAACTGAAACTCCAAAATGCTCACCTGTGACAAAACACACACATAACTGCACACACACAAAAAAAACACATTCATCCACTGCCCAAACCCATCTTGTGCACACATACGCACATCGTAACCTCACATATACACATACACCTCTCTCTATCTCTCTCTCTCTCTCACACACACACACACACACAATGAATAAACACGCCCACCCATTGCATAAATACATACACAATACACCTTAAACACACACTGAACACACACGACACCCACTGAATTTAACAAACTAAATCACACAATGAAGATGGTAGAGGGATTACCCCCGGAGAACCCTCTCAATTTATCCCTAATTTTCCCTTTCCCCCTTTTTCTTGCCTGTTTTCCAATTAAGCTTCTATGCTCTGTTTTCTCACCCTCGGCTACTATTCTTCTCTGTTCATTTTTTTCCCCTTACCTGAATTTCCTTTCTTTCCAATTAATTCCCATTAATTTAAACTTAAATCAGGTTATTCACCTCTTTTTAAAGTAGGAGGCGGCATCATGTTATGCGCTATTTTCCCAAAATTTGACACATAATGCCTAACTTTCAAAATTACAAATTAGCCCCCAAAATTTTCCAAAATTACAAAATGACCCCAAGAGTTTCCAAAATTACATTTTAACCCTAAAACCATCTCTTCTCTTTCTTTCTCATCTAGACTAGCCTCTATTTTGATTTCTTTTATATCTTCGAGGTAGCTTATATTCACTTTGGCTCTTACCTTGGCCACTGGCTTGACATGACTAGATTCCCGATTTTTAATTTCTTTTAGATATTTTTCCCCTTTTAAGTCTTGAGTTAATTGACTCAACATAACCTACATCAGCAACCAAGGGATAATCGAAACCAAGCATTACATTATCAATCAAGTATCTAGAAACACGTAACAGGTGAACTGATTTAGATTGGCTAAGGTGACGCAGGCATCCAAGTCTTCCTGTTTCGGAGCAACTTTGGCAGCACGACTTCTTTTGGTAACCTCTCCCACAATCAGGGGACCATACTCGATCATCCAATTCTGCGTGTCGCCCTGTGCTAAAGTGACTAGGCATGCTGCGTCCATGATCTGGTTGTCCACCTCATAGATAAGCACTGAGATAAACATATATGTGAAGCATGCTATCATTGCTTCCGAATCCATTGAATCCATCCAATCTGAGACTTTTTCATCCTCGACCCACTCACGATCATATTCATCTCCCATCCTTTGATTTGCTTCGCGGTCTCAACATTGTACACTGGTTTTAGAAATCCATAGAAGGGCCCATTTTCTCCTTCCTTGATGAAGCATTCGTTCATAGTAGGGATCATGGTCATGTTCATGCGCTTCTCATTTTTCTTATCCTTCTTGGCTTGGGTGAGCTTCTGAATAGCTTCCTTCCTCTCTTTTCTGATTGGCTTGTACCCCAAGCCGAACTGGTCTTTCTTGTATTTCATATAAGAAAGCTAGGAATTCCTTGACAGTTTTGGCCTAATCCTTTTTCGCGAAAATGGTAGAATTTTCTCATCATGGGGAGCACTGTCGTAATGCTGTATGGGGCAAAAGTGATGAAGTTATTACTATGACAAACTTCTTTGTACTCGAGACACTGAACCGGATAATCCATCCTTAATCCACTGAGTAGAATATCCAACGAATTATGTAGCAATTGAAAAAGTCCTTTTTGTCCATTATGGTGAAAACGACATCATTCAACACAAACGTAACCTTTTGGTGCAATGTAGAGGGGATTGAACCCACTGAGTGTATCCAAGGTCTTCCCAATATCAAAGTTAGTAGTACCCACTGTCATCGGAAGCTTCAGTATACCAATCACTTCATTTCGGGTGTTATGTTAGGCTCGAACAACTTGGTATAGGGAGTGAATTCTGACGGGTCAATGCCGAGGGTTTGAACGGTGCGTACGGGGCATACATTTTGAGCAGAACCATTATCTATGAAGATCAGTGAAATTTTTTTATCAAGTGCTCTCATAGTGATATGTAGCGGATCGTTGTGCTTGGTCTGGATTTGGGTATGTTAGACTCGAAAAATATGAGGACATTTCTGTAATGTATAGCCCCTAGCACTTGGGACATGTCTTTGAGTTGGGCCTAGATTAGTATTTGGGCTTTGCTGAGAAGTTTGATAAGAGCTTTGTGGTGAGAGTATGAGGCAGACAGTATTCCCTAAGTGGAAATATTGGCTTGGGTCTTCTTTAGCTGCCTAAGGACCTCAGCATCGTGAGGGTCTTTAGAGAATAGTGGGTCAGATGTGGCTGGCTGGGGCTGGGTCTAGTACATTCGGCTTGATCTAGTTAAGTGGGATACATTGGCACTGGGTAAGAACATTAACCCTGTTTCTTCATCATATTCAACTGTGAAGGTTTTTCCATCCATCAATTCCTTCCAAGTACTCACATCACAAACCTGCTGCAGAGAATCATACATAGGCACTGTCTTCAAAACTGGCTGGTTGGCTGGAACAATAAAAATGGTTGGATCCATGACTGATTGGCTTTCATCTATGCAGTTAATCCTATGGGCATGCAAGGGTTCTTTTTAGACATTTGGTCTAACGGGAGGGTAAACTTTCCCCTTGTCGATGAGGTCTTGTATGGCGTGTTGGAAGGTGATGTATCTCTCTGTAGGGTGACCGTTTCTTTGATGATAATCATAGCTTGGCTTAGTCTTTCCTTAATCACGGCCTTCTTAGGGTTGGTCCAATCAAGAAATATGTGGGAAGTTTTGGTCACGCCATACAGAGCGACGGTGGCTCCATACGGGGAAAGTTCATATTATATTAATATGGACTTCCCTTGATAGCATGCTTGGGATGGTGCGCCATCCCTCGTGAATCGGTAAAGAGAAAATAAAAAAGATAGAAAGGTCTAGATATTTATTCAATTGACGCTGGATGGAATGTGCTAAAAATAGGCAAGTCTTTCTTCATTTTTAGAACAAGAAGCGGGATTCTTCGTCTGCTAAGAGAAAAAGAAGGTCCCCCCCGGGGGGGACATGTTTATCTATACAGCCCTTAAAAAACTAGAGTCAGGCCCTTCCCCGCTCGGGTTGGGTGGGGACGTTCCAATAGCTACAAATCTGGGTTTTCGTTTGTTTTCAAGATTTGTTTCTCCGGAGTACCAAAGGCAAGTAATAGCTATGAATAGTTATCGACTTCCGAGAAAGGCAACTAAAGGATATCACTTCATTTCACATGCTCTTCCTCTATCAAATGGTTAACCAAATGGGCTACCTTATTCGTCCACCTCATGATGAAAGCTGAAACATATTTCCTTGGCTCTTGTTTTGTGGTTTCCAAATCTCTCCGGGCGATATCTAGGTCGGCATTGTACTGGTACTGCTTGACAAATTCTCTTATAACAGCTTCCCATGTACGAACTTGGGCTTCATCCAAAGTAAGGAACCATCTGGAAGCGGCTCCGGTGAGGGTACGGTGGAATAACGGCATCAATTGGTTCTGGTTTAGGTCGTGTGGGGCCAATGCTCTCATATACATCTTCACGTGAATCTTGGGATCGGTGGTCCCGTCAAACTTATCCATCTCTGACATCTTAAACTTGAAGGATAGCCTATCTTTGAGGTTCGTAGCTAGGGCACTGAGGTCCAAAGGGTCATCAATTCTCCTCGTCCTAACAATCTGAGATTCGAGTGCGGCTAACTTATCCTTCCATTCTGGTACAACAGGGGTTTTAGTCTCTTCTTCCTCAAACTGATACATCCAATCAAACTCGAGACCTTTCTTGTTATCATCCTTATTTCCGTCTTCTTCCAGTTCTTTCCTACCTTTCCTCTTAAGGTTATCGAATTCTTCGACAGTTCGAGATTGTTGCTCGGTTAGGTAGTGAAACCATTCTGGAGATCCTTCTGAAGTTCACTAATGATACAGACCGAATTGGAGATCTGTGGGAATTCTTTGGCCATTGGAGTTTGTGAGAGTTTTCTTGACGAGTCTCAATACTAACCACACTTAGCCTTAACTGTATAGGGAAGGTTGCAAAAATTTGATAATATATTCCACATAGATTGAGTTGGCTGGCTCGTAACCTAATTGGGAAAGGGGGTGTGAAGAGAAATTTTCTGGCTTTGAGGGTATTTTTTTGGGTTTTTGGAAAAAGGGGATGACTAACCGTCCGGTTATCCGAAGAGATAACCGGCCGGTTGGTCAGTGGGCTGAGGTTTATTTCTAAGTATTTTTTTGAAAATTTCTCTGGGGGAGAAGATTTTTGACTAATCATTGTGTCATCTTGGCAGGTAACCGGCTGGTTGGTCAGTGGGTTTGGAGGTTTTTTTATGGGAACTTTTCTGGAAATTTGTTTAGGGGAGAAGTTTTCTGACTAACCGTCTAGTCATCCTGGCAGATATGGTGCTAAGGGGTTTCATCCTGTGATTGACCTTACAACGAATCATCACCAGTTAAGGATAAAGAAGGATGAAATTGTTAAGATTGTTTTTAGAAATAGAGACGGGCATTATGAATTTTTGGTGATGCCATGTAGATTGATTAATGCCCATGTGGCATCTATGAATTTGATGAATCAAGTCCTTGAAGAGTACTTAATCATTGTATCTTTGCCTTATTACTGACCTTATGAATGGTACTAAAAGCAAAAAAGAGCTTGCACAATCGCAAGTTTTGGCTAATCTTAAGAAAGCCAAGTTGTATGTCAAGTTCGAGGAATGTGAATTTTGATTGGGAGATATGAATATACGGGGTTGATGCGAAAGAAGGTTAGAAGATCTGGGAAAAGTCAAAAAGGTGACAAACGGGGAACGTCAAAGATCGTCGTTAAAATTAGTAGCTTCCTAAGCTTAGTCGGAGGTTACCGGAGAGTTATTGACAACCTCCCTATGATGCTCTATTGGAGAAAATTGATTGCGGTGATTACTACGCCAAGTCAATAAGGATGTGAACAACTCAAAATCAAAGTTCGAGTAAGGAGAAAAGGAAGTAACAGTCTGTTTCACATAAAAATACGACCGACGCTTCTTGATTGGATCAAGGAAGCTCAAGGATAAGATGAAAAGATGCGTGAAATCCAGCGAGGTTTCAAACAAAATGAAAGAAAATTTTGAGTGCGGTGAGGATGAGAATTACGAATAAGGTCAGTTATACTGTTTGCCTAGTGATGAATTGAGTAAAGAAATTGTGAAGAGTACTCATAGTTTTCAGTACCGAGTCACTCAGGGGAGATAGAAATGTATTGTGAGATACTGCCAAATTTTTTTGTGGCTTAGCATGAAGAGGGATATATCAAAGTTTGTATCCTGATGTTTGACCTGCCAATAGGTAAAAGTGGATCATAAGAAGATTGTTGGATGGTTGCAACCACTCTTTGTACCTGAGTGGAAGTGGGAACACATTACGATGAATTTTGGTGTTAAGGTTACCACGAACAATTAGGAGATATACGTCTATCTAGGTTGTAATGGATAGGTTGACTAAGACATCCCGATTTATATTTTATCCGGGAAGAATATTCTTCTAAACGACTTGCCCAAACTTATATTAAGCAAGTGATTAGCTCAAAAATGACTTTGGAACACTTAAAATAGCGTTTTAAAATATTTTTGAGATTTTTCCAGTGTTAGGAATTCCCGTGGGCATTTTTCGTAATTTGCGCCTAGAGGGGCTATTTTGGTAAATTTTCCTATAAAATTTCATGAGGGACTTTTTGGTTCGAAAATGGATGTAATACATCTAAAAAATGGTTTGGAAGCAGTTTTGGGGTGTTGGTGGTGTAGCGGCCATCAGGGGTATTTTGGTAAATTTTTATGGTGGCGTTAAATTTTGGGCACGCGTATAAGTAGGCGTCCGGAGTGGTGGGAAGTGAGTAATGGTATTAATATGTCCAAAATGAGGGAGTTTGTTGTCGCTAATGCGTCAGTAACGTTAGGTTAAGGATCCGGTTATATGATCGGATTATCTAGCTGTCGTAAAATGTTATGAACGGTTAAATGAGAAGGGGTAGAATAAAGAATGCGTATATGTTTGAGTGATGTCTAACGAGCAGGGTATTGTTTGACTAGGTGATGTCGCTCGTTACGATCAAAGGTTGCGAGCTGCTTTGGCTATAAGCCAATGAGGTAAGGACAATGCGGGTCTAGTATGCTAATTTATGTTTTCGATTAGCATGCCATTTTGAGGACGTTTATCTTAAACTCCTGTTATTATGATGGGACACCGGTATTCATTGTGACTAGTATTCATTTATGTGAATTATGTTGAGGACTTAAGGTAGAATACATTCCCTTAGTCCGCCTCATTGATGAAGTTTAGTAAGGATAATGCGTGCCCTAGTATGCTATGATTCGATTTGACTAGCATACCTGACGTTGGTGATGATGTTGTGTAGGGCTGCTGTGTGGCTGTTGTGAGATTTTGGCAATTATTGAGAGCCTATGTTTCTCCTGATTGAGAACACCATTGAGGACTTGTGGTTAAATTTCTCTCCTAAGTCCGTCCTATCGTGGATTAATGATGTTACGTAGAGATGGATGTGTTGTTGTGGTATAATGTCGGCACTTATTGATGACCGATATTCCTCCTATTTAAGAGCGTTGTTGAGGACTTGTGATTAAATTTTGCCCGAGCCCGCCCTGTCGTTGTTTGGTGATGTTATGTAGAGATTGTTGTGCGGTGGTTATTAGATATCGGTAATTATTGATGACCGATGTTCCTCCTATTTAAGAGCGTTGTTGAGGACTTATGGTTAAATTTCTCCCGAGTCCACCCTGTTAATGATGCTCATGTTGAATCCATGTTGTTATGAAATACTGGTCGATCTTTCGACCCGGTATCTCCCGTTTGGGTTGTGCTATTGAGGACATAAGGTGGAATAATTTTCCCTTAGTCTGCCTATTGATGAAGTCTTGTTTGTTTTAGCTGTAACGGGTTTGGGACAAACACTCCTGTGGTTTCCCTTTCTGATGACAACGTCTCTTTTGATTATTTGAGACTGAGATGAACATCCGGTATAATGGGATATCAAAAATCAGGAGGATGGCCTGTCAAATATGATTACTGGCAAAGAGGATGTATGGCGCGCGAGTCAAGTCTGTCATGGCTAGTCGAGTCCAATCTGTTGTGTCTGAGTTGCATTGAACTGGTTTTATTTTGATGTTAATGATTTTAATGACTTGTATTTTGTTGATGTTTATTTTTGCGATTTCCTATTTCAGTCTTCACTTGCGCCGTCAGGCAGTCCATCAGTCAATCTTGTCTATAAGGAGGTGGCAATAATGTTGTTCTGTTGGGCCTTGAAGCCGCTCAGTCTAACGAAAGAAAAATTATCATTTGACAAATTATGTTGATGATGAAATTGATTGTATGCTCTTGATTCATTGCTATCATTAAGATGATTATTATTCCTTCGAGTCTCTCGAATCACTTGTACACGATACTCGACGCGTTGTATTTACTGAGCGATTTGCGCTCATTCCTTATGTTGTGTTGTGCATGCTATAAGGTTGACCAAGGAGAACCCTCTAGGAAGGGAAAGGAAACAAGCTAGAAAAGTTAAGCAAGAGGATACGTTGAGTGAAGTGAGACAAGCAAAAAATGATAAGACAGAGATTGAGCTGCGATATAAGTTGATAGGTGGTTACACGACTACAGTCGTGTATTACATTGTAAATGTATATGTCGCTTAGGGACTTGAAAGTCTTCCACTGCAGTATGATGTATGTTTGCAAGAAAATTTTTGCAATGACACATTTTGGAGCGTTTGATGATGTGTGAAGGTGTAGTCGCTATGTATTCTACACCGGGTTTTGATTGTGATTATGACCTATAACTCAGCCCAGTGATGTCACCAGGGTTGAGGTGTCGTAAACATAATGCCTTAATATCCGTTTTGAAGTACTTCCTTAACCTTTTGAAATACTTCCTCAGGGCTATGCAATGATTTTCATGCTTCCTAGACTTGATGATCATATCATCCACATATACCTTTACCTCCTTGAGAACCATATCATGAAAAGGTGCGGTAGCGGCTCGCCGGTATGTAGCCTCAGCATTCTTCAAACCAAAAGGCATCACTATGTAACAAAAGGTTCCCTAAGAGGTTGTGAAAGTTGTTTTCAACAGGTCCTCAGGAGCCCTCTTTATTTGGTTGTACCCCACAAAACAATATATGAAAGACACCAACTCATGCTCTGTGGGGTTGATCCTATCTGTGATTGGTAAGTGAAAGTCGTCCTTGGGGGAAGCTCAGTTAAGGTCTTAGTAGTTAACACACATTTTGACTTGGTTGGTTGGTTTAAAGACCGGTAGGATGTTGGCTAGCCAGGTAGGGTATTCAATCACTCTGATGAATCTAATGCGGAGTAGCTTTATTGTAACGCCCGAAATTTTTATTGTTGATTAAAAATCACCTTGAACTAATTAAACTGGGGTTGTTTCTTTATATTATTAAATTGTGGGCAAGCTTAGGAAATAAAAATAGTTATAGTTCAAGAGTTTTTAAACAAATTCTTTTTAGGGTTAGTATAAATACCCTAGTATAGTCTCTAGCCGCCAAAGAAAAAATTTGGTCAGCCTTTGTTTTATGTGAACCAGAGAGATGAAAGGAGAGAGAAGAAGCTCCTAGGGCAAGATTTTTCAAGGTAAACCCCCAGTCTTTCCTTTCCAGTTTTTACGAATGTAATTATGTGTTTATTGCTGCAATTTTAAGTGTGCTTTATGCTTGTTTGGATGGGATTCTTGTGGATGTTTATGGTTGTGTAACAAGGCAGCCGCGATTCTGTAATTGCACATGGGTTTGTGTGGACGAAAGGAGAAAGGGGGGCTGCCATGGGGCAGTCGTGATGCTGTGTTCGTGGATGGATTTTGTGAGGAAGAAAAGGGGGAAAGAGAGACCGAAGGACTGTCGAGAAGGGGACATCCATGTATGGTGTTGTGTGGTATGTGTTGTGGGTGCGAGTGATGAAGAAGAGGGAAGAGGGAGAGGCTGTTGTGTGGTGGCAGCCATGATGGGGTGTATATTGTGCTTGTGTGTGCGTGAGAGTGAGGGTGAAGAAGGAAGGGGGAAGGGATATTGCATTGATTTTCTTTGTTGTGTTTAGATGAAAGTAGACGGGGAAAATAGGAGAGGAATGGGCTGCCCACATGGTGGTGGTGTGTGTGGAGTGTAGAGAGAGAGAGAAAGAGAGAAAAAGAATTAGTGCTAGGGATTTGGTGGTGGCTTGAAGTGGGGTTGGGGGGAGAGAGAGAGAGAGGCTGCCATGGGACTGCCGTGGCATGAGGTAGTGGCTGTATTTGGAGATAGAGAGAGAGAGAGAGAGAGAGAGTGAAGCAATTAGGCTTAGGGTTTCTTGAAGAGGAAGATGATGAATAGTAAAATTTTAACAGGTAGTCCCTGTTTGGATTTTTAAGAGCTATTTAAAAGTTGATTTAGGCTAAGTACAAAACTAAAGCCCTTCTTATTTTAATAAAACCTACGTTGTGCAATTTTCTGGAATTTTTCTAGGCATGCAAAGGGCATGAAATTTTTTTATTTCAAAAATAGGTCTTTGAATTATTTGGCATAGTAAACAAATTTATTTTTAGCCAGAAATTTTATAGTAATCTGATTTTACTAACTCTCAAGTTTCTAAAATTTCACGGCATTCCGGTACCGATTGCTATGTTTTTAAAATATGGTCCATAACGCTTAAATTAAGAAGCAATTTAGGATTTTTAGCGAAAAATACCAGAGAGAGATCCTTTTTGTTCGAAAAATCCACTTAGTCGTTTTAAAAGATACGGTGAGTAATGGTACTTTAGGCATCGGGGGTAATTTGGTAATTTTACACAAGTCTGAGGGTATTTTGGTAATTTCACTCACTGGGGAGATTTAGCTGTCATGCATGATTGAGCGTCAAGAATTAACACCCAGTGGTTTGCCATTTAGGTTTCGATACTAAGAGCTAGGACCGACTTTTGAACAAGTACTAGAATCAGTTGTCGAGTCAAGTAAGTACTCTTGTCATGTTCCTCCGTATACCCTACTTTCCAATACATGTAAACGTATACAAGATGTTATCAAAAGTCTTTGTATTGCTTCTTCTTTCATGTTAAATTGTTTGATGAGAAAATGAATTAAAAATGCCATGGAATGTTTCTATTCGTTGTGGTTTAATATTTGGCTTATGTTGAATGAGACAATGATTCTGGCTTGGTTGATGTGCCCCATATCCATGGGGAAAAGTTGGATTGAGAGTCCTGGTCGACAGGACCATACGTTGACGCGCATTACTGTTTCTCGTGGTTCGCTCTTACGTCCATAATAATATTTGTCCCGGGTGGAGGAGGGATTGTGGGCCCTAGTCATGGGTGGGGGCTTGTACATTGACCGCAGCATACCTAAGTTGTGATTAACTGCGATAGATGTTTGATGAGCCTTCTTGATGTCTTACTCTAGTTTTGAGAATCTTTTTGTGCAAGTACATAAGTGTATATATAATGAAGCAATTTTTGCTTATGGTGATATTGATTTCCTCATTTTGAAAAGAAAATACATGCCATATTTGATAACCCTCAAACCTATTTTAAGGGATGGTATGTGTGCGTACTGGGCCCCAAGCTCACTCTTTTAATATTTTTCAGGCGATCACCTAAATGGAACTGGCACTCATGAGAGACACGAGGATGTAGTTACGGGAGACGACTGCTAAAGGAGTTATAGTCCTCTTAGAATATTTAATAAATCCTTGGGTGACATGCTAATACTAATTTTGTAACTTGAGAATTTTGGAGCTTAGATCTCCACCAAATTTAAGATGATATGTGTTAGTTGTAAATTAAAGAATGCCATTGGAGATCTATATATAAGAAGTTATAAGTATGATTTTAGAAATGTTATTAAGGAGATAGTTTTATATGTTAAGTAGTAAATACTTGTTTACAGGTTGTAGTAAGGCCTGTCAGAGCCCCCGGTCATGGACCTAGCTCATGGCCATCCCTGGGTTTGGGTCGTGACATTTATAACCTCATCCTCAACCTTAAGGGACCATTTTAGTCTCAACTTACGGAGCTTCCGCTTGATGGGTTTGGCTTCAGGCAGGTTAGGTAGGCGGTGTTCTAAAGTCTACAAGGCGATACCAGGCATGTCACTATATGACGAAGCAAATACGTCTATAAATTCCTTAAGGAGTACAGTGATTTTCTCTTTTTCCCTCTCATCTAGGCTAGTCTCAATTTTAATATCTTTTACTTTTTCAGGTGTACCTATGTTGACTTTGACTGTTTCTTCTGCTACTGGCTTGACATGACTAGACTCCCAATTTTCTATTTCTTTCATCATTTCTTTTAAATATTTTTCCTCTTTCGAGTCCATTAGTTGTGACTTATCATTAAACGTATCGATTAACTCATCATAACCTATATCAACAACCAAGGGATAATCAAAATCAATTATTACATTATCAACGAAATAATATGGAAAAACATAGTAAGTGCGCAAATTCAAATTGTCTAGAGTGACATAAGCATCAAAGTCTTCCAGTTTGGGAATAGCTTAGGCAGCATGACGCCTTTTGGTAATCTTTCCCACAGTCAGTGATCCGTACTCGATCATCCGATTCCATGCAGTGCCATGTGTTTGAGTGATTAGGGTTGCTAGGTCTCAATCTGGTCCTCCACTTCACATATTAGCACAAGGATATCATATCGTTGAAGCATGTTGTCATTCCCTCAGGTTCTGTGAACTCCATCCAATCAGAAACATATTCGGTACTCCAGTCAGTCAGAATCGACAATACCTCGTCTTCAACCCATTCACAGTTGTAGAATATTTCCCATCCTTTAATCAGTTTCCTGTCTCCACACTGTAGACGGGCTCCAAAAATCTGTAGAAGGGTTCCACTCTCTCATTCCTTAACAAAATATACATTCAAGGTGGGGACTTTTGTCAGGGCTCTGAAGTTCATGTACCACCCACTCTCTTGGTCCTTCTTAGCCTAAACCATTTTTCTGATGACTTCTTTCATTTCCTTCTTGATTGGCTTGTACCCCAAATAGTAGAAGATAATCGGGAGTCTTGATAAACCTTCCATCATTAGGATCTTTCCTTGAATCCTAGATATAATCTTTCTTATTCTTGACCTTGAAAAGCGGGAACTCTTTGGCAGTTACGCCCAAACCCTTTTCAGGCAAGTAGTGAAGCTTTCTCAACATGGGGAGCACCATCGTGTAGCTATAAGGAGACAAGCTTCACCGTATTCCAGACATTGTACCGGGTTATTAATCCTGAATCCACTGAGCAAAACATTCAAAGAGTCTTTTGGGATCTCAACACTCTCTTTGTCCTTTTCCACCTGCCCAATCTGAGGTAGCTGCAAATCACCCATGATTGTGAAGACAGCCTTATCCAAAACAAACTTAACTTTTTGGTGCAATGTGGAAGGGATTGCACATACTGAGTGTCACGACCCGAACCCATGGGTAGGCCCGCAAGCTTGGCACGTGACCGGCCGCAGACCCAGTAGACTCCAACCCAGGGCTCTGCTAGGCCTTACTCACTAAAACAACATATAATCTGCAGCGGAATTTAAAACTTCTACAAACCTTAATTACATTTTCATATCTTTATTTGAATACAACACTCATGCTACAATTCTTCATAACTCTGATATATCAATAACTAAAACTAAACCAACAATCTAAAAACTTAGCGACTTATTCTATGCAGTCTCCGGAGCTCCACGCCATATTGTCCTTCTTATGCTCCTCAACATCACCTTACTTTTAACCTGAAATGATAAGTAAGGGATGAGCTCCCACAAGCTCAGTAAGTAACCAATGATTCAACCAGGTGGACCATGGCATGCCAGAATAAAATTCACTTTAAATTATAGCAACATTTGAATCTGAAATAATAAAGTAATCATCCGGTAAATGAAATATAGTACATGAAACAAAATTGAGGTATAAAATCAATAGCACAAGACCTCAAGATAAACAGTTCCATCTCAACATCAGTTCAAACGATATGCTGCGGTCAGCGTACGAGCCCCCCTGACTAGGGCCCGAAATCCCTCCTACACCCGGGATAAAATAATCATGTGGACGCAAGGGCGCACCACCAGCCACAGTACTGTGCATCAACGTACAAGCCCCGTTGACCAGGGCCCGAAATCCAACTTTCCCCCGTGGATATGGGGCACAGCAATCGAATAAACAAAAAGACCTTTTGGTTCCTCGTAAACACAATCACTCATCAATTGATGTCAAACCATTCTCACACCCATTTTGATAGTTTTCAAGTTCTCCAATATTCACAAAATTTCAAGTACCAAGACATCTCACTTGCACTAATTATTTCAAATCCGAGTTCCATTACAATTTCTAAGAAGATATCATTTACATGCTGGTCCTATTTTTAACGAGAAATAAACCATTAAAAGCTTTGTTTAGCAAATCAAGCCAGAGTAACTAAACATGATTTAAACGGTCAATGCTGATAGACACCACTTTTTAATAGTACATAAACATATACATTTTATATAAAAATACTAGTTGAATCAAAGGGTCACTTACTTGACGCTACGCACTTCCCGCATCGAAGTCTCTGGAGCAACAATCTCGCTGTTACATCTAGCTAAAAGAACGGTTAGGGCCATTCTTTTTATCTCCATATTCCCAGCTTTACTATGACCCGAAGGCATCATTGATGATTCATGTTGGTTATTTCCTCAAACAACTCCGACGCCGCATCTGACCGCCCGCTACACAACCCTTCCAAAATCGTGCTCAGTTCACCATGCCATTCTCGGCATTTCATCATTGTTTTCGAGCCTCTCTCAACTAACTTGAAGTCGCTAACCCATCGAGCATGTCATATTGCTACAATATACACAACCGCACTCCTCATGCAATAGTGTCCCACATGTAATCCTGTTACACGTCCACGCCTACACAATATACACCCGCATAAAAAGAACGTATGACGTACACACACCGATGTACAGACACGAACCACCATTTACCACAATCACGAAATCATACCCATTCCACCATATTCCATCCCACTATAAATGTCACACCTGTAACATCCCAGAATTTCCGGAACGTTAACACTCACTCGATCAATGACACTGAGACAATAATGATCTCAAACTGAACTAATTTAGAATCATCAACCAGTCAGAGCAACTAAACCATCGAGTAATATAGTACTCTTAGCGTACTATCGTAGTTGAAACATCAAGTCCAAACTAACAAATCTAAATAACAATAATGACCCACGCAGGGGTTCTAAAGACTAAGACTGAAACTTAAATTCTCTTTCGCTTGGCTCAGATCTAGTCCACCCCCAAAGCGATCTACTGTTCGATATTACCTACGGAAAGGAAGTCAAAGGGGAGTGAGCTTTTGAGAGCTCAGTAAGGTCGCTCAAATGAAGAAACTACGAAACAATTACAAATGTAATTTATCAAGATTTTCAAAAAAAAAATCATAACTAGTTCGATCAGACATCAATACGATTTTTCAGATGCGATACAAACAATCACGAATACAATAACATGGGCAATTGCAAAGCCACACAGGCAGTGCATGGTAATCACTTAGCAAAGCCACAAAGGCGATGCTCACTAACATTTTCCACTTGCTAGTCCATCAAGGCACTAGCCCACACCAATACACCGGCTAGTCCGTCAAGGCACTAGCCCACACCAATACACTGGCTAGTCTGTCAAAGCACTAGCCCACACCAATACACCAACTCCCGCCAAACACACCAATGCAGAAACTCATGTCAATATGCAGGATGAAAACATTTCGATAATGCAACATGTTATTCAATGCTCGATGGACAATAATTAATGAGCATCGATAAGAATTTCAATAAACGTTTTAAGGCTCAATCAAAGGTTCATATGGCAAACAATGCGACTTTATCAAAATAACAGAATCCAAAGAATAGCGATAACAATTCAAAAAAATATCTGAGGACAAATAGAGGAAACTGGGTTTCAGAAGAAATCCCTTACCTCGGTCCAAGCTATGCACTGCTAAACAGCCTCGATCCAAATCCTTTGAATTAACCTAGGTCGGGCAAATTAGTTATCAGAACATAATTTACGCTACAATACTATAACCCTAATATCATATACCCCCACGTGCTCACTTCTAACCCCGAAATCGCTTAACTCAAAACGCGCCTCGCACGCGGCCAACCTAACCGAGAACCCTGTACGATCCTGAACGCGTGTTGATATCCCAAAATTCAAAATAAATTAAAATAAAACACTTTTATAGCTTAAAACCTTTTATTGAGTCTTTATTATACAATAACAACATTACTATAATTTTTCACAAAACATTTGCATGGTTTAAGTGCTCCAAAAGATTTTTATAATTCTGAAATTGCAGAAATTATAATAAATACATACGATATCAGAATATCAGAAAATTATGAAATTTTCACAGAAATTATAATATTGTACTAAGAATCATCCTGTAAATTTTCAGAATTTTTCGACGATCATAGAATACCAACAGCAATGTGGTACAACTGTGCAAGCACAGTGTACCACTCCACTGCACAGACCCATTACTGATCACATGTCTTCTTCATCCTTACTCCTGTCCAAACCCAGAACACAGCTACTGTTCACACAGCTTCTCTTTCACCCCCGGCACATTACAATTCACTCCATTAACACACTAAATCTACAACTTCATTCATACACTCAAACCACTTAATTACATGTATCCCACACCCATTACAACCACACCACTGCCATTCTTCTTGCTCCTTACAGAGACACACCACTCACTAGGGGCGGAGCCACGCTTTTACGAGGGGGGGCTAATGTACCCCCTCAGATTTTGAGGAAATTTATTTATATATATATATATAGAGTTTTCACTCGCAATCACACAAACCTTGTTTTGATGAAGCTCTACTTTCAGTGAGGATGGTGGATTTGGACAGAGAGAAAATGGGAGAAAGATTGGGGAAAAAGAAGGAAGACTAGAGAAACAAGGAGAGAAGAGAGAGATCTAAGAGTTGAGGAAAGAGCACCACCAATTCACACATCAAATAGAGAAGGCCTGGGGGGTGGTATCAAGTTCTTCTCTCCACCCAAGAGCAGGTTTCGACCATTTTAACAACATGATTCCCCCGATCTGTGAATATGCATGAACAGAGGAGAAAAAAAATCTTAGAGAGAGAGAAAAGAAGCCACAGTTTCTTCTCCAAATCTTGGGGAAAAGAGAGAAGAAGCCACATAAAAAAAATCTTAAAGACAGAGAAAAGAAGCCACAGAAAAAAAAAATCTTAAGGAGCCTGGGTCGGTGGGGGTGTTGAAAAGGGGGGCGTGGGAGGGGGTACTATACAAATCTGTCAACATCTTGTACCTACCCAAGAAGAAGCCACAATTTCTTCTCCATTCTTTATTGCTGATTTTTATCATGGAATGCTGGGGAAGCAAATGTCCTTTTGGCCCCCTGATTTCCGATGAATTTACACACTGGCGCTCCACCATTGACGCTAGGCGATAAGGTTCTTTAAATCGGTTATAATTCTCCCTCTCTTTTCTTTTGCTCCTTGTAAATTACCAGCTTCTTATTGCTACCGTACAGAGTAACATCCACTGCTTCACCTGTCACTTATGGGGAAAGTTCGGGTGATATTTTTCTTGATTTAAAGTATACGATATATTATTAAATAATTCAGAAGGTACTAAGAAGTTAAAAAAATAAACTCTATTTTTGTGTGTTATTTTACTAATAAAAAATTTTACTGATTTCAATATATTTTTAGCCCCCCTTGAGATGAAATCCTGGCTCCGCCACTGCCACTCACATATATATGTTGCCATGCACTCCAAATGCACAGCAACTCCTTGTTTCCATGTCACAGGCTATACTCTCCCATGACACCCTTTTCTTCCTCATTACACACACAGAAACACACCTTCATTCCATGCCAAACAACTTGTCATACCCACTTCCCTTCCCACTCTCAAACACCACAAACACACATATTCTTTTTACCCATTACACTCACGGTTCACACACCAATCACTCAAATATAAACACTAACACACAAATGGGTTAAACACTCACAATAAAATGCATAATCGGCAGTGCACTTACCCACACAGTCCCATATACTTATTGCACTCCTCACACTCAAGGCTCACACACTTTATCTCACTGTTGGCTCTAAACCCACAAAACCCACACTGCCTCATGCGGTGGTGATCCTTTTGTTTGTTCAGCTGACCTTACTTCCAAAATACATGGCATACACACACATTAGGGCACTCAATATCCACTTATGTACATACACAGTAATGCACTAACACCCAGATCATAAAGCACTGAAAAAGTGGTAACTATGGTAGCTTCACTCTCCTGCTAACACAAATTCACACACCAACACATTACATACACCATACTCGGCCACCATGCCCACTGCCGTGCAGTAGTGGGTCTGCTCCATCCCTTCTTCTTCCCCTGTTCGTTTCTCTCTCACCGACGCACACCTACACTCCCACGCAAGGCAGCAACCTGCTACGTCAACAACCCGTGTACGTCCATGATCACAGCCCTCCCATGATTGTCCATCATCCCACAAATATATACATAGATATTACATCTATCAGAGACCCATTAACACCTACCCGTAACATATATATTCACATAATCACGTGAAAATTTAGATTCCAAAGTAAGCTTACCGAAAATGTCTGTCGATTTTCAGTAATCTCTGCCCCAATCCTTCCTCACGCCCGGTGACTCTCCCTTTCTCTCGATCGTATTGACAGATGAAAACAAAAGGGTATTGACGGCTACCTTAGACTATGCAAGGTTATATATAAAGCCCTAAAAGACAAACTACCAAAAACTCCCACAAGTTTCGTTAGTTATTAAAAGATGCACCCACAACTTTTTATTATTACGAAATAGTCCAAAATAAATTATTTACTAGAGTTTAGGTGCTCAAACAATTTTAATGGTTTGGTTAGATAACCCGCTATACTAAGTGTCGCTAAAAGTCACTAAATAAAATTCAACGCTAATTGGAAGAAAATTCGTCGCTAAAGTTTTTAATTAAATCCGAAAAAATATCGGGGTGTTACAACACCCATCAACCCTTGCAACCAACCGGTTCTCTAATCAATAACAATTTCACTTTCATAATTTCTATCAACCGTCATCGCAGGAGAAGACTACCCAAATCAGTTTACCCACTAACAGATCAAACCGTGGGTCACCATGACACTGCAGTGCGGCGCCGTGGTGGTCCATGGCTGGCGGTGGCCGTTTGCAAAGGCTGCTCATCTATGGCCATTGCTGCACTGGCGTTTGACCGGTGGCCGTCCTTCGGCATCGATCTAGATTTGTTGGCCAATTCAGAGTATAAATCGATGGTGGTAATGGCGCGTTGATTCTAGCGAAGATCTGTGGTGACGATTAATGGAGGCGCCGGCGATGGTGTTCGATGGAGACGCCGGTCGGAGTTGATCGCCGGTGGCCGAAGGCATCACCGGCAGCAACAATTGCACGGCGGTTTGGAGATGGCGACAGGCGGGTCCTCCAATGAAGATAAAGGAACAGGCTAGCGGCGGTGAAGGTTGATTGCACTATCAGAAGTTGACGCCGACAACCTAAGGGTGTGGCCGGAAATTGGGAAGGGCTGACCGGAGATGGCGCCGGCAATAAATCCCGTGCGGCGGTGGCAGCGGCGCTTTGGCAGTGGCGCGCTGGCTGTGGCACGGCAGTCGTGGAGGCTCGGTGAAGGGGCCCTGGAGTTGCTCGCCGGTGATGGGACTGCCAACCGAAGTAGCGGCGATTGGTGTAGGCATTGAGCCGGAGCTACTCTCCGGTGACCGCGGTGTGGCCAGAAATGGATGCCCCTGTCGGTAGAGACGCCGCCCGTTCTAGGGCCTACTGTCTTCTTCTTTTTCTTTCTTCTTGACTTCTCTTTCTCTTTTGTTTTCTTTTCTCTTTTTTTTTATACCTTTATCTTATTCATTATATATATATTTCTATTTATATTTCTCAATTTCCTCTAATCTCTCTCCTCTCTCTCTCTTTTCAATTTCTCTCGGTCATTTTAAAATGCCCCACTTTCTCCATAAATCATTCTTCTGACATATTTAAATAACTAGGATCAGAGATTATATACTTATATAATAAACCTTAATTAATTATCACATCTCCAGCGTGACCGGCTACGTTTCATTTATCACCCTTTCTTATTTGCAGTTAGTGGTATTTTAATTTGTCACTAGTAATATTGCCCAAGCAAATCGTCGCTAAAAACTCAAAAGGACAACACTCCTAGAAACTGTCGCTAAATTAATAATAATTGGGTAAACCTAGGTTCGGGGCATCACACTGAGATTATACATGGCCTTCCCAAAAGGAGATTGAATGCGGTAGGTATATCCAAAACTTTAAACTCAACTTCGAAACTAGAAGTTCCAACAGTCATAGGGAGCTTGACTGTACCAATCACCGCTCTCCGGCTATTCCAAATATGAGTTGCAATGATCTTGCTTCATTGACAAATCTTGATTTAACGTTGTGTTCCTTTTTTTGATATTTTTCTTTTGTGGTCTAATTAACCCATGGAGTTGGAAAGTTCTTGTTTTGATTGGGGCTTAATGGATGAGGTTTTAGTGGTTGTCCCAAAACAAATGCAGGGTGTCTCATGAATATTTTTAGTTGTAAGTGTAGAGGGATATAGATCCCCCTCACAGTTTGGGTGCTTGCAAATCTTCAAACTGCGAGGCCTAATGTTATGTGCCCAACTAAGGTTCCATTGGCATCAATTAAGTTGAGATGTCAGGGTTTCAAGTTATCTCTGGATGTTGATGCCCTTGGCACAGTTAAAGGGTTGTGGATTTCCCTTTTGACAACTCATGAAGTGGATGTGTCCCTAAAACAATTGGGGCCTCTCAAAGCATCAAGACTTGGTGATATCCATACCTTGTTTTACTAGCAATATTGGCACATTGTGGGTAACTTTGTTGTCTCGACTAGTTTATCCTTTCTAAGGTCTAGCAGGATGCTTCGTGAGAGTAAGAGGATGTTCATTGTTCTAATTCCTAAGAACAGTCATCCGAAACTGCAAAACTGTCATCCGATCAGTTTGTATAACGTTTTTACATATCAATCTCTAAGGTTCTAGTTGACCGTCTTTTTTGTTATGCCTTCTCTTATTTCTCCTTTCAAACATGGCTTGGGGGGTGTCAAAAAAATTCAGTATCATATTACTTTGGCTCATGAGCTGGCAGATTTTATACATTACTGAGAGGGTGATTCGAATAGTCTGGCTTCATTTTAAAATAGAGCTAAGTATAACATATGATCGCATTCTTTGGACCACCCGAAGAATACTCTAAGGAACTTTGGATTTTTGCCTACATGGATCAATTTGATCATGCAATGTGTACCGTCTCCTGCTCAGTTTTATTAATGGCACACCTGGGCCTCTTTTGTTCCCTCTTTTAGCGTTAAGGCAAGGGAAACTAGTTTCTCCTTTTCTAATTATATATTATTCAAAATTGCTTTCGACAACCTTGAGTACTGGAACGAATTTGAGAAATTTTTGCAGAATAGCAGTATCATGTCTTTCCACCGCAATATCTCCTTATTTATTTTTATGCAAATGATAATTTTCTTTTCTTTCATCATATTTGTATCTCGTGCTAATTCTCCCATCACATTTCGGAAGCATATTGAGGCATGTGGTGGATTGGTAAAAGTTAATAATTATATGTGGTATGAATTCATCTTGGTAATTTGCTGAATTTGTAAAGTCTACCCTTGTATCTCGTTAAGCTCGGGGTGTAATCGATATCTAGGTGTGCACCTCGACTGTGTGGACAAGAAGACGCATTTTTGGACATCTCCTAGATCGCTTCAGGCATAAATGCCAGGTGTGGATGGGTTTGATTCTTGATATACATGGCTAGATGAGACTAATCAAGTCGGTTCTTTGGCCAACGCTTAGCCACTACATGCTGATCTATCACTTGTCATTAGCCTTCAGTCATTAGATTCTCTCTTTTTTCAAATTTAGTTTGTTCAGCGGATCAAAGTGCTAGTATGCATTACGTGAGTTGGGATCAATTATGTCAACCATTAGAACAAAGGGGACTGGGATTTCAAATTTTGATTTGGATGAGTAAAACGCTACTTGATAAGTTTGGTGCTTGCATGCTTATGCTTCTTGGTGATAATGCTGTTCTGTGGTGATAATGTTCTTCTGTTGGGCCTTAAAGCCGCTCAGTCTGGTTAAAGAAAAAAATATATATGTTGCTTGATTGTTAAATTGATGTCGTGTTATCCATTGAATTCTGGATTCGTTGATATCATTGGAGTTGACTATTATTCTCTCCTAAGATTGTCACTTCGTTGTACGCGTTACTCCTCGTATTATCTTTATTGGGCGATTTGCGCTCATTCCTTACATGTGATGCTTCAGGTAGTCAGGGCGAGGTAGGAGAAAAGTCAAGGAAAGGGAAAAAGAAAGTGACATGATCTGTGAAAAGAAAAGTAAGACGGTGACATCCGTATTTTGGGGACTTAGATGTTTTGTTTAAAACTTCCGATGTGCTCATGTTGAGCTTTATGATGAATTTTTTTGTAAGGATGACTTTTTGAAACTTTATGTATATTTAAGGGTGTATCTAGAGTTGCTCTGTTATCTAGTAGGGTTTGTGACGCAGTTATGACCTCCGGTGACGTCACTAGGGTTGGGGGTGCCGCACTTCCATTTATATAATATAGGGGATTTCAAATGAAGGAATTTGAGCAAAGCATAGAAGCTTTTGTAAAAAAATATAATAGAAAAGCTGCAAAAGTACTTATTTTAAGAGAAAACCCAATGTGACGACAAAACCACCCAAACTAAGGCTCTCAAATTCATTCCATCGATCATTCATTCATGTTGTTGAAATATGTGTTCACCTAACTACTAAGTTTGCTCATGTTCAAGCCTTCTATTTCTAAAAGTGTACTTAACCATAAATTCATAAAAGCTTGATTGCCATTAAAGTGGAGATATGAAGACAGAAACCTCAAGGGTGGGAGAAATAGTATAACTTTAAAATTGCTGGTTCCAATTTCCATTCTAAGGGACGTCATACATAAATTGCAATTATTATTGTCTATGATCCCCACAGAAAAAAGGGTTCACAAAGACAACAGTACCATAAGACAAATTAAACAAAACCTCTAGTCCTCGTTGTCATCATCATCACCAACTTTAGATTTCATAGCCTGAACTCGATTCTGATGATGACAATGTGTGTGACTTGTCACATATTTCCTAGACATCGTTGTAGTGTCCAGAAAAGTAGCCGACGAAATCTCCATTTGGCAAATCCAAACCGCACCAAACAACCTCTCCTGCAACTCCTCCTCCGCCTGCCCCTTTCCCAAGAACCCCATATCAATCGTCACTGCTGTAAAATAGCCAAGCGCCAGATGCAAAATGCACCAACTTACCGATATCCAAGTCAATTTCGAGGTAATTTGGACCCTTGTGATAGTGACGGTTGAGGGTTTCCCAAACAAGCAGGCCGAGTAATTTCTGACTGCCGTTTTCATGATCCACGGCCCTTTAACGATACGGTTCGCGATCTTGAACCAGTGGTTGCAAAAGGACTCATCTCTGTAGATGAAACGGTGGAGGAGAGAACATGTGGGATTGGATCGTCGGTGGAAAAGTAGAACACGGTGTTGTGGTGATCCCTGCTGGGCACTTGGAGACTGATGGTGAGTATAAAGGCCTTGAGATTCTTGCCTTGTGTTTGCACCAACAACAAAAAAATTCACAATAATACGTCCTTAATTAAATGCCACTAAATGGCATTTAATTTTTATTTGTGAAAAAAGAGATGACTCAAATCAGGAAGTTACTTTCTAACTTCCAAAAATGTGCTCCACTAGATAAGGGATAAGTTTAATTGGTTACTTATTAGTGGGTAGTTATTATGTAAGTGGTAGGAGTTATTTTGTAAGTGGGCAGTTTGTCATTAAGTGAATAGTTTATCTTGTAGTGGTAGTTATTTTCTATAAACTTTGTAGTATAAATGGTGGGTCAAGAGGAGCAAAAACAATCATCAATTATCAACTAGACATATCAAGACTTTTTCAAGCCTTTTTCTTTTTCTTTTTTTGTTTAGAGGCTTTGGCTGCCTATCGATAGAAATTCAGTTTCTAGGCTTGAAAACATTCATGTGTAAACATTCACAATTAATCGAAAGCTCTCTTTGTCTTTTATAGGCGCGCAATCGTTCTACTTTCTACATTTCCAGTCCCTGAGTGGAGTATCTTGACATAAAAGATAGAAATTTAAAATTTATATAATTAGTTGAATTTCAAATGGAAAGAAAGAATCCAAATCAGAGAGAGAGATAGAGAGAATCAAAGCAGTATTACAAATATGTAGGTAAATTTAAAATATTTTAAAATTCAAAATAGGAAAGTCTATATTTTGAACTAAGAGAATGTTCAAGTAAATGATGACTGGACAACTCAGGTTCGGCTTTATCTATACTACTTATTAAGCCAAAACTTGATTTGGTATAACACATTTTTGATATTACATAAATACTAACTTATATTGATGACAAGTGGCGTTTCAAGCAATTTTTTAAAAAAATGACACAAAATAAAAATCTTAACTGGTAAGTAATTACTTACAAAAATATGTTTAATTTTCACAAGATAAAACTCATCCGAAAATATAGTTTAAAAAAAATTTAAAAGCCAAGTTTGATACGATAATAATATTTTGCTAACTTATTTTTGGACACTTATGACTAATTGATTTTTCTGTTATTTAAGATTCATTCTACTGAATATGACAATAAACATGTATACGTTATTTTTTATTTTCTTTTTTAACAAAATTTGTACAATTAATTTTATTTTCGCACACGCATCGCGTGTGTTACGGCGACTCGTATACATAGATATATTAGATAGATTGGCTGTCTCAACCCGCGCGTCCAAACGGGTCACTATATAAACTAATCATTTTTTATAGAGACCCATTTTCTCTCCAAGCGCCGCTCCAGGATTCGCCGCTACCTTCAACCGTGACTACACCACCTCTTGCTGTCGCTGACAGCGCCTCCCATCGTCGCCGTCTCCGGTAGTGCTCCATTTTTTCAGTTTTTCTCCCCCTTTGACCCGTGACTCGACCACCTTCGAGTTTGACTGTGATTCTCGCCAGCAGCACCTCTCTCCTTCTCCGCTGCCGGCAGTCCCTGTCGCCGTCACTGGCTTCAACTCTCGCCGGCAACATCTGTCTCTCTCTCTCTCTCTCTCTCTCTAATCAAGTAATATATCTCTAAACTTAATGTTCTTATTTTTCTGTCTTGTATTTTATCTATACTACTTATAAAAATACGAATAAGTGTAAATCAGTTTTTGAACAAAACTACCCTTACAAAAAAATTTAATGACATTATGATCCTTAGTTGTAAAAGAAATGAATTGGTGTTAATTTTTTAATCCGGTTCTTCTCCCAAGTTAATTTCCAGATTTAGAGTTCCTAATAAATGAATTGGTGTTAATCTTTCAATGCAGTTCCTCTTCCAAGTTAATTTTCAGATTCAGAGTTCCTCTTTACAAATTAATTGGAAATCCTTCTAATGTATGAAGTGCTATGATTATAGAGCTTTCAATCCTACTCATGATTTTATTAGTTCATCCTTCATGCCTTATTCCAGAATTCGTTGCTGCAATTCTCACCATATATGTGTATCATCTCCAGATTGGAGGTAAGTTTTTGTTTCCTGTATTTCCATGGTATGCTTTATCTTACAGTTTCCTTCATGTGAATATGGTTGTGACAGAATTAAATTGGAACTAGAGTTAAGTAGTCCACTGAGTTTAGGTTTTGCGCTACACATTTCTTTTCATTTTTAGTTTTAAGGACTTTTTTGCCTCTGATTCCAAAATTTTCATTGGTTAATAGCAAATGACATATAGCTTTGACATGTTTGACACGAGGGACCAACTGCGTGGTGGATTTGCTAATGAACTGCTTGTGGATACAAAACTTTATGTCCTAATGTAGGTGTTTTGGATTCATTTTTCATTTTTATTTGGTGAATTGGAACTTTTTTTGTATATTGCCTAAAGTTATACCCTCTTGGAGTTTATCATTTTCATCTTTAACCGAAATATGAAGCTGTTTGGAGTACATGCACTTCAGGTTTTTGTTATTTTGGACTACAGTTAGTGAGTCTTAGAGATGTATATGTAAGTTTCGAGCATAATAATCGTGACAAAGGTTGTGTCTATGTTTGTGCCACATGTTTTCTTGCGTTGAAATGTTTGAGATAATTGTAACACATTGATGCCAAGGAAAGTGGGTTCTTACTTACGTGGAGGTGCCACAAAGGCTGCAGTCCGTGTCAACTTCCAAGTATGCAAAGTGAGAGACAGCAAGGACGGAGTAAGGGCTGAGAGCAAGGCTTCCCAGACGGGCCGTGAGGAATGGCAGTGCTGCGAAGGCAAAGCTAAGACGAACAGGGCCGGCAGTCGATAGTCCAAGTCAGGGTCCGATGTTACGATCTTAAGTTATGTCCAATTTTATGTTTCTCTCTCTAGAATCCAAGAGCTCTCCAATTCTAGAGTGAGAAAGTGATTTTTGTGAGAATGAAGAAGAAGAAGTCCTTTTTTGAGTTGTAAAGTTCACTATTTATAGGAAACAGTGTGCTTATGTCATAAAGTGCCACATGTCATCCCCTGAGAGTGACACGTCACCAGGGGGTCCCAAAATACCGGTTCTCCGTTGGACTGCCGATTCCCAAATTCGCGTTGCCTGCCTCGCACAGCGTCACTCTACCTGTCTGAGAAGACTGACCATACCATGACGGCATGATCAGAGTAAACCCGTTGCCCCAGCCACCAATCCAAGCCCTTACTGAATCCCATGAGGTGCGTCAAGAGATGCACAGATAACTTGGCAGTGGTGAGGGTTACCCCTGTAGCCAACTGCCAGGCGGACTAGGCGCGATGCCCTCCAAGGACCTGCTCCCGTCCCGGAGTGACCCGGGGGTCATTGCCCTGGTGGTGTCGAAGATCGACAGTAACATGAGTGGACATGCTCGCAGTTCAGTGCTCAGAGTCCGCTGCGAGGGGTCCTTGTGCCGGAGCCCCCCGTGACTGTGACGGCGATGGCTATGAGGTTGTGAGCCCATCCCGGTATGAAGGCCGAAGCCCCCCTTGTGATTGAGACGGCGATGGCTATAAGGTTATGAGCCTATCCCGGTACGAGGCCGAAGCCTCCCTTGTGATTGAGACGGCGATGGCTATAAGGTTGTGAGCCCATCCCGGTACGAGGCCGAAGCCTACCTTGTGATTGAGACGGCGATGGCTATAAGGTTGTGAGCCCATCCCGGTACGAGGCCGAAGCCTCCCTTGTGATTGAGACAGCGATGGCTATAAGATTGTGAGCCCATCCCAGTACGAGGCCGAAGGCCCCCTTGTGATTGAGACGGCGATGGCTATAAGGTTGTGAGCCATCCCGGTACGAGGGCGAAGTCCCCCTTGTGATTGAGACGGCGATGGATATAAGGTTGTGAGCCCATCCCGGTAGCATGCAACATGATTGTGGCGCATGAGCGCGGTGCCTATAGCACGAGACAATACCTGGTGCCGGGGGCATATGTTGTGAAAGTGGTACGGCGACGATAGTCGCGAACCAATACTTGGTGCCGGGGCACGTATCATGAGAATGGCGCACGGGCGCGTGTCGGGTGTTCCGAAGACAGGATCTGAGCTAAGTGTGCCTGTCATAACAAGATAATGAATGCAACATGTAGTAGTGATAAAGTTGGCGAGTGATGGTATGCGGTTGCCAACGACGGGTTATCCGGCGGTAGCGTGTGACTTTGGGTGACAGGCATCGCGAGAGCGGTGCGCGGTCATGGGCGTCGGACGACAGACGTCGCCGAGTTGATGTACGAATGTCCGTAAACATCACGGAAGTGCAAAGACTCGAGAAAATAAGTGCGCGCGAAAGGAAAGGCCATAGGCCAAAAATGGGGAAAATGGCCGAGGCCAACCCCTCCAGGAGGCCGAGATCGACCCCCATGGCGTGGGGAAGGTCGAGGCCGACCCCCTGGGGTTGGCCAAGGCCAAATGACCAATTCTCATGAAGGAGCCCAGGGCCACTCCCCCCCTCTTGGTGAACTTTGGGCGCGCCGACGGTAGGTGTTTTGATAAGCAATGACGAATCCGGAAGTTGCATCATGACGAGCGTGTTGACATGAATCGTACCTACAGTATGAACGAGATGTCAAAGTCACGTGCAAAGCGTACGAAGCGAGAAAAGTGCAAAAAAGGGGGGTTACGCGGAGGGGTGAACCACCGGGGGAAAATGGCCGAGGCCAAGCCCTCCAGGAGGCCGAGGCCGACCCCCATGGTCTGGGGAAGGCCGAGGCCGACCCCCTGGGGCTGGCCAAGGCCATTTTGGCCATCTTCCATTTTCGGAGCCCAAGGTCACTTCTCCTTTTGTGAACTTCGGGCGCGCCGTCGGTAGGTGTTTTGACAAGCAATGATGAATCCGGAAGTTGCGTTATGACGAGCACGTTGCCAAGAATCATACCCACGTAGCAATCAAGGTACCAAGGTTACGTACGACGCATACGAGGGGAAAGAAGTACGAAAAAGGGGTATGCAGGAAAGGGGTGAACCACCGGGGGAAAGTGGCCAAGGCCAAGCCACCCAGGAGGCCGAGGCCGACCCCTACGGCCTAGGGAAGGCCGAGGCCGACCCCCTGGGGTTGGCCAAGGCCATTTTCCCCTTGACCCCGTTTCTCCAAATGCGCCGCCAGCCGATATTTTTGATGAAAAGATGTTTGGATGGTCTCGGCGTGACGATCGCGTTAGCGTTAGTGACGTCGGCACGAAAATAAGATGTCTAAGTCGCGCACGAAGCGCGTGGAACGAGAAAAACACGTGTCTCGGACACGCAGGCGCTGACCGGTTTGATGCGTTGGAAAATTGACCGTTTTGACAATGTCCGTGTTCGTGTGAAATGGAACCCCTATTGGGCCCTTGGATATGACCAGAATAGGTTGGGAACACACATATTAGGATTTTAACTTTAATGTACGATACCATGAGCTTAGATTACCAGAAACAAGGAAGGGTCTTGGGCGCCTATGGCGTAATGGCGCATGCTCTTTGCATGTTTGTTCTAATTCCACAATTATGGCTATTTTGTGGACTCATAAAAAATTACTTTGGAATTCTTATTGACATTGTTACTTCTCTCTACACTTTTAAGTGCTAAAAATGTTATAGATCGTGAGGTAACTCCTTTGAGGCAGTGCTACTTGTATAATTCATTAAGGTTCCAAAACCAAAATTGATCAGGTCATAACTGCCGATAATATTTACCAAAAAACTTAGGCATTGTTATGAAACAGGGTTAGAATGGTAAAAAAATACCAAACATGTGCTAATCTCACCTTTTCGTTTCTATCTCAAATTTTGGCTTTGGCACCGAAAATTCAATGTGTTTAGTGCCAAGTTTGTCCTACTTTACTGAATTATAATATGCTGAAACCAAATTGTCTGTAAAACTTAGGGGCTGTTTGATAAAACTGAAATTTAAGTGCTGAAAAAGTTAAGTACTGAATTTGTAAAACTGAAAACTTTAAGCGACTGAATTTTTACTGAAAAATAAGTTAACATGTTTGGTAAATCAAAAGCAGATAACTGAAAATTGTTTATTTACAAATTTATCCATTTTACCAAAATTATTCATTTGTTTAAGTACTTTGTAATTTTTTTTTGGGAGGGGGGGCTAAAATTGTGTTGATGGTGGCGGAAGTGACGATGGAGTGTGGTGGCGGTGGCGACAAAAAACTGTCAATGGTGGCGGTAATTGAGCATGAAGACGTGGTGTTGGTAATTGTGATAATAGTGAAAGGTGGCGACATGGTGGTCAGTGGTTGTAGTGTGGTAGATCTTTAGACGATTTTGGCGAAAACAGACATAGTGACAACATCAACGGTATGGTGGAGGTGGCGGTGTCCTTGTGGTGGTGTCGGTGGTGGTGGTGATAGTGACTATGTCATGGTAATTGTGGTGGTGGTAACAAAAGGAAATAATGGTTGTGGTGGTATTTGTATTGTGGTGGAAACGGTGTTGTCAGCAAATTAGTTGAGGCGGCATCGTGGTGGTAATTATTTTTTTTATGTAAAAATATGTTCAATAATTTTTTTAACCATCTCACTTTGAATTAAGTGATCAGCATTAAGTAAGTTGACCTGACTTAAAATTTTAGTCTATTTTTGGTAGGACTTAATTTTTTAAGTGATACAAGATTTAGCGTTATCAAACGCACTTAATTGAAAATCATTGAAAACTTTAAGTTTTAAGTGCTTAATTACGTTATCAAACACACCTTTAGACTTGTGTCTTATGCTTAGGTGTTCCAATTTCCATAGAGCAAGGCCCTCTTTGTTCGTCTTGGTTTGTGAAATATGTGGCGCGCTATTTGTGTAACAAAATATACAAGTGAAGGCACGCACATGCAACTTAACTTTAAAACTCCACTCAAAGCAAAAGTATAACATATTTCACTGAGCCTATTCAGTTATTATTAGAATTTAGAATTAGAACAAGGGAGGTTTGACAGAGAGATTGAGAAAGAGAGATTTAAAACTCCACTCAAAGCCCTTTGTTTGTTTATTTGGTTTCTTAAGGTAAAAAAAAAAAAGGGAAAAGTTAAGTTGAAATAACTATGTAGGTCGGCCTTCTATTTTAAAGGACTAAATAGGAGAAAGCCCAAAACTTTCTAGCCAGGCTAAGAAATACTGTTCTTTTTTTAACGAAATAGAATTTATTTTTTGCATGATAGCTTTTAACTGCTTTATTTGCAGAGGAAACATTGTTGAGGCTATACAATTCGCCGTGCTATAGGAACTTGAAAATTATCGACTACTCGTGCTATTCACGTCTAATATAGAAGACATTGTATTTGCTTAGAAAAGTTTTGTACATTTGCTGCAATATTAGTGTTTGGCATCTATTTTAATTCATTTGTTGTACTGTGGCAGTGTATTTGGCTTTGAGGTACAAAAGCTTTATCATTTTAGAGGTGAAAAGAACGAGTTTTTTACCTAAATAATATAAATTAAAAACTTAATAACCTGTTTACCCCATTTTCAAACTTATTTACCCGCATACCACATTCTGAGAAATCGCGGTTCCAAACCGCGCCTTCTCCTAGAAAACGTGGTTTACAAAGGCGTTTTCTTTTTCTATATATGTTTCCCATTTTATTTTTCTAATTTAAACAAAATTGAAAGAGAAAATTGGAAACAAAAATATATTATATTAGGAAATTAAAAATCGCATTTTTAAAACACGTATTCCGAATAAATAAAGACCTTTTGGCACCACAAAAGTTGAATAATATAAATTACGCTTTAATAAAAATCGTGGTTTCTAAATACGTTTTCCAATGAAGACGTGGTTACTAATCACGATTTTCTATCAAACCAACTGTGAAAAAATCGTGTTTGAAGAACACGTTTTTATTTAAAAACGTGGTTCTTAACCACGATTTTAATGGAAGTCGTTGTTTGGTAACACGATTTCAAATGAAGTCGTGGTTTCTATCCACGATTTTCGTTCAAGTTGTAACGACCCGGTCCACGGCCCCACCACAGGGCATTGCCTCCCTCAAAAGGGCTAGCCAAGTAGGTACTTATGAGTTCATAGGCAGGGTCTTATAAGGCCAATCGCAAACTCTCCCACAACCGATGTGGGATATTACAATCTCCCCACCTTATTCCTTAGCGTCCTCGCTAAGGCTCGATCACACATAGCCCAGAATCTTCCTCTCTAGCCAATGTGGGATATACCCGGCTCACCCTTCGTTGCCCCAACCATCCTCTTGATGTGGGATATACCGGGGCTTGCCTTCGTTTCCCCCAACCATTGGCAACCCGACTGGACAGCCCAGCCCGAGCTTTCGAGAGTCGGCTCTGATACCATCTGTAACGACCCGGTCCACGGCCCCACCACAGGGCATTGCCTCCCTCAAAAGGGCTAGCCAAGTAGGTACTTATGAGTTCATAGGCAGGGTCTTATAAGGCCAATCGCAAACTCTCCCACAACCGATGTGGGATATTACAATTTCCTTCGGAAATCCCTCCCACATCTACTGATCCACTTGCTTGTTATGAGATGGTACAAGAACAGCTGGAACCTATTGAGAAAGAGACACATGGGTCGGTTCCATATCACGGCAGAAGCAGTGGCGTTATAGCTGGTAGCCGAGTATCAAGTCCTGGACGAATCACTGGTCAAGGTAGAGGAGGTTGCATTTCTGACCAGTTTTTTTATGCCATTCCACGAGCTTGACGAAGTCAACATCCCCATCGTCTTAGAGCACCTCATGAGATTTGTTCACCTGTGAAAGATTCAGTTTCACAGGTTACAGAGGAGCCTCCTCCTACGTCGAATTGTGGATCACAACGTGTTGTGATGGAACAGCCTGCAAAGCGCCCTAAACTCAAGACATACGCCAAGAGGAATCCTTCGAGGGCAAACAAAGGAGTACGAGCACCATGTGGAACTTAGATTTGCAGATTAGCACACTCATGAAAAAGTCCCCTAACCTTAGTAAAGGCAACATGTTGACTTAGCTATTTTGAAAACATGCTTTGTAATCGTGTGGCATTTTTGGGATGGTATGTAATGGTTACTCTTTGAAGTGGCGATGGAATGTAGCATTTAGATTAATGCATGTTAAGTATACAATGGATTGCGCTAGTAATTGATGGTTGAATGCAGTATTTAGATTAAATGTGTACTATGGTAGAGTGTAGACATAAGGTGAATCTACATCTTTGAATTGTTGTCGTCTGGTATTGGGAAATAGTTGCTCCTAATACGCGTATTATGGAGTGTCTAAAATTTCGATCAAGTTTATGAGGGAAATTATGATATGCTTCATGTATCATGGACATGGTAGCCTCTCCCCTGAATGAATGACTTTTCCGATAAAGTTTGTTATATATTTTTACTTGCACTGAAGATATAGTTTCATTCATTGCTATTTATAGTTTGTTTTTTACAGGTATAACGCACTGGGCTTATCAACAACCATTGACTATCATTTTCTAAATCTGTGGATGTTGATTCTGTCATTTTGGTACTCATGGAGAAGATACAGTCGATGGAGTTCAGGCATATGCGGTAGCTTATACATTCTATCCTGATTCCACTTTTCAAGGGTTGCCCTTCATATTTGTGGGATGTATGGCTATAAAAGCTCCTGCATCCATAACTTCTCCACTCCTAGCAGGCTCTTTGCTGCTCGTGGGCCAGTCTTACAGGAAGGCCGAGCAAGGGTTCCAGATCTTCATTCCCGTGACTCGTTATACATGACCACAAAGGTCGAAAATTAAATGATTTAATTGTTTGTATGGATTCAAATACAGGAAACAAGTATGGTTTTTTAAAACATAAAAACAATTGAAAAACAGCTTCTTTTAACATTGATAATGAACTTTTAGCGACGAAATTATTTTGCCATAAGTATCGTAAACAAATCATTGATGGTTTTTAGTGACGAAAATATTTCGAAGGACTTTTAGCGACGGGATTTTTTACAACGGACTTTTTACGACGGGTTTTTTACAACGGACTTTACAACGGGTTTTTAGTGACGAAAATATGGCTCAAAAAGAAATTTTAAAAGTGTTAATTTCGATAAGTACTGAAAAAGGAAAAATATCGTAACTACCTGGTGCGACAGATTTTTTCATCGCTTTCAGAGGTAATAAAATCCGTCGCTAAAAGTTAGACTTTTTTCGTCGGATGACAGAATGCCGTCGCTAAACTTTTAGCAACGGGATTTTTTACAACGGACTTTTACCGACGGACTGTTCGTCGCTAAAAATCTTTTTTGACGGAAAGGAGACTTTTAGTGACATAAGTACCCGTCGCTAAAAGTCCTTTTTGTTGTAGTGTGTATACTGAAATAAGTAGTGAAAATTCCAAGAAGTTATTTATAAATAATTGGTGAAGAATGTTTGAAGTTGCTATATTTGGAAACCATTTATATTCTTTTTTTGTTTGAATAGTAAAATCATTGTATTTCCAATAAAAAAGAGAACCATGTATAAGAGCAGAAAAGTTCTTTGAGCAGAACATATCTTGCACCAAAGAGTTAGACTATATATATATATTAGTATATATTAATTTTCTTCACTGTCAAATTCGGCTTGAAATCACCACAACAAGCACCCATACTACACATGAGCTAAATGTTAGACCCCAATTCATGTACAATTTTTCTAAGGTAATTATAATTTTTATTCTTTCTTTTTTTCGTTAATCGTTTTAAACGGTACTCTAAAGCTCTATCGGTAGTGCATTCTAAAATTCTCTTTTGAATATTCCTATTTTCTATTATACCAATCAGATATCCCATTAGAAATCAACAAAAGAAAAAATAAGTGGACCTGACCCATTGAATCATGACTATATCCGCTATTCTGATATTAAAATTCGATAGAGATACAATTGGAACAGAATAAGTTGACCCCCCCCCCCCCCTTTTTTAACATACAATGTGACTTATTAATCTTAATAGTACATCTCAACAATTACTTTTATTATGCTTGTAATTCAGCGTTGACATTGTTAATCTTATGCATATTAATTAAATAGTTTCTTGTGGAAATTTTCAACTAAAAGTCAAAACTAAACCACTAAAAAATTACCCTTAATTTGTTTTTATGAACATCTAATCTAAAAAAGGGTATTTGATGGAACATAAATGTTACAAGTCAAAAAACACCCTTACTCACCATTAACCTTTTATGGAAATATCAATTAGAAAAAGGCTATCCTACAGGGGAAAAAAAAGGGATTAGCCATTTAAGCCCATGACAACTTTTATATGTGTATAGGTATAGCTTTAGATAGACTTGATCATGCAGATGTGTTGTAATAGATCCTACCAATTGCGCAAAGTACAAATTTGCAGCCACAGAAGTATTACACAAACAAATGCATTAAAATAACAAATGCAGTGGCGAGGTTTGCTTATTACAATGACGTGTAAAACTGATAACGGAATAAAATCCAAACACATAGTGGGTAGAGGGATATTTCACTCTTCATTAGACATATGTTCAGATCATTGGTTAAAATATTGTTTCTCTCGTTTGAAGTGAGGTGCCTCCCACTAGCCTCTGCCATTTCTTCGGCAAGTTGAAGCATGTAAAATCGTTTTCTACGCAGCAACATTCAGTTATTCTCCTTTCGAATTTGGCTCACAGCTTTCTTACACTCCTTAACTTTAGGCCGTGACATAGTAAGTGAACGACGATGGAGCAAGGGTGCTCTAAGGGCGATGAGATCTTGGTGTAGTGCTTCTGATTCCATAACTCTATGTGCCCATTCTCTCTGTAAACCGCAATAATACTCTTTCGGATCTGTATACTTCACTTCTTTGTAGTCGTCGTTCCTTTCACACAACAACCACACATTCTCACGTCGCTGATAATTAGAACTACCAGGAACTCCTGCCATCAAAAAACAATACTTCTCACCCTTTGAACACCACTAATTTATATAACCAAGCCCACACACGTAGACACCATACATTATTGTGAGAACTGGAAAAGGCCAAGTGAGTGACAAGACAAGTCACTGGCCACTTACACCCTGCATGTGTTTATTGGTACACCGGGGCCTTTCCAGTGAAATGTTACATCAACGACGTTACTTTGTCTAAAGTAATCTCCGATCTCACTTTTATCATTTGTACTTTAGCATGTAAAGGTTCTCAATGCTGTGACAAATTGACCTCAGATAGGCCTGAAAGTTGTGTTCAATTAGCTTATTTAACTATGAGGCTTCTTGTTGTGTCGAAAATTCACATAGTTAAGAGTGGTGTCTTAAATCGGCGAAAAGAAAATAGACACAAGTATCATCTGCTGCCAGAATACAAGAGTCGCGACATCAATTTGTAACTTATTTCTTTGGTATTCTAAGGCTTTTCCAGCGAAGTATTACATCATTCTTGCGATTTTGCATATAGTTTATTTTTAATCAACTAATTTATAAGGCCTTTTTTTTAACGTCATATGCTTGGCATGCCCTAAACTAGTCAAAAGACAATACTTCTCACCCTTTGAACACCACTAATTTATATAACCAAGCCCACACACGTAGACACCATACATTATTGTGAGAACTGGAAAAGGCCAAGTGAGTGACAAGACAAGTCACTGGCCACTTACACCCTGCATGTGTTTATTGGTACACCAGGGCCTTTCCAGTGAAATGTTACATCAACCACGTTACTTTGTCTAAAGTAATCTCCGATCTCATTTTTATCATTTGTACTTTAGCCGTAAAGGTTCTCAAGGCTTTCAAAGAGGTTATTTGTCGGTGGGAAATTTGTGTTCAAGTAGCTTTCTTAATTAGTTGGACGGTGTCTTGAATGAGCGAGAAGAAAATAGGCACAAGCATGATCTATTACCAGAATATGAGCCTCTACTCACCCATAACTTCTTACGTTGTGGTATTCTAAGGCTTTTCCAGCGAAGCAATTACATCATTCTTGAACTTTTGCATTTAGTGAAAGACCGATTATGGGTTTCATATGTACTTTAGCTACATACTTTTAAAACTTCACATAGAGTTATTAGTTGGGTCAAAAGTTTATTTTGAATCAACTAATTTCACATACTTTTTTTTTGCTGTAACGTCACGTGTCTGGCATGTCCTAAACCACTAAAAAGACAAACTTAGGTACTTCCAAACTAGCACGCCATATCAATCTGACGAGCAACAACTACGCTTTGATTTTGCTATAGCTGTAGACTTTTCACGGTGAATTGTCCTTCAATCTGTTATTAACAGTTCAAGGATTGATGAAGCTGTTAATGAGCTATTATCCTTTCAACAACTAATATATCTGCAAAGTCTTTTCATCAATTACTTTAAAGAAACTTGCAGCGACTTGTGACATCTCAAAAAATATTAACACGTAGCATTTATTGAAGTGGACCCTTGTCAAGCATTATATAAGTATGTGTAGTGGATGAAGGGCAAAGGGCATAGAGTGCTATAATATTTGTTTTGTAAGAACTCTAAAAATGTCATATACTCCACGAGACATTTTTGAAGTTATGGGTCGTTACTGGGCGGGCGAAGATGAATTTCACTATTCGTTGCGTCCAAGTTTGCGTTACTCATCACAATATGTTAATACATTACATGCAGAATGGTCTTATGGGTTGAATGAACATGAGGTCCTTGTAGCTGATTCACGACGCATGAATATACCCGTACCTCGCCAAAAAGCAATCAATATGCCTCAGAATACACATATAGAGCTTGAAAGGGCACTGCATCGTATACGTGAAGAAACCAATAGAATGAGAGTTCGTCAAAGTAGGCATAACCTACGTCGTATGGTACGTGAAAGCTATGCAGATGGTTGCAACAACGAAGCACGTTTATATTGGAACATGAGCTTTGAACCTGAATCAGTTTCTGATGCTCCAATGTCTGATGAAGATGAGTAAAAATGGTTAGTGTTGAGGCTGACCGGTTTATCAGCGTGGTCATGTCAACCATGTTGTTTCTTTGTAAGATATATTAGTAAAATTTATATGTTGTATTTCCTTATGAGAATGATTACAATGGCTACAAATGATTAATGGTCAACAATGCACGTCATTAATATGAACATGGCTGAGTACACTAGACAATCTAGATGGTCACAAATTGCAGTGAGCATATATTTTTTTTATTGTCGAAATCCTAATTTAATCACTAAAATTAGGATTTCGACAGTGAGCCTATATACTAGTAACAAGCTTTTTCAGCCGTTGTAGTGCAATACCTATAAACCCATGTCCAGTTTTTCCTTCTCAAACTGCTTGGTTGTGGGAAGTTGATAAGGCTCTAAGCCTCTAAAGTTTTCAAGAAAAAACGGTTATCTTAAAAACGTGTTTAAGAATCATGATTTAAAATTTCAAGTTATATCGTCCTTCCTAAAAAATGCCTTTCTTGAAAAGCGATTTATACTATTTGACCTTTGTCTTCATTTCAACAAAGAAGTTGTGGTTGTAAACAACGACTTAAAGCGAAAAAGCCTTTCATAAAAAACATTTCAGTCGAATTCTATAACTGACGTGAACAAAAAACGTGGTTGCAAACCACGACTTGAGGGAAAATGTGTTTCTCAATATATGTTTTCTTATAAATCGTGGTTCAACACCACGATTTATAAGAAAACGTGGTTCAAAACCACGATTTATGTTTTCAATATGAAATAAACTTGTAAACATTATATACTAAATAAGATAGTGTCACTAAAGGTCTCCAATGTTTTCTTGGATAGGTTTCTTATTTTAAGATAAAGTAATTTCTATATTAATAAGCCTTATTCAATATATAAATTAATTATAATCATTCTAAAACTCAATGTACCTAATCAATATACTAATCTATTAAGACTTTATTTTGACAACTATGTCCTAGAATAATGTTCTCTAACGATGAAAATTAAAATCCATAGTCCCAAAAAATAAATTAGCTTATGAGATTTAGAACAAAAACGTGAATTATATATATATATATATTAGACAAAGCGTTGTGCATTGTGGAGGCAACACATGCGCTTTTCTTAGTGTTCTTTTTCCTTTTTATCCCTTTTAATTTTGCGGCACGTAATCATTTTGGTTTTGATGTTCCTTTTCATTTTATTATAAACTATTTCTGACACAGAATTTTTAGTACATTCTCCATGTGTCACGTAAGCGACCACTTTGGCTGTGACAGTCTCCCGACTCAACTAGGCTCTTTAAGCAAATAAGTATTCAATTTTTCATTACGATTATTAGCTATAGGGAGCAACAACAACACCTTTGTATAACGTTGAGGCATAATTGTCATTTTTTTAAAAAAATCTCATAAATGTCTATTGGTGTTGGTCATCTATCTCCTCTACGACTCTTATCATTCTTTTCTTCCACGCTCATCATCACATATAGGGAGAGAGACAGAGACAACATGTTTGTAGGACTTTGAGGAATGATGGTTCAAGGTAGACATATTTTAGCGGTATACAACATTTATCTCAATCAATCGCACATGGACCGACCTGCACTCTAAAGTTGCTACAGTCGTATGTCAACATGTCTTTATTAGAACGAAGGAGGAAGTGCAAAGATGCTAGAGCACATCATCATATTGTTCTTAAGGATAAGAGACGTGGACTAGAAAAAACTTTAGAAGAACATAAAGCTCAAGTTGCTAACTGCCGACAACTGTACTGTTCAAAGAGGTAGCGCCTGGATGATCCAATTTTGACCGTTACAGGTATAGTTTCATTAACTGAAAAATAGTCTCCAAAGAGGCTGCATCAAGTGAAAACTGAACAACATGAACCAATTCTGGCAGCTACATGTTAGGTTTTATTGACCGATACTGAACTTGCCAGTAGAGGACCTCATGCCCTTCAAAGAGGTTGCCTAGTCAAGTTGAAACATATGAATATCAAAATCACGAAGCTTCAGATACAAATTTAATCAATGTTGAAATAAGTTAGTGCTAATTCGTCAGATATATATATATACACTTTGGTCTTGCTTGAAATATTATAAATTATAAGTTCAACACTATATATATATATATATATATATATATATATATATATACACTTTGGTCTTGCTTGAAATATTATAAATTATAAGTTCAACACTGGCGTTGTCAAACAGCCGTTGACGCTTCAACTATTTTTGGGAAAAAGATACATTTGACTGACAACACATATCTCAACCAATGGGATACTGACTAGCCTAGACTATAAACTTAAAGACGTGCCATCTATGGGCACGTCTTTATTAGAAGAAAGGAAAAAGTGCAAAGATGTAGGAACATTGAATAACATGATCTAACTTTTGCAGCTGCAGGTGTAGTTTCATTGATTGAAAAATATTGTTCAAAGAGGCCGCATCAATTCAAAAATGTACGACATGATCCAATTATGGCAGCTATAGGTATACTTTCATTAACTGATGAAGGCAATAATCATAATTATATATACTACAACTTGCCACTGGTGGAAATTGAAGAACATGATCTAACTGTGGTTTATGCAGGTGTATTTCATTAACGAAAAATATTTTCTTGAAATCTGAAAAGAGACCCACTAACCAGAGCAAATTCATGCTACACGGCCAAGAACAGAAACATGAAATCAAGAGGATAGAACATTGTGGAGAACCAGTGGTACTCTGAGAAGGAGAGAAAGAAAGAATCACGGACAATGAACACCTTCCCATAGGAGAGAAATACACACGCTGACATCACCAAGTAAGCACACTAAGTACCCATATTTGAGGAGCCACACAAGCACCCATTTCCCCATAGAAGCCATGCTTTGCAACCACGAGTAGTGTTAAAGTGAAAACCAAGCTTCAATTGAAATTACACAACGCATTTACGAGAAATCATTGTTAAAAAAAGCGATTTCCATAGAAGCCGTGGTTTTCAGCCACAATTTTAATTGAAGTAAAAACCAAGATTCACTTGAAATTGCACAACGTTTTTAACAGAAATCGTCGTGGTTTCCAACGACGAACGTTTGGAACGAAAAACGTGTTCACTGGACACGAAACACGTTTTCTGTTCATTCAACCAGCAACAGCAAAATGTAAATCGTGGCGAGAAAACGTGGTTCAAAATCACGATTTACAAGAAAACGTGGTTCAAAACCACGATTTATAAGAAAACGTGTTTTGAAACCCCGTTTTATATGAAAACGTGTTTTGAAACTACGTTTTACTATAAATCGTGGTTTTGAACCACACTGTTACATAAATCGTGTTTTTGAACCACGTTTTCTTGTAAATCGTGATTTTGAACCACGTTTTATTCAGAAAATAGGAAACACGTGTATGCAAGGAGACGTTACTTTTGCTAATTCGAATTGAAGAGTGATATAAAATCGGTCTATTTCCGGCATTATATCCATAATTAGCGCATTCATCATAGTTAGCAGTTCCAGCTCCGTATCAAGGTCACGATCGATATTAGGGGTGAGCACGGTTCGGTTTGGTTCGGTTTGGGGGTCAAACCGTAAACCGAACCGTTACCCCTCGGTTTGAAAATTTGTGAACCGAACCAAACCAAACATCATCGGTTTGGACGGTTCGGTTTGGTCGGTTTAAACGGTTCGGTTTGGATCGGTTTGCCCACTTAAAGTGGTCGTTACTTTGCACACTACTAATTGAAGTTATATTTTTTCTAAATTACATATAATCTTCTTTCATTCGATATATAAGTTCTCGTTGATGAATGAGAAAGAATGAGCAAATATAAACTAGATATTGGTCACAAATTTTTTGTGTTCTAAGTGTTGTTAATATTTTTGTTTCTTTTAACTTTCAAGATTTGTTTATTTTGGAGTTGCTTAGTACCTTATATGTGTAATTATCAATAGAATGTTACTAAAAATACATTAACATATCATAGGTCGGTTCGGTTCGGTTTGGAATCGGTTTCAAAGATGTGAACCGTGAACCAAACCGAACCAAGGTCGGTTTGGAAAATATGAAACCAAACCGTTAAGATCTTTGGACGGTTCGGATTGGATTGGTTCGGTTTGAGCGGTTCGGATCGGTTTGAACGGTTTGATGCTCACCCCTAATCGATATCGTCACTATCATCAATATCGATATCATCAATTTGAAAACATTTAGGCTTGTTCTCTCAAGTCGTGGTTTGCAACCACGTTTTGGTTCAAGTCAGTTTTACAATTCGACTAAAATGTTTTTTATGAAAGGCTTTTTCCGCTTTAAGTCGTTGTTTACAACCACAACTTCTTTGTTGAAATGAAAACAAAGACAACTGCATCACAATATGTGCATATTTTGTATGGTGGTCTGAATCCCTTTGGCTTGTTTACATAACATGCATGTGCATGGCTCAAGAAACTTGATTAAGTTTCATTATCTTCATAGCATGATTGTACACCAATAGAAAGATTTGTGAGGAAAACAAATTATCATTGCCACAAGGTTTTTGCAAGCATCCCGAACCAATCCCCTCAATAGCTCATTAAAAAACCAAAGAGAAAAAGAAAAAGATGCATTACCTAATTGGACAACACCAGTATGATTAGGTATTGATGAGTCACTAACAATAGTTATGTTAGTTTTTGTTTTAAACCAACATAATGGAAGCATCATAATCAACACAATTTAATAGGTTCATATAAAACTCTCAAACTAATGTGGATCATCCATGGAAAGGAGATTCATATATGCATACCTTTGGTTTTTGTGCATTTATTGTAACTCAAAGGATGATAGTTTCCTAAATATTGTAAGAGTCTAATCAAGTCGAAAGCATGTAACTTGAATTAAAAAATTGAAGTGAATGGACAAAAACACTGCATGTATGTCTCTTATGCTTCAGAACAGTATAACAATGTCTTCTTGCATCTTTAGACTTCCACCTTTGTTCTAACAAAGAAATGTCTTCCATAAAAACTGAATTAAATAGATGAAAACACTTTTTGTATGTGTCTCATGCTTAAGAACATTATAACGATGTTTTCTTGCATCTTTAGACTTCCATCTTTGTTCTAATAAACAAATGTTAACATACACATGTTGCCAATAACTAATATAAGCTGGTCCATATGCTATATAACTTGAACATATTCATTTCCCATGAATGGTAGAAGCATCTACCTCTGTTTTTTAACATATACATCCGGGGCATTACAACCAATAACTAACAAATGGATATTCTCAATATGGAAGTACATAGCTAGAATTATGATTATTGCCTTCATCAGTCAATGAAAGTATACCTATGCTGTACACTTTCCCCTTGATGCTGCCGCTTTGTATTTTCACCAAAATTATCTACTGCCATTCAGATTTTAAGAATTGCAATTTTTGCCATTCTGCTTTTTCCTATTCTCTTTGTTTTTGCGTTTAAAGAATGTGAGTTCTTCGCACTTTTGGTGCATCGAGTGTAAGTCATGTTTTAGGTATATGCGGCACGGAGGGATTCTACGCGAAGAAAGAATGTAGATGGTGCAGGTGGGTTGAGGTGATGAAATGCAGGCTACTAATGACCTTTTCTGTGGGAGTCTTAGTCTACTACTTGTGTAATACCCCAAATAATATGTAGCTAATTATTTTAATTCTTGGACTACTTTTAAAGTTTTAATAATTTTTTGTATTTCCTGTTGAATAAGTAACATATTCTTTAGGGGCCTTTAGAGTAATTTACCAAATTTAGAGAAATAAAAAGACTGGTTAGTTGTGTTTTATCGATAAATTGAGTCTGGTCTTTCAGAGAGAAGAGAAAAAGAGAAAATTAGGGCTTTAGGATTTCAACCTTCTACGCACAATTGGTAAGAATCTTGAACCCACTTTGGATTATAAGGATGATTTAGATCATATTAGAATTGTTCTTGTTAAGATTTTAACGTAAGTGGGTTAATTATAATATTTAGGTTTTGAGATTTTCGGAAGTATACGCAATTTGGGTGAAGATTATTGCGTAGATTTGAGGTAAGGGTTTCATGTATAGATCCGCATCATATTATTATGTCACGGTATTTCGATTTTGAATCAACGATAAAATGTATCTTTTATCAAAATTATCGTTATTGCTTTGATATTGTATTTCTTTTCTTAATGAATCGGTGATTTACCCGTCTCAGATATTTGTTTTTATCGTTATTCGTTTGCAGTATACTCGTTGTTTTAGCCGTTGCCTCTACTGTTTAGCCGTACTGTGCAGTCCAATTTTCTACCTTTCTCTGCACGGTGGCTGCCCACTGCCCAGCAATAATATTCTGAATACACATCATGCCCCATCATCAATCATCAATTGGTTTAAGAAACTTTCAGATTCTTTGGTTAAAAGAGTACATAGCCGGGCAATGGAAAAGTGGCTTTGCCACGTGTCACTTTTTAGTTGGTGCAATAATTTTGTCTTCCTTTTTACTCTCCGTGTTGTTATTTTATAATTCCGTGCTTATGCGGACTCGGTTTAAAGCGATTTTGCTTCCGTTGCACTCGTCTTTTTATACTCTTCGATTTGAGTATAAAATCGAGTATTTTCTGAAATCGTTAAGCTACCGTATTTGAAATACAAAGTTTTGATATTTTGCGGTTCTTATGCGTATGAGATATTTTGAAGTCTATCGGACCCCTTTGAATTGAACTAATGTTAGAACCTTCACGTACTTAGGTTAACGTGGTGCCATGACATGATATGGCAATTGCTACCGGTATGCAACTTTGAACTTAGAACCTTCGCGTGCTTAGGTTAACGTGCTTTACAGTCACGTATTACGTGATTGTATCGTATTTGATAATTAGTTCAATTATTTGATTGTGTTCATTTGACTTTGACTTTGATTTGATATTTGACGGATTGGAATATCCCGAAATGAGATTATTGGTCGTGCTCAGATTTTGCAATCGTCTTTGCACTTTCGTTTTCATATGCTTTGTTTGGACTCAGCTATACATTATTGGATACCAGCGTTGTACTCTGTGGGTGTGTGCGTGTAATCTTTACTGGGCTTTGTGCTCACCCCCTTTCTCTCCCCATTTCAGGTAATTAAGCTGAGACGGTTTAGAGGAGTTAATAGCATTATGCTTAAGCTTGGAGTGAACTTTAATTGATAATTTTCTTAGTAGTTTTGAAATAAGAACCATGTAATAGTTTTTTATTTAGTGACTTTTGGTACCCCAATGGTTGGGAAATAAGTATTGTTATCAAACTTCCGCTGCAATTATTAGACGTTGATGAGGAACTTGAATGCCTTTTATTTCAGATATGATTTAGAGCTCTGATTACCTCTTTGAGGTCACATTTTTGGTAAGATACTTTGAGTATCATATTTCTCGTAAGCAGGAATATTTTGAAATAGTATATGTAGGTTCGCCTCCGGGTCGGGGCGTGACAGAAAATCCTTGACAATACCTTTCATCTCAGATTCATGAAGCAGTGGTGATGGCATGTGATGTACAGCTGCTGTCTCATTTGCTGATATAGGGGCATTTGATCCTGGTGTATGAGGTCGGTCAGATCTCTCAGGTGTGGAAGATGATGGCCCATGAGCAGGGGGTGTCCTAGTTGTGGAATGGGATGTCAAAGGCACATGCTCTGCAGCTGTTACAGGTGATGGTGAAGGCAAAACCTGCATATGAGGTTGGACTGATGGTGGCACGTGTGATTTTGATGCAGTGTTCGGTTCTGGTGCACCTATCGGTGCTACGGTGACTGGCTCCATGGTCGGTCTCGGTCCCTTTCGGCGTGCACGCGGTGGTCGTCGGGCCTGAGTAGCTGGTTGTGTCGGATCCTGGATTCGTGGCTCTGGTTGTGCACCGGCTGAGATTCGTTCAGCCTCACAAATGGCAGACAATGCTTCTCGACACACAACCTTAATACTTGCAAGGGATTCAATGGCTGCATTAGGGTCAGTAGTATCAGCAAGGTGGAATATGCGCTTGATTTGTTGTGCCTGCAAAATAAGCAAGTTTGTTAATAACCAGCTAGTTTGAGGTCAATTTCATATTTTCCTTTACCATCAACCTTCAGAGATGTGACTACTGTAACAACCTAACTACGAAATGCAATTGCTGCAGCAGTTCAAATCCCAAATGCATTTACATTAAATCACGCAATAGCACAGCAGGATATTTACACAAAGAAACAGCATGAAGGATATTTACACTGAAGCAACACTTCCTTTATTTTGTTCTTCATTCTTCTTTTATAACGATAACAATCTTACAGAGAATAGTCTATGATTCTGAGTTGAGCATCAATGCAAAAGTCAATGAAATCATGCACAATAACAGTTGGAGATTGCCTACAACTAGATCCAATGCCCTCAGAGAATTGAAATTAGAGCTTGGAACTGTATCTGGATATAATTCACTCAACCAAGATACTATCGTCGGGACATTAACTAAGAAAAGTGCAATTTTCAATTAAATCTGCTTGGGAAGGCCTAAAAGCAAGAGCTAACACAGTTCAATGGTGGAAAATTATGTGGTTTCCAGGTCATATACCAAAGTGTTCTATGTTGTTATGGCTGCTATGTATGGGAGGCCTAAGAACAAAGGCAAAACTAAAAGCTTGGAAGGTTGTGCAGGAGGATCAATGTGTTTTGTGTGGAAAGCATTCAGGCATCCAGGCAACACATTAAATCATCAATTAACAGGATGAAAAACGACCACTCGAAAAGAATGGAAAGCTTCAGCATTCTACCTGTAGCTCATGACATTGACCAAACACATCTTTCGGAATTCAACTGATGTAATTATTTCTAGCAGCTAATTTCAAGATAATGCTAATTCACGGCAGGTTCAGACGCAGATAGCACACTAGGTGTCAGGCAAATGACACATACGATCCTCTCTTCATCCTTAAATCCACTGTCTTACAATGAATTAAAAAATCATAAACTCAGACTTCTTTAATGAAGCAAAACCCTAATCCTGTCACTAGTACTAATGCAGTAAACCAATTCAATGGCTCACAGGAATGGCTTGTAACTGTATCATGATACTTTCAGAAAATTGCAACACTGCGAATTTTGGATTTTAATGAAGCACGTACAAAAAGTCTCTTTAACCACCAACTCTCTTTATCACGGAAACCACCGTTTTACACTGAATCAAAAGAGAGTAAAGTCAGAATTCTTAAAAGAAGTGAAATCTTAGTCCACTCGCTGATACTAGCACATCAATCCACTGCTAACGCCTAAAATTGACTTGTAACTGTATCCATAAAGCTTTAAACTGTCAGAACCTGCTGGATTGCAGATGCAATTTCATATGAACAACGGTTTAAAAATGGAAAAGAAGAGCTCGCGAAGATGAAATATGAGAAGGGTCTTGTAGAGAGAAGATAAGAGAGAAGAACCATAAAATGGGTTTTGGCCAATGTAATCATTCTCCTTTTTCATTCTCTGTTACTCCACCTATATGGGGGAGTTTGTTACAACTGTTTGCCAAATTACAGAATTGTAACTAACTGGACTTAAGACATAATCTGCTAATTACTCAGCTAAATGGACAATGATCTCACTAATTAATGATAATGACACTTAATGCTGAGAACATTTATTCTGTCTATTCTGTTATAGCTAACATAATTCTCTTCTTCTTTTTTTGCTCACGCGTCATTCCCTTTTGTTCCCACCTCTCTTCCACGTGCTGAACTGCCTTTTTTGTTAAACTGCATCAGTGGTCACAGCTGTTGGCAACTACTGAGCCCTTGATCTCTTTACTCTGATATTTAGGGGCCTGTGCGGGGTGTCCATGACATAAACCAATCTCAAACTCCACCCCTCAAAACACAACCAACTTCAATCAAAATTCTATCAAGAAAGTCGCTCTTACCCCACCTTTCTTGCAGATGTTCAAGAAAGCTGAAAGGACTGACCTTGTAGCTTCAAGAACTAATTAGAACACTGCCGTGAACATATATTCACATATAAACTCATAAAGGGTCAAAATTTGAGGCATACCCGGTCAAGAAAACGAGGGTCTGAGTCACTAGAAAGAACGCCATTTACTTTTGAATCAAACTCTGAACTAACCCTAATTTGCGTGGCGGCGAACTGTGCAAGAGGATCAATGTGTTTTGCTTGTGCAGGAGGCCAGCATTTAGGCCTCCAGGTTACACTGTTTTGTTTTAGTTTTTCTTTTTTCCTTTCTACCTCCCCTGTATTCCTTTCTTCTATTTTCACATCATTATTTTGGCTTATGTGAGAAAAACCATTTCAACCTCCCAGCAAATCTGTGTCTTTTGTTCATACGATAATTGCTTTCATTCATGCAAATCATCAAATTCAGACTATACAAGGAATTTAACTTGTTGGAATTCCCTCATTGTCTCTATGTCTTAACTATATAGGGAATTTTCACATCATTATTGTTGGAATTTCCTCTTGTCTCTAGAAAAACCATTTCAACCTCCCAGCAGCACATCATGATATTTACACTAAAACAACATCCGAAATGCATTATTTTAGAGGTCTTTGCTTTGCACTTCATCATTTGGGACCCCATATCCAACATATGTGCCAAATGAGGTAACAGTATACCCCAACCCCCACACAATCACACATGCCAAGCCATGTTTTTTGCCAGGAAATTTGCCAACCAAAATTCCTAATCCCTTAGAAAACCTGTAACAAAGAAAGGGCTATAACATTGCTCAAATCTGATTTTTTTATCTGAGGTCAAGTAGAGTGGAAAGAAGACAGTAAATTCTTTGCCAATGTGTCCTACTTTCAAGCTCTGCATGATAGTTTCTATCATGCTCTCATATTAAGAAAGCATCCCAGCCCCAAACGTACACACACAATCCTAATTAAATCAAAAGGGATGCATGTCGTTGTGTCTTGAACATTGTATATAGAAAATGATCTTAGAGCATAGATAAGGTTGCTAGTGGGAATGGTCACTATATATATAAAAAGATGTAGATAATTGCTAGCGTTTAAATGGAGGAAGGGCCTAAGATACATACCAACATCTCCACAGTAGCATGCCCTTCTTGGTATCCAGATGGTATATTGTGCACCGGTTTACCAACCAACAAACGGGTGATCGAGCGGTACCACAACATGTATAGGCTAGAGTACCCTGCATCAATATATTCTCCTGCCGCCTCTCTACCATAGATAGTATCTGCACGAGCATTCCACATGTCAATGTAGACACGATGTTTCAGCTCCCAGTCGGTGTTCGGGTGGCCCCGATGATCAATCTTATGAAGGACCTCACCACTAGTGTCACAATCACGGGGGATCACCTAGCTCATGTTGTATTGCGGGCAAACACGGTCCGGGAAGTGCCACTCCACTCTTTCGAAGCAGATAAGCGGCGATCGAGTCATCCAAACATGCCTTCCGGTCAAGCAGTACTCCGGTAGCAAAGCTAAGTCATACGGTTTCCATATGAACTGCGGGATGTAAAAGGCATATGATTTAAATAACATCACAACAAGCCAATTACATACTTATGTGCCACATGTGAATACTTAAGCACAAACCTCTGATGACTTTAAATTGTCCAGCTGATCCCTATATCCCCTGAAACACTGTAATCCTACCTTGTCACTTTCCAGTGCTACAAGCCACCTGTCGATGTTATTTTCAAGTTGGTTAATAAACATAAAAGGTGAAAGTAACCATAGAAGCATACAATTCCTGTGAAACTGTCCAACTGTTATTGTTAACCAGAAATAAGGGCCTACCTCCTACCCAACGGGTCTCGAGGTAAAGGCTCGACTTCATGTGGCTGGGGAGGGCCTCCACCAGCAATAGGTGCATCACCAGCGACCTCATTATGTTGTATGTCAACAGCAGCAGGTTGTGTCCGGTCCTCTACGGGGGGGACTCTTTCAGGGCCTCTTTCGGGACACATGTTAGGGCACCTCTCCCAAGCCCATAACTATTATACATGTTATTTTACAAAAAAGGATCAATGATAAGATATCATATAGAAAAAGAAGGAGATTAACACTTTAGCTTACCTGCAACAGAATTAGGGGTCCCCCAATCTCATATGCTGAACTCATGCTTGCTCGGCACATCTCACGGTACAAGTAAGCTCGAGTTGCACTACCCCAACTACGCCTACTCGCAGCATTAAGGTCTTGAAGCAAAGTTAAGTACATAAGAGAAACCCTAGCGCCAGATAGGTTTGGGAGTAAAACACCACCAATCAAGGCCAATATAAGAGCCCTAGCATGCTGTTGTACAATCTCATCATCTGAACCCTCTGGTAACACCATGAATTGATCCATTAGCCAGCGAAGTTGTATTGACCCTCCACGTATAACCGTTTCAGGTGGTCTGACACCTAACCATATATGACAATACTCCCGCCACGCATCCGTGGAACGTGTAGTGTCAACACCTGTAACAGCATCACCGTCAACGGGTAGACCAGACAATACTGCCACGTCCTGTAATGTAATTGCAGCCTCCCCAACACGAAGGTGAAATGTATGGGTCTCAGGCCGCCATCGCTCAACAAGTGCTGTGATGAAAGCATGATCAAGTCTAACCTGCATGATCTGGTAAAGCCCATAAAAACCAACTCGCACCAAGTACTGCATGACACGCGCATGTGGCTCCATCCTTCGATTCCCACCGCGATTTCGAACTAGTGGTCCTAGGGCTCGTCGGCATGTCAATACCTTATCAACCTGCATGCATTTTCTATATCAGTTAAATTAAAAAGGAATAATTAAAGTTGATTACAAAATCAAGTACCTCTCCATTCCAGACACAGCTGGAACGATGAGAATGTTGCAAATGTAGTACATGAGGATCGACGGGCCCGATTTACCAAATGCTCCACAATTTCCTCCTGTCTTGGTCCTTCATGTCTTAGTCCCTCCATCTCTACAAAAACCAATGCAAACTCTATGTTAATTAGCGTGAAAAAACACAATGCACGAAATAATAATAAACTGATTATAGGCTTCATCTCAAATTCAAGCATTGTCACCTAATTTCAGTTTTGTCATCTAGTTCAAGTTTTATCAACTAATTTATGTTTTGTCACTTAATGCCGCTTACAATTCAAGGTTTGTCATCTGTCTTCAGTGAGACATCAGCTGACATTTACAACAAACGGATGCACTGGACCTCATTCAGATTTTCAGTGAGTTGTTAAGCTGTCCATTGAATAATCACATCTGAATTTAAAGGGCGCAGCTTGATTTAATATCATGTCGTGGACACAAACACACACACACACACACACACACACACACACACATGGTCTCCATATCATATAAGGCACCCTTATTAGTTTGGATACATCAAATGGATCAATGGTGGGAACAACTAAGTGTAGATGACTCCGACCTCACCTCACGTGTGTGCTTTCCAATAAGGCACAAAAATCACCAACCATCCATCCACCATCCAATGTTATTTTGTTAATAACCAGCTTCTTTGCATCACTCACATGCCACACGAGATTCTTTAAGCTATACGGCAAAGAAAGCATGACAAAGACATAGAACCATGGTGGGAACAACTACATGCAAATGATTCTCACCGTACTCATTAAGTAGCATAGAGCATCATTTGCAATAAAGACATCTTCTTCGCATTGCATACGAGGGCAGGCTGAGATATTTAAAGTCATGCAGAAAAGACGAGAAGCAAAGACAAAAAGTTCTACTTGAAGTAACGGTTAAATGGGAAAAGCATGGTAAGGTAGATGCTGGTTGGTTAATGAGAATAGTGCAGCAAAAAAGGGCATAAGAAGTGACTACCTTATATGATGAAATAAGGTTTGCCACCAACCATCCATCCACCATCCAATGCTATTTTGTTAATAACCAGCTTCTTTGTATCACACACATGCCACACAAGATTCTTTAAGCTATAAGGCAAACAAAGCATGACAAAGACATAGAACCATTGTGGGAACAACTACATGTAAATGATTCTCACCGTACTCATTAGCACTTTAGAGCATCATTTTCCCACTGTCAAAGATTTGAAACTTGAACTCAGGAAATTGAACAATGCCTATTACAACAATATAGCCCAAAGAACTCTTAAGACAGGTATGAAGCTTCAGGAAGTTCAAAGGAAAATATTAAGAGCTGGGGATATCAGCTGTGTAGAGCAAGAAAAGGAACTTCAAGATGCATATCACCACCTTGTGAATTCAGCATGGCAGGTTCTAAGAACAAAAGCAGCTGTTGCACCATGGTGGAAATTGATTTGGTTTCCTGGTCATATTGCTAAATGTGTTGTAGTGCTGTGGATGTTGTGTAAAGGGGGCATAAGAACTAAGGATAAACTGAGGAAATGGAATTATAGTGTGGATGATGGATGTGTTTTATGTGAAAATCACAGGGAAAATGAAGAACACCTTTTCTGGGACTGTCCTTATGCCAAGGAAATCTGGGCAATGGTATTGGAAAAGCTAATGGTACATACTCATTGGACCTCTCGGAAGCAGCTTATATCCTATGCATCTAAAAAATTCAGAGGAAAAAGCTTTTTAGCAAAACTCAGAAAGCTGGGAGTAGCAGTTACAGTCTATATGATATGGTATGAAAGGAACAAGTGTTCTTTTTTAGCAGCAGCAGAAATCAAAAGTGGAGGTGTTTATGATGATTAAACAGTGGATGCAATGGTCTACGAGCAGCTGGAAACAAATCAAAAGGAATAGTATAAACAGGAAGCTATGCAGTAATTGGGGAATAAATGAGGGAATACTGATATATTAAACACCCATTACTTGTATATAGCTGCTTTTGTAAATGTGAAATGTGTATGAGGACATAATTCTCAGATGTAAAATTTTTGGTTGGTAATACAATTGACTTTCATAAAAAAACTTTAGAGCATCATTTGCAATACCACCATCTTCTTCGCATAGCATACAAGGGCAGGCTGAGATAATGAAAGTCATGCAGAGAAGACGAGAAGCAAAGACAAAAAGGGCTATTTGAAGTAATGGTTAAATGGGAAAAGCATGGTAAGGTAGATGCAGGTTGCTTACGTGAGAAAGTGCAACAAAAAAGGGCCTACGAAGTGACTACCTTATATGATGAAATAAGGTTTGTCACTCTTGATTATGTTTGTATCACAACATTGTGTTGATCCATGTGGAGATTAACTTCCAAATTTCAAAAGTTTCAAAACTAATAATAGGTACATGACATAGAGTTTTTAGCCAAAGGACTACATTATTTGTACAAACGTTTGACCACAAGATACAACATAGACAATATTAAAAAAAACAATGGGAGCCGACTCTTGTCAAGTGTCAAACGTTGTGGTTTGAGCTGTCTTCTTTGCATGACATGTACGCTTGTCGTGGCCAGTATTTTTGCATAATCCACAATGTTTCGGCTGCCGCTCTAGACGAATATCCATTTCATTGCGCAAACGGACTGATCTTGGTCGACCCTTCCCTATATTTACAGCAGGGGGCATGAATGTACAGCTGGTCCATTCTTCCCAGTAATCTGGATGCTCCAGCGGTTGAAACATTTCAGCCCATATCTTGCTATATTCCCGAACCGAAAACCAGGCACTGATAAAAGCACAAGGATCTAGCTTTGCCACTGCACAACATGCTAGAACATGAGAACATGGGATTCCATATGTCGTCAACTTCCCGCATGTACATGTTTTATCTTGAAGCCGCACAACTTGTGCATTTTGGCCGCATTTATTTCTCGCCAAAAAATCCCCCCGATCACCGGTCGTGTTATAAGGTTGCACAAACATAGAACCAATTTCCTTTTCGCTTGTTGAATTGCAAGAATGACGGAAGGGACATAATGCATTTGATCTGCCATAGAGGCTGACGCAAGGTTTCTTCTCAAATTAAAGTAATGTACACAGCGGTGAAAAGAGGTTTGGACTAGTGTTGTGATAGGTAAGCCTCGAGATCCTTTCAAAACACTGTTAAATACTTCAGAGATGTTGGTCGTTATCATTCCAAAGCGTTTACCACCATCATGTGCAAGTGTCCATTGTTCAACGGGTATCTCATCACACCACTTTTTTGCTTCGTCCGAAAGATTTCGGACCTCTTCCATCAACTCGTTAAATTTGCGAACTTGAGTAGCCTTCCCAACAGCCCAAATAAGCTTCTTAAGCTCCGAACTACTGATTTTTTTTTGTGAAATTGCTACGAATATGTCTCAAGCAGAACCGGTGATGGGCATAAGGTGGCTGCCATAAACGGTTTTTTCTCACAGTGCTTAAGATACCGGGATGGCGATCTGAGATCAAGCAAATATCCTTATCGCTTGGGACCACATAATCTCTAACATGCTGCATATCGTGGTTCTCCCCTTCAACGATAGCAAATGCAAGCGGCAAGATTTGGTTGTTTCCATCAGCTGCTACGGCAATTAACATGGTCCCTAAATACTTTCCATGAAGAAACGTACCATCAATGCTAATAACAGGACGACATAATCTAAATCCCATGATGCATGGCTTAAATGCCTAAAAAACTCGTTTAAAGCGTATTGCATTAGATTCTCCACAAGCTTTTGGATCGTATTCGACAATGGTACCAGCATTATACTTTTGGATGACAGCTAAAATTTTTGGCAATGTCCGATATGACTCTTCCCAATTCCCATACAAATGAGCAATAACCGCAACTTTGGCCTTCCACGCCTTTTTATATGAAACAGTGTATTCATATTTTTCCTTGACAGCTGCAATTAAAGAGCTAATTCTAACCATCGGATCAGCTTCAACTATATTGCGGACTGCTTCAGTAATCAGTCTATAGTTTACGTGGTGTTGGTCTTGGTTCAAGGCCTTCCTCAATGGACATGTATGAGGTCCTTGATAGCGTGTAACTTCAAAATATTTATGGCTCTTCTTACATGTTGCACGGAGATAAAAATTACACTCATTTGGAAACTTACATTTCAAAGCCACCATAGTTGGGATAGACTGCTTCACCTTGTAGATCAAATTATGCTTGACGTGGCACCTTAAAATAGCCTTCACAAACTCGCTTTTATCCTTGAAAACTAGACCCACTCTTAACTCATCGTGCTCGGGATGCCATACTGTAGCATGATTGCTTTCAAGAGGACTTGTAATAACTGCAGCCGGTGCCCAATCAACGTCTGTGAAAAAATGCTCTTTAGGCTCGTACACGCGTCTATGAGCTTCTAGCTCAGTACTTATACCGTTACCATAATCCTCCCCATCGTCATCTTCATTTAGCCTATCCATGAATGCATCTTCTTCGCCTTCTGAATCTGTCCCCTCATGCTCATTATCCAGATTAAAGGATTCAATGATGGTTGATGCCTCATTCCTCAAGTCAATCATGTTATGCAGCGGTAAAAGCAAAGAGGAAACATGACTAGTCACACCTATACCCTGAGGTGTGACATTGGAAATCCCGCCACAATAACTAGCTCTGATATCGTTGTCTACTGGAGATAAAATCGAACTTTGTGTGGCATGATCACCAATGTCCAACGAGGTAGAATCCCTTATGGGCGTGGACATGCCACGTTGCGAAGGAGATAGCCAGTCACAATTTGACACAAGATTCCAGGTAGAGGAACCATATCCCGTCACAATAGCCTCCATTTCAATAAATAACTCAATGCCGCTCAGCTGCGAGAATTGAGATTGGAGATCAAACATAGCTTCTACATCTCCATCATCCTCAATCGGTACTTTGATATAATAGGTCTTAGCACCGTTTCCAACCATCCGCGGATACCTACAATTCAACTTCAACATGAAATATTCTTTGTCCAATCTTGTGCAGCTATACAACTTATCCATCAAGCAATTAAATGTCCAGTTACCCTCCACCTTGATCAACTTCTTTGGTCCACAATCATATGCATAACCATCTGAATCTTTTATTACATTTCCTCCCCAGTAGCACAGCAGCCTTACGGAAGGAGCCATGGTGAACCTTCAGCATTTGCATAGAAATATGATTAGGTTTTCTATACAAACTATGTGTCATTACAAAGCATGATAAAACATGACAAGGATGAGGCTTGATTGGGGCGCACACACCAAAACACACACACACACGATGGACATATTCTGGCCTACAACTTATCAATCCATTTCTATATTGTTTCTTGCATCATAAAATGACTAAAGCTATTATATAAACATAACTAACTTACATTACAATGACATATACAACAAGATCAAAAAGCACAAACTCACCTAAGCGATGATTCGGTGGTGTTCTATGTGGCAAATATCAACTATATATGCAGTGATCCGATAATTTCTGCATGGTGGCTAACTTATAATGCTCTCAGAAGGTAAGTACAAAGGGCTCAACAACCGAGTCAAACTAATGATTACGTGATCTGAACATTGGTAAAGTCAATATCATCTCAAATTCCAAGTTAAGGTAGCTCCGACCTGCTATCATGTTTTGTTTCTACCAAGATTAGATGTTGAAGGTATTAAAATCCGCCATCTTACTCCCATAAAGAGTGACCTCTCCTTAATACAAAGAATAAACTTACAAAAATGCAGCATGTTCGAGTCCATGTGATTTTCAAGTCCATGGTTAGTATACAAAACTCAACACTTAGAGAGGTCACAGTCGATCTACTTTAAATCTGACTCAAGACGGTCTAATTCTCTATCGCACCAAGGATTCTTGAGGATCCGATTCAAGAGAAGATGCGATAGACTGTGCACAAGCTATTGATTTCTAAGTATCCTCAATTCTCCTATAACAAAGCTGGTACATGAGTTACATAGGTAAACTAAAGCAAACAAAAAGCTACTAAGGGTTGGAACCAAGGGAATTTGACTGGAATGATGTCAGCCAGCTGAAATCATTAAAGCTTTAGAGCTAAATTCAGCAAACTAGGATTAGGTATCAGAAAATCTCTCTTCTCTCTCTATCATTTATGAAGTTCTCCCTCTATCTCTCTTCCTCGTTCACACCCTTCTCTGTTCTTCAATTTTCAGCCCATCAATTCCATTAACCAAGCAACCGTAACCTTGTTAAGCCATGGCCGGTAACATCTCGAGCTCGATACGTTACAACTTGCATCTCATTGTCAACCCAGAACCTCTAAGTACGATGCCGAATAAATGGTTGTTCGTCTATCCACCTGCACTACCACTAAAACAGCAAAGAAGACGACCAAACGATATCACTGCTGGTCATAAATGACCAACAGTAAAACTAGTGCACCACCACATAAACCAATCCCTAAAAATAAGCACTACTAGAATGCTAAATCCCAGCAGACACAACCACTAACCATCTAAACCGACAAGCTGCCTCCGGCAACCACCAATTACCACCAAACACAACGTTAAAGGTACCTGCACAGGAAGAAGGAAGGGGGAAAGTTGCCTAGATTGGAAGATATGAGGGATGAATAAAGTTTAAAAACACTACCGACATGAACCAAAACCGTAAGAGATACTACCCTAACACTATCGAAAAACCTAACAGAGAGGGCAACTACTGTTGAAAAACCTAACAGAGAGGGCAACTATGTACTAGAGAGGGAATGCAAGGGAGGGGAGAAATAAGGGAACACGGGGAAACTTAGACAAAACTACCCAAAGACTCACCACACAAACTAAACAAACCCCGACAATTTATGCTCAAACCTCACACGCCCTCGTGACACAACCCTAACATCATCTTACTACCATCTTACCCGGTGGCAAACAACCATCAAAAGCGAACAACGTTTCCCATAAGATTCCGGTGACAATGAGTGGATCTCAGCAGCGAAAATGGGAAGACAACGGCAACGACAACATAGTAGATCACATCGACCAAGAAACTAAGATTTAGATCAAATTGAATTTTTTTCAGATTGTGAGTCTTAAGTCTAATTTCAATGATGTAGATTTGGCAAATTGGAATAAATGTATCCCGTAGATAGGGGAATGCGAAGAGGAAATAGAAGAGGAAGGGGAGAAAAGTAGCCACGAAGACACCCTCACCCTCCACCCCACGCTAATAAGAAAACTTAGAATGAACTCAACTTCCGAATTTATATATATAATAGGATTCGATTGGCACCTTCTTTGCCTTCCAAACCCCAAATCCCTTTTTCTAACAATTTCTCATTTTATAATTTAATCTTATACAAGTGTTAGCATGTAATTGGCTGAAAAATTATGTCGCCTATATTTAAAATACAAAAAAATAGTTTCTATTCATAATCGGTTATAAAGAGCTTACCCCATAATCTCAACCATGCCACCCATGATCTCCCAACCACCAACTTTCCGGCTATCGCTGCATCAGTATGTAAAAACAGAACCTGTAACGGAACAAAAGAATAGAAACAAGAAACATAACTGGCATCAATCCAACTAAGGTATGTGCAACCTTTTCTCCTGCTTCACACTTTTACACCATTGAGTTCTCATGTGTTCTTTTGTGTTTGTCTATTCCATGTTAAACTTCATTACTGCAAGTAGTACGTTGTTGATCGTACTTAGCGATTGCGAAAAGACACAGCAGAAAAGAACCAAAAACAGAGCACCTGTCTTGGTACCAAAAACAGAGCCAACGAAGGTGGGTTGTGTGTGTGAGTGTTTCTCTCTGTGTGTGTGGGTTTGCTGTCCTGTCAAACATGGTGGGGTGGCACAGCTCTTTGTCAAACATGGTGGGGTGGCACAGCTCTTTGTGTTGAACAATGGCACCATGCATGTAAAGGTCTCTAACTATAGTTGCACCATCACTTCCCTGTATGTTGCCGACAAAGATGGTATATAATGCCCTTTTCTTTCCCATGAATGCATCTTCTTAATAATGTTTGCTTTTCTGGAATTTGAAGGAAGACTAGCTGATACGTTGTTCTTGGATATGATTCTCTTGAGCCATATATGGTCAGTACTTTCCTTTTTACCACACTTTAATATAATTAGCCCATATTAACATGGCCATATATAGTGACAAAAATCTTTTAATTGCACACTAATGCAGCTGCAAACCTATGGCCAGGTATTAAATCTAACCTATAAATTTTGGTCTCTTCTTAGGTACCGATAACGTATGAACTGCTGCTTTCAATGATTAACGTACTAAACAACATATATTTCTTTTTTGTCCTATCAGTTAGTGCGTGTCCATCCCACTAATGTACTCAGGTCAGAAGTGGAAAGCATTAAAGGTTCTCCTTCCCTTTGAGGTTTCTTATTCCAGCTGTAAATTTTTTTTTTTTTTTTTTGTATCTATCCTAAGGATAGTTTTAGAAACTTCAATGTGATAAGATTCTAAAGAAGCTGTTAAGTTTCTTCCAAATTCCGGGATCACAAATCTATGGAACTTTTGTAAGTAGGGCCACCAAAATAGAAAGCATGATCGTAATATGACAAAAATCCGTAAAATAAGTTGTAGAAACTAATTCTTATTTCTTCAAATCTACGTCGCTTCATTATAATAGCCACCAAACGGAGAGCATTTATTTCCACATCCTATAATGCTTTTCCGCACCCTCATTTTGTCGCCAATAAGTGAATTAGTGACGTAATACTAGGCTTTTTAGTGACTAATGAGGTGGACAAGCATTTGTGGGTGTGGAAATAGAGACTCCCCATCAAATATTCATAATCAAACGGTCTCAATACTTCTATCCGTAACTTATAGGTTACAACATAAACTTGCTCCTACTCCAGATGAGACATGGCTTCCTCAATAGTTAGTACCTCAAAATAGCTCAAAAAGGCCATTATCTCAACTCTTTGGGTAGCTGCATCAGATTGTTTTGTATGAAGAGTACTGTGTTTAACCCCAAACTGCAGTATCTTTCTTAAAAATTTCCATCTACGTTAGTTTTGGACTTCCCTTCTATGTGTGTCCTATTGGTGCTTCTTTGAGGTCCTATAAATGAGTTCGTTTATTGTTCTATCCTTTCTTTCTAAGTTTTGAGCATGTAGTTTCACAGTTGCCTATCCTAAAAACCATGGCTGAATTTTAGCTATCTTACATAAGTTTCCCATTATTTTGTCAAATACATGTTTTACCACATTCCCCATTAATGAAGCCTAGTTTCGTATAGGTAACACGATTTCGAGGTCTCAGGCCTAACCAACAAAATTTCTCACCCGATCGTATTTCTTCAATATGAGATCTAAGGTGAAGACTACTGGTAAGAAGAAATAGACACGGGGCATTGGAACATCAGTGCGACAATCCCTAACACGCGCACAACAAAAGTGTTTTGTTAAGAGGCTGATGTAGGACTATTAGAAGTTTTTCAAGTTCTTTTGCTGTTTCATTTTGTAGCCTTCTAGGAAGTTCTTTTTCTGATGGTGGTTGTTGCTATGAAATAAATTAGGTGTTTTGGAGATGTACTTAGCCAGTTAAGTGACATCATAATTAGGCATTTGGCTGGTGCATTTAACATGGCTGTCAGACTGATATCTACATTAGTATATAGCCTATATAAAGCCTAGAGGACTGACATGTTAAGGCAGCTTTGTAGTACAACTTCCAAACTTAAAAGCTTCAATATGTACTTTTTTTGTTTCTTAACCTTTAATTCTAATCAAAATGCAAAATGTGCGTTCATTACCTGCTTAAATTACATGCATTTTTAACTTGACTGAATTCCTCTTCAAAAGTACATGCTCACATTCAAGTCTACTCCTCTTCAAGCAAACGGAAGTAAACAACATAAAAGGGAAGAAAGGAAACCTGACTTAAAAGTAAGGCATGACGAAAATTTGTGCATCAAAAAGATAAAAAATAAAATAGAAAACATAGCACCCCGTCAATAAACTAGAAGTAAAGAGTAAGAATTTGTGGCGAACCTTGGCTCTTTAGTTCCAAGATGAAATATGCTGATAGAGCACCATCCAATAGCAATTGATGAGAATGCTCTCCATCAGTCTGTTCATTTGCGTATCAGATAAGACCACCACCATGCAAATACGAAATCCTAAGATACGAAACATATAATTTCACTAAATACCTGATCTTCAACATCATAGGTGATTCTACTGTGCAGATGACACTGAAGATGACCAGCGCAACAGCATGTAGGTTGAGGTTGGCAACCTGAAAATGAAATCAGGGTTCGTTTCAATAGACCTTATCAATCCATACGAGCTCAGGAACTTGTTGAATACAATTTCCAAAGTTCAATAACCATGACAGTAACAACCTGTGAAATTGGTACAAAGAAAAACAGAGAGGAGGACTCACGTTGCTAAATTGGGAGGATCCACAGATGTTGCTTGACTGGACCTCCCAAATTTTGCCCTAATTGCCCAATGAGCTTGAACTTTTGCCCTAATCCGAAAATTGGAATACCCAGCACTTAGTGGCGGAACGAGGATTCACTCCAAGGGGTACAAAAAATATATCGAAGCCACTAAATTTTTCTATAATTAAAATAATACACAAAAGCTGAGAGTACTTTTTAATTTTTCTTGGAAACTAAGAAATTTTCTAGAGCATTTCAAATCTTCTATCCAAACAATGAGCTTTTGCCTCTACTATCACGTTAAAGGAGCATCTCCATAAGCAAGCTTTGGGTGATTTTAGTTCGAATCTTTCAGCAATGGGCCGTATATTTAACATTTATCCACTTGAAAAGCACAACATGCAAACGAAAAAAATTTGTCTAATTCATTGGATTTTCCCCTCAATCTTTTTTCGAAAACCTACAATAGCTTTTGGTACATGTAAACATCGAATTGAATGATTTGAAATCACCTAGGATAAAAAATAATATGCAAAGTCAAGCTTTCGTGTATTAAATCTATTCTAAAATTCGCATTAGAGTCAAAAAGGAAAATTTCCAATTGAGGCATGGAGCAACACCAACATCCGTTATCCATTGAGGCATTTCCTCAAACAGTTAGAGGACGACCGGACATGCCTAAACTATATAACATAAAAGCTAGCACGATTAACTTCCAATAACTAGGGTTAGGGTTTCAACCAATGGTAGATAAAAAAACGTAGGATTAGAAGAGCTATTGTAAAAAGTTTCAATCAAATTCAATGGTAATGGTAATTAGAGTTACAAGTACCCAAAAGAAAGAAATCAAATAAATGCAAAATGGAATCAAAGTTTTCCCACCTTCGATCGGAGAAAATCTGTTTAATTAGCTCCACTCGGCTGTCTTGATTCCAGGGGGAGAGGAGCCTGAGCTAAGGGTGAGGCGAGAGAGCCCTTGCCGATTGCCGTCCGGGCGTCGGTGAATAGGTGTCTGGGTGAGAGTTTCAGAGAATAGGGCAGAGTCGCAAAGAGAGAGCCAGAGAGGCGATGGTGGTTGGAGACTCTGGAGACAGAGTCAGGCAGAGACATAGTAGGTGCAAAGAAAAAAAAATCTTCTTGAAGTTCAAGGGGAAGAAGGAGGGAAGGAGGGAAGGAGGGAAAAAGGAAATTGGCTCCCAGAAGGCAGAGTCCAAACGCGCGCCTTTTTTTTTTTTCCGTTTGTTTTATTTTGTTAAGTTTTGTTGGATTTTGAGAAATGAGGCTAAAACAGAAAAACAAAATTGGAAAACGTGTTTTCAAATAACGTTTTCAACTCTAAAGTCGTGGTTTGGAACCGCGATTTCCCAAAAATGTGGTATGCAGGTAAATAAGTTTGAAAATGGGATAAACAGATTATTAAGTTCTTAATTTATATTATTTAGAAAAAAAACTCTGAAAAGAACTCTTCTCGCGAAGTTGTTGTAGCATGAGACACATGTAGACAATATTAACTATTTTTTTTGTATAAGTGCGTTTCACGTGCAACGCACGTGAAATATGATGTACAACTACTAGTATACAGAAAAGGCAAAAGAGCTACAGAAGCAGTTACTTCACGAGTTCTCTCTTTCTCTTGCTTCGACCCTCCACGGTGGCTTCGAGTCTTCTACCCCGAATGCTTCTAGCATTGAAGTCAATTGAACCCAGGTATTCAACCACCATTTCTTGCTTCATTGCACAACCCTATCTTGTCGACGCCCCTTTCCGCGTCAATCTAAAAGCTAAGAAGCGTTAGTTTTGCGTTTCTGCTCGGGAATTAGGATACGAATTTGTGATTTCGGATTTAGGAAGGGATTTGGGAGACAAAAGTAAGAATACTGGTGGGAAATGCATTAGTTATTTTGCTTATTTGGGTCTCTTTATCGGAAATCTATACCCAAGAAAAGCTCACCCTTAGATTAAGTATTTTATTAGTGCAAGAACAACAATAAATCCAGAAATGGTAATTCTATGTGTAATTGTGCATGGCCCTTATTTGCCAAGTGCAAAAAAAATGTTAACTAAATGCGTAATGTTTACAAGCTTGAATCCTTTTCTGTAGAACCATGCTAAACCTGTTTTTCTTTATATATATATATTTTTAATTTCTTGTTTAAATTTTTATATTCGTCCCGAGTTTCAACTTTGGTTTGGAGCAACAAAGCTAAGTCATATGTCTCCGATTTTGTCAATTTCTCCAGCTCTTTTAGCAAAACTTGTAAATTAATTCCTAGTTTTGCCGATTTTTGTAGCAACTGGGAAAGCATTGAAACATGAAACATGAGTGCTTGACTAGAATGTTGGTTGAATCCAAAATATTAGTTAATTTCGGAAATTTTAATTTGCATATATTAGGTGCTCACCTTCTACATGTTTCCTGGCTCCGTCACTGGTTGCATGCCTTAGACAGCGATGGTCTGCAGGTCTAGTCTGCTCTCTCTTTTGCTTTTCCTCGCGGATTAATATCGTGAATGAACTGATAATCTTCATATGCTCTTAATTCTGTTCAACTTTGTCTTTTGTCTACTAGATAAATGGCTGCAATTGGTTAACTTAGTTGATAATTGATATTTTGCTCTCCTGGCATCACAATCTATGTCTATATGCCACTTAAACGTCATTTCTCCTTTTTGTATTTTCTACCGTATCTTCTCATGAATATGAGACTACTTGGTAAATAGCTTTTTTAGGTTTTCTTATTGTTGTTATATCGTTACTTCAAGCTCTAACTAGAGATTAGACTTTTCGTTTTCTACTTTAATCCTCGAGCGATTCCTAACTTGGCGGAATAGACGTAGGTGGAAGGATACCAGCTAGGGTTCTTAGTGCTTACTTTGTGAGGGTAAGGGCAATAAAGCCGTTTCGCGGGCTAAAAAGTTCAGCCAAAGTACATGGAAAATTTGTGGACATGCTGTACCGAGATTGAAACAGAAATGAACCAGTTAAACGCATCCAAGTGGCAGAGGAAATTTTTTGCCGTCATTGCAAACTCTCAACAGTTCTTGTAGTACTGTATTTCTACTCCATATGCATAACTGCCATAACCCAACCATGTGAATGGAATGCCCCATAACCGACCACTACTAGCACACAAATCTTGGAGCTTGACATTCAAGAGGCAAAGGTGCGGAACTCCCACCACGAAAATTAATTATGTTACAAAGAAGAATCTGTTGAGATCCTAGCTGTTGTAACAAGCCTTGACTAATAAGAAAGAAAGTCCCATTTGAGATAATCTTTTTACTAGACACTTTGTTTCATGTAGAGATTCAACCCGCATGTTCAAGTTAGGATGTTAGGATGTTAGAATCGAGCGTTCGCTCTTGTAGGAGTTCTGAAAGGGATCATACTCCCAATTTGTTTCTATTTTATTAGAGCAAGCAAAGCAAGTAGTTGGAATTGGTGGACTAGTGGATCCTCTATTGTGAATTTTGAGGTGTCTTTTGAGGGAGATGAGATCACTTGGTATGTCGTGATAGTGGAAGGCTAATGTCTGGTTGCTTGGTTTTTGTCATATATACATATATATCTATCTATACACATACATGTTTGTGTGCATACATGTCCATATATATACACATTATCTATATATCTATCTATATACACGTATATGTACATATATATGCGAACACACACGACAATATGTATGTACATATATACATGTATAGATGGGAGCTGATCCACTGCCACTGCTAGCAACTTAGCTACGCTGTCACGCTGATCTGGCCGTTCATATGCGATGTTTGGACGGTTCAAATTCATCTTTTTTCTGCGTTTCTTTAAAACTGTCCACCGTATAATGGCCGGGCTGTGCTTTGACCTTTTTACCCTTTCTTATGTAACTGTTCACCATATTATAAGGACGGTCAAGGTGCCTATTTTGCTCTCTTCTTCCTTCCCCCCCCCCAAAACCCCCCAACAACACACGGCACATACACGGAAAACACGGCACACACACAGTCACCCCACACACAAACATTAATGGCATGACACACAAAACACAAACACACAGGGAGAGGATGGTATGTCCATGTATGTGTGTAACTCTGTCGTGCGTGTCTGTGTGTAAATGGGTGACGAAGGACGACGATCAGCGGTAGAAGCAGGCAGGGAGATGTAGGGGAACAAAGAGGCCGTTGGAGGTGGAGGAAGAAGAGAGACTAAACATTTTTTTTCCCTCTACCATTTCTCCTTCCTATAAGGAGGGGCAGACGGTAACGTTTTCATTTTTGTTTGTTGCAGGGGTAAAGTCGTAAAAAATCCTGTCCAGCCCATTATAGGGGAGACTGATTAAAGAAAACTGCGAAGAAAAAGATCTGAACTGTCCACAGATCGCCTATGGACGGCCAGATCAGCGCTAATTTTTAGCTAAGTTGGCTCCTCGGGAGCTTGCTCAACTTGGAATACAATCATAAACTTTATCCATTGAAACTGCTGATAGATATATATGTATGGGGAGTTGATCAATTGTCACCGCTGGCAACTTGGCCGTCCATGCGCGTTCTCTGGACGGTCCATATTTTTATTTACGATTTTTAAAAACTGCAAGCCCTGAAATGAGTCGGACAAGACATTTACTTTTTTGCTTGCTTTGTTTATGTAAAATAAAATGTTTTCTTTTTGTGTTTTGTGTTCCTGTTCAAAAGTCAAAACTTCTCTCTCTCTCTCTCTCTCACAAACCCACCACAGCTGCCGCTTCTTTACAGCAGACCAGGCCCCCACTGCCACTATCCTCCATGACCAACAACCTCCACGAATCGGTCCTCCGCACTCCATGACGCATCCAATTGACCCGCACCATCCCACGATCCACCACCACCACCACTGAGCCCACAACCCACCACCAACGAGCCCACAACGCGCGGATGATGGTGGTTGGGGCGACGACAGATCAAATGGTTGTAATTGGGTGCGACGATGGCTTGGATGGTGGTGTTTCCTTAGTTGCACAAAGTGGGAGCGGGGGCGGGGGAGCGTAAGCACCTGAAAGAATCTAAGGTTGAGAGTGGCTTGAATAAATAAATGCGTAAAATAGTATTACCATTTGCTGAATATAGTTTATGAGAGAGAGAGAGAGAGAGAGAGAGAGAGAGAGAGAGAGAGGTGTGATTGACAAGCTCTGCTCTCTCGAGGAGAGTAGTCAGCAACAACAAACAAGGAGGCTTTATGGAGTTGAAGGAAGAGAGAAACAAGGAATTGAGTCGAAAAAGGCTTGATTTTCAGGTACTCTCTCACTTGTTCCATGCATCTCTGTCCAGCTGACGGGATCGAGTTCCCATATGAGCTTGGGATGAGATCCCATGGAGCTCTTAACTTGAGATCGCAAAAGCGAGTTTCCAAGAGAGAAGCGTCACTATATGAGGAGTTTCCTGCAACTAAGGGTGGTTCCAACGGTGACGGTGGCTTGCATGGTGGTGGTTACTGTGGCGATGATTTGGATGGTTATGGTTGGGATTGGCAGTAGTTTGGATGGTGGTTGTTAGGATTGCATCCAATGAATATGATGATGTGGTGGTGTGTCCCGTCGGTGGCGGTAGTGGCAGCAACATTTAGTAAGTGGTGGGGGTTTTGATAATGGCGGTGGTGCTTTGGTTGTCTATCCATGGCGGTCGTGGTTGTTGTGGATCTATGGTGGGTAATGTTTTAATTGTTTTTAATGAGTTCATAAACCCACAAATCACGGAGGTGATGAGGTGGGAGCTTGAGATTTGGTGGTGGTGGTGGTGGAGACAGAGGCATATTACTCTGCCTATAACATGCTCGCCGGGCTATCAACCACGACATGCCTAAAACAGAGTCTTCTTCTCATGCTTCTAGCTCGCATTCTATTTCTTTTGCTTCAAATTGCTATTATCTGGGTTTGTAGAGGAAAGGAAAAGAGTTATGGTATATATTTCAAAGGGACATATTGTTTGGATCTGGAGGTGATGGGTTTGGGTGAAAATCTCTAGTATGGTGGCTGTGGTCTGCATCGATGGTGTTGGCATGGGTTTGATATTGAAGAAATCTGTCTTAGGGATTCAGAAGCATTTGAGATAGTAGAAGAAATACTTAATTGACAGTGGGTTGTTAACATTTTGAAATATCACCGTTTGTCCCATAGAAGGGCGGACAATGTGTTTTTTTTGGGCCATAAAAAAGGGTTAAAAGGTAAAAAGTCCCGTTCGACACTATACTTCGATTCTGCCCTTTGAAAAGGAACATCAGCTCTAACAATTCCATCGCTGTCTACCAAAACGACCGGAAATGTTTCAAGGTAATCTAGATCCTTATACATGAAGATAATCAATTCGGTCGTTGTGGTCGGACTCTATTATGGATTTCTGACCACATTACAGGACAGACTTATAAAAACAAGAAAAAAAAATCTGGACCATTCACATATTGCATATGGACGGCCAGATCAGAGATGACAACTAAGCTGTGGTAGTCGATCAGTTTCCACATATATAAACAGATGTGTGTGTGCATATATTTGTGTATCAGCTGTGGCAGTGGATAGGCTCCTATACCCAACCCAGTGCTGAGATAGGCTCCTATATTCCAAGCCATCTGGAGCTGTCCACCACGGCCATGTGGACGGGTGCAGATGCTTTTCTTAAAGCGAGTCAAAAAGTAGTGCGCCGGACTCTAGCACACTGTTCACTCTTACCGAAATACTCTCCATCCTTCTTTGCAAGAAAATCGGGAAGGACTGCACGAGCAGATCTGTACTGCAAAAAACAAACGGTTACTCACTGGATGGGGATCCAATGGCGGAGCTTCGATGCCTAAGTCAGTTTTTGTGAGAGGAAGAAAGCTGAATGAGCAAAAGAGTATGTAGAGTGGAGAGATTAGATTGGTGAGGTTATTTGTAGGGAGTTTAGGGACGTTACCACCTTCTAGCAGGACTCAACCCCCTAAAATGTAGTTACCACAAAGGATCATAATACTTGGCCAACAAGGATTAGGTTTGGAATCTGGGGCCTTCCTATAAGATGTAGAATGTCTTGGAAGGATGTGTGCACCCTCGTCCATAACTCACTATTATGTGTGACACGTGGCTTGCGCTTATAAGTGGTGCATTTTATCCCTATCACGTAGGAATCATGTAGATTGGAACTAAAGATGTTTCTGAAACGGGAAGAGAAGTGTTTTGTGCCACGGTACGTCAAACGGCTGGGGTATGGCTCAAAAGGATGCTTTATCTTTTCAGGGAAACCTTTGGAGACCACTTTGCTAGTAGATTCCCGATCGATGATAATCATGGCGACCTTTTCGCTGCAGTAGTGAAACGTATCTAAAGTACCTTCTCGCTTGGAACCATCCTCCTTTTGAAGCTGAGGCACAGATAATTGCTTGGTAGACCAAGAAGATCTTTCTGCACAAGAAGGAGCTAGGTCCAACTCTAACAGGGAGATCATACGATCCAGTCACTCGTAATATGTCATGCCGTTTTTTTGTTTGTTGATTTCCTGAATGGAGTACCTGAGATGCTCAATGGAAAGGTGAAGTTAGGTTCAGGCTGGGGCTGGGATAGGAAAGCTCTGTCTCTTGGTCTGTTTCTAATTTTTTCCTTTTTGGGTTTGATATTCGAGGTTACTGTCACAAAAAATTTAAGTGAAATGGCAAAAATTTATAAAAGTTGGGCCAACTAAAAATATCTCGGTGAGTGGCGAATGAAAGAAACTAAAGAAGATGCATGCCTTCTAAAAGGAGAAAGGGAAGTGGGCTTCGCTAACCATAGACTTAAAGTAAGTGGGGCCAGTAACAAGTTACCAGAAAGTTGGACCTAAACATTAAAGGTACCTGGGCTTCGATCAGATTTCTGGGCTGGTCTTATGAATTAAAATTTAAAACCCAGCAAGCCTGCACTGAACTACGGTGGTGCAAAAGCCTAGTGATGATGAAGATGATGGCTGGTTATGACAGCTAGCGACGGTGTGGCTCCATTCATGATGATGGATGGAAAATGAGCTGATGACGGACGAGATCGAAGGTGTGAACTACTCGACGGATGGCTGGACTTTCAGATGGTGGTGCAAACAGGTTTGATGTCGAGGCTCTTATGGTGTATGTAATGGGGTAAGAGCAGATTCCTGGGATAAAAAGTGGGTGATGGAGAAGAAGGGCTGGATCGTGTACCCTTTTTTTCTAGGGCAGATATCTGATGAGATCACATTTGTAGAAAGAATCACAGAAATGAAAATAAGAACAGTAGATCGTGAATATGTTGTGTATGTAATAGGATGCATCAGAGGAAGAATTATGATAAGTTGACGAAGAAAATTGGTGGTGACTGGTTCCCAAAAAATAGCTTAGGGATATCAAAGAGGCACACACGAAGGATCTAGGTATAGAAGGGACTTCTTTTACAGGATCCGTGGCAGCACTCATGACCATTGGCATATTGCCCAATTTAAACATATCAAGCTCTGATGAACTTTTGTGGATTATCCCAATATTTAAAAGGGAAATTAAACCCTAGAGCTACTTGAAAACAAGAAGCATAAAAAGACAAGCAAACTTAATAATATGATTAGGGGGTACAACTTTGGTCGGTTTGGTTGGTTTTCAACCCAACTTGATCAAACCCAAGTGCTATTAAAATCCAATCGAACCTAACCCAAGAAAATATAAAATTGGCTGGGTTGGGTTGGTGGAGAAAATAAGCAAAAGTTTTTGTTATACTAAGAAGGAATGATAATTAGAGGTAGTGGGTGGTTATTGGTGGTAAATGGTAATAGTTGTTCCAGCGGTTGTTTGCGGCAGAGTAGGTTGCCAGTGGTAGCAGACGTGCCGACATTAATGGTAGTGGTGGCTGGGGGAGGTGGCAGACGATAGCAGTGGCAGAATGAGAACTAGAGTTCTTCTATTGGCTTTGGGTACAAGATCAAAATGAAATGTACATTGGCGGTGGTTTCTAGCTGTGGTTGTTGATGGCAGTGGTGGCCATCACTGGCAGATTGTGGTGTTTTTGGTTGCCGCCAACAATATAATACGAATTTTTGACCAAGATCCTATATCAAAAGGGATTGCCAACCTCACCCAATTTCATATTGAACCAAACCAACCCAATCCATTTTTCTTAGATCTTGGCTTGGTTGATTTAAAAACCCCCTTTTCTCAGGTTGGGTTGGTCAAACCCAGCCAAACCCAACCCAAGTTACACCCGAGTACGACTAGATTACTAAACTAAGTAATCCTAATCAAATAGAGCTAATAAATAAGAATTTACATAACTCAATCAAATTTCACAAACGAATCACAAAAGTGACCAAGAGAGGGTTAGCTAACGAATAAGCCGAATATCAAATACAATTGATCAAATCTTGCGGATGTCACATGCACAATTCCTTATTGCATCATAAATCATGGTTATATCATGTCGAATATTGTAGTTGGCGCATTAAGTCACGATTTCCAAAAGTGACTTTCAAGTATAAATATCACCCATGTTTTAGTAATTTAAAAGATAAATCAATATTCTTTTGAAGTCCAAAAATAGTGATTTTAGACTCAAACTGAAGAGGACGAAAATATGAATCCAACAAAACAAAAATCAGCTCAATCGGAGATCAGATAAGTGATATTGTCAAAGGAAATTTTGAGTGATAATTGAAGGCACAAAAACTTGTTACCACAGGAATAAGACACGTGGCTAGGCAACCCAAAATTTACACGAGTAAGGCCAAAAAGTGATGGAGTACAATGATTGGGAAAAATAACAAAATAATAAATAATGGTTAAGGACCAATGAAAACATGACATGTGTCATTGAAAATTTGGAAGGCAAAGGATGGCCTTCTTGGCTGTGAACAAAGAACGGAGGGGTTGCCTTGGGAAGGGAAATATCCTGCGCCAAAACTATCTTGAACGATTTTGATAAAAGAAGAGAGAATTTTAAATTGCAACGGAACGCTATTTAACACAATTTACATTATAGTGAAAACTTTCATGGGTAAAGCTAAGATAAACATGACGATAGACAATAGGCTTAGGAGCTAAAATATTTTTGGAATCAAACGATAACACATAAATTCTCATGTACAAAACAAAAAGATTGTGTAAGAACCCTTACCTCAAAGTTTCAAATTTAGTATAAGTATTATACTTCTTATCTTAGATTGTGTAGATCACAACCTTATACTTGAAGATTCAAAAGAATAAATTCGGCCTTTTCTCCTTTTCCCTTTTTCAGTCTGTCCAAAAAAATATGAAGACTTTTATGTTTTTCTCATTCTTATATAGTAGTTTGCTAATGTAATTATAATAGGGCTTAAAGTCCTAATGGCTAATGCATTTATTATATAACTTAAAGTCCTCATCGCTAACGTAATTGTAATATTACTTAAAGTCCTCGTCCAAGTCAGCATCTGTTCAAATGGCTAATCTAGTTACATTAGCGACTAACAAATATCAAATACTAATTACATCACTAAAAGGACTTCAAGACAAATTCTCTAAGGCCCATTAGTTAATACAAAGTCACAATACTATTCTAATTAGTATTTTACACAAATGTCCCCCCCCAAAAAATCTAGAATGTTACATTCTCCACCCTTAGGATAATTCCGTCCTTGGAATTGAACGTATCTTAATCATCAAAAGGTCTCAACTTCCGACCTCTATGATATCTCAAAGTAATGCTTGCGCGGTTGCGCCTAAAATACCTTCTTGCCTTGCAACATGAGTTATTACATAAACAGTTCGCTTGTACATGGAAAGCCACTCGATGGGCTTGTTGATGAATGCTCGTGACAGCCACGTGGGACGGGGACTAGTGGTACTAACCCTTGCTGAGGTAGACCATGTTTGCTTAGCTTATACTTTGGACAACCTTGAACAACTATGACGTTTAGAAACCTGGAAATGTGTGCTCAAAAAATTACACAGCAGTTTCTTGACTGTGACAAGAAATGTGTAAAGACCACGACAATCATTTTGAGGACGTTAGTCCAACATCTTGCTGGACTTGCTTTTTCATGTGCCCTCATACTCCCTATTGAACATCTTAAACAATAGCAGCACTTTGCATCATCTTCTGAGGTCCCTTACCTCCCACTTTTTCTAGGCCGTAATCACAGACTTCCGAATTAAGAACTCGAGCCAAGGTGGACTTAGCCAATTGTCTTTGATGTACCCTTGGACATTCTATATATGGTTTGACTGTACCTCATGTACCTCGTGTTTGACTATACCTCAGCCAATTGTCATGGGCTCCTTTTTTGTACAACAACTGAAGTAGGCTTGTCTTCAGGTTCAGAGTGGGTTAGCTTGACGGTTCCACCATATTGGTTCACTTAACTTTTTTTTAAAAGTTATATATCATTGCCTTGTCCAGTCAATAATGTATTGTCTTTTTCGATTTGTTGCTGTTGTTGCTCTCAGTGAAGTACCCTGTAGTAATTCTAAGTTTACTTTTCCGGTGGGCTTTGCAGCTGTACACAATCAAAGTTTTGTGGGGAGCTTATCGGGGTTTTCATCAGTGGGAGGTCTTAGAAACATCGTAATTGGAAGGCATGACAATCACTATGTATTGTCATACTTGAAACACCGAAACAAGTGAGTGAAACGGATACGTTGTCTATCGTTGCAAGAGCAGCTTCAGGACTCTTGAATATGTTATGTTTCTCCATCCGGAAATCCATGGTTCATTTTTTGCTTGTGGCTTCTATGGTTGTTTTGCTCTAACTTGGGGTCCCTTGGTGCAGCTTTTCTACTCTAATTTCAAGTGTGCATGGAGAGAAGCCGTCTGCTGCATATGCAAAGTCGAGGAAGGAGTCACTAGAAAGCGAATTTGGACATATGCTTACTTCTAGCTCGAAAAGCAGTTCCATGTTCTACCGTTTTGGCCCATTCCTAGCTTTGTATAGAGCAGCAATTATATCATTCCATGCATTGCAGCTAACTATCTCGCATTTCTTCGTTCATGATATAAGGAAGCGTTCTATTAAGGTAATTTCTCGTAATGTCTTTCTTTATTTGAATATTGCATTGCAATGAATCAACAAAAACTAAGTTTCTTGATCTTTGTTGTATGCGAATAGAAATAAAGCTGGATGTGTATATTGGTGGTTAAGATTTTTTCTATTTCTAGTGGAAAGTTTCAGACACTGGACTAAATCTTTAGACATGTCCAGACATTAACTCTGTTAGAGTTCCAGACCCAGTGGTTCAACTGCTTAATCATCTAGCTGAGGAGATAATTTTATTCTGGAGCTACATAACCATGTTAAACCAAGGAATTAGTTAAGGTTGCTATTTTTGTGTTTACTTCTTCCTTAGGTAGAAATTTTATGTTACATGTGGAGTTTATAGAATATTTATGCAACCTATGAAGTGCAGATACGTGCAGCTCGAATGCGCACCAAGAGTGGCCATTTTTTGGTTCTAAAACGACTGATTCCTTCTTGTGTGCTTATCAGCACCCCGACACGGAGGAGGAGCCATAGTTGTGTTATGATCTTTGACCTTTAGTATGTTCCAAGCTTTGAAGTACGAAAAGTGGTGGAACCTAGAGTAGTGTCCGTGCTTCGCAGATTGCTATATTTGAGAGTTTATTGCACATCAACGTGTCCTGGGGTGTAGCATTTGTTGCCTTACAGTTTTTTGATTTTCCTATGGAACAAAAGTGTGACTGTCTTGCTGTTACATTTACTTTATGCTATTGTTGCAGTTTCGTGAAACCTTAATACGGTTGGGGCCTTTCTATGTCAAGGCAAGTCACTTCTTGCTCTGTAAATGTTGCTTCAGTATTGTTGCACTCTGAGTTATCAAATTACTTCAATTTTACTTTCATGTTAATATGCAAATGCATGCAGTTCTAACCAGCAATGAACAAAGAATAGAGAGAAAATGTAAGCCATATAGATGCATGCAACGTGTATACCAAAGTCTGCTTGATTATATCATCCTACTTTTTGGTTTTATGCGGTCAGAAACTATTGAATCTTCTCTGGAGTTCAGAGGAAAATATGTGTACGTGTTTCATTGTGGTGACATAATTTCTATCCGCTTTATCACTGACAATGTCTATTTTGATATATATATTTTTTCTTTGTCATGATTGTAATTGCTTTAATTGATTTTGATTCCTTTCTGTCATGATTGTAATTGCATTGGTTGAATGAAATTGATCTTAACTACAATATCTTACCGCTTTTGGAAAAAACTGAAATACAACTGAACCTTTGAACTTGTTAAAGTCCCCCTTTACCTTCTCCTCTTTTCTGCCCGTTTGCGTATAAGAACATGAGGGAATTCTGAAAATACGTTTAGCAGTCCCTATGGATGGCGTTAAAAGTTGAAAACTTCTCATAGTTACATGTACCTTAGTTGCACAAAGCGGGTGCGGGGGCGGGGGCGGGGGAGCGTAAGCACCAAGAAGAATTTGAGGTTGGGAGCGGCTTGAATAAATAAATGCGTAAAGAGTATTATCATTTGTTTAGTATAGTTTACATAGCCAGCAACAACAGACAAGGAGGCTTTAAGGACTTGAAGGAAGAGAGAAACAAGGAATTGAGTTGAAAAGTGCTTCATTTTCAGGTATTCTCTCACTTGTTCCATGCATCTCTATCCAGCTAATGGGATCGAGTTCCCATATTAGCTTGGGACGAGATCCCATGGAGCTCCTAACTTAGGATCGCAAAAGCGAGTTTCGGAGAGAGAAATGTCACCATATTAGGAGTTTCCTGCAACTAAGACATGTACTACCCTGCTTCGCCCCTTCTTCCAAGCTTCTAGGTTGCGCAGGGTGCTTGAGAGCTAGACTGGATAAGAGTACGCTTCAATGTTGTTACAATAAGTGTATGCTATAATCTCCAATCAAACTCACCTTTACAGCCCAAACACCATTATATTAAGTAACGACACTGAATTTTATACCTCATGATGAAAAACATTATTTCCTATCATATAGAACCATTCCAAATCTCCCAGTTCTTGTAAGTTAAAAAGGGTGCTTTACAAAGCACTCTTACCTGTGAATTTACTTTAGCCTTGTAAGGTGATACGTTTATCACTTTACTTCTTCTGTCAGCGCCCTCTGTTAAATTGTGGCTAACACGGAAACAGATTCGTAATGGTTTCCTGTGTCCTCCTTGTGGGATAGAGAAGTGAAGTTTCTGATACTAAATCATGAGTAGGCACTAATATCCCCTTTACGTTTTCTTCTTCAACATATCTATGACACTGCTATTAAACATAACTGATTTCCTTTTCTTTTCCTGAGAAAGAAAATTGGTTATATTTTTCTTTTTTTCCCTTTTTCCTGCATATATGAAATGTAAGGCAATTGTATCTCAGCAACAGTTATATTGTTTACTGTAGGATTGCCAGTCTTCTTCCACCGTTTAGTTTGTTTGTAACCTCTTTTACCATCTTCTCCTTATGAATTGCACTTATTTTTTTTGGATGGCATCCCTTTCTGTAGACTGAAACTCTAGACTTTATATTGTCCCCTGTTACACTTTCTCCTTCCCTTGGCATTAGCCTAACTAATAACATTTGCAAGGGCTTTAATACTTTCTCTTGCGCTCCCAACTTGGGAGCTCTATACCAAGTAGGGTGGGGACTTTTTCATTGTTCACCACTATCATAGTCATCCAAGTCTTCGTCCCAAATGAGTTGGGGTCAGCTACATGGATTTTTTCCTTCCATTCCGCCCTATCAAAGCACGTGTTCTCTCATTAATTCCTTGGAATCAAATCTTTTCTCACTAGTAATCCCCAAATTATCCTAGGTCTACTCCTATTTCATCTTACCCATCAGCTTGCCCACATCACTTCTTCTAAGAGGGGCACCTAAAGGCCTATGTTAAATATGAGCAAACCACCTCAAGCAATGGGCCTTCATCTTTTCCTCAACTGGCGCCACCCCACTTTATTGGGGATATCTCATATTGTGTGGCTTCATGTCCACCTAAGCGTTCGCATTTGGCTACACTCGCCTTTTGTGGTGGAGATTGTTGATCGAGATTTTTTCTTATGAGTCATCGTTAGTAAGGAGGCTAGGGTACTCAAAGAAAGATGAAGTAGATCAGGCCTTTGGCCAAGAGAAAGCCGATTTGTTTATGGGCTCTGATATTTATCATATAGAGCACGTGGGAGTCGGCCTGCCGTAGTCCTTAAAAGGTAATAAAACGTTCCATGGTCTTGTAGGGCCACGTCCGGCTCATTTATCATTGGCCAATATGGAAGGCACCTGTCTATCAGTCAAACCAAGAAAAGGGTCTGTGCCTTCCTAGTACTTCACGCGTAAACTTGAGATTTCCACTAAACAAAAGTAAACTTATATGTTTCTGGGAACTACATATGCATATTTATGGATTAAAAACTGGGAAAGAAATTATATGCTTATGAATATTATAAGTACCTCATGCATGTTTGTATATACTTACTAATTTTTGGATGCATGAATTTTGAATAATATTTGTTCACTCAAGCCGCTCCCATCTAGGATTCTTCTAGGTGCTTGCGCTTTCCCAACCTTGACCCTGACCGCCTATGAAGCACGGATGCGGGTGCTGGTGAGGATACAACACGGGTGCGGATACAACATTTTTGAAAATTTTAGGATACAGGTGCGGCGGGGATACGACAAATTTTATAAATATTTTTTTAAATATGTACAGTTAGTATTAAATTTCTAAACATTTTGAATCTCAATAATCATAACAAAGGTGTTTGATATATGTAAAAAGATAATAATATTCCAAACAAAGTAGTGAGTTTTTAAGTTTAATGGGCTCTTTCGTAAATTTTAAAGCTTTCAACCAAAGGAATCCCTAGGGAGAGGAGAGACTAACGGATATTTGGAAAAAGTGCTAACCGACCCTCCTAGCTGGGCTCCTTGCTTACCCGTTAGTCTCTCCTCTCCCTAGGGATTCCTTTATTGCTCCTTGGTTTCTCCTCTCCTTGGGGACTGGTTGCTTTCCCCTTGGTCTCTCCTTGCTTCATGACCTCCGTCGCGGCACATAGATGCCCAACCGCGCCAACCACAGACCCAGCACTGCGTCCAAGCGCAATTTCCAACTATATGTGCCCCGAAACTACTTCCTCTGCGCTGTTCTCGTGTCACGTGCCTCTGCAAAACACTTATCGCGCCCCTGCACCATCTCCATTAATAGTGCCCCCGTCACCGCACACATCCCGCAGTGCAACTTGCTGCTCTTTTGACTTTGTAAAAGGAAATTCTTGCTCATTTGGAAAGATTGAGTGTCGAGTTTTGGTTCCAGAATCAAGAAATTATTTTGGCAGTTTCATAATGCAACCTACTTTGATCGAGCGAATTAAACAAGCACAGACCATTCAAATTGGTTAAGATCATTGAACAAGTCAAGGACAGGCAACAACCAGAGTTCAAGATTGATGCCGAGAGGGCATTACTTTTGGCACCAAATTGTGTGTTCTTCTGATGTGGGGTTAAAGAAGAAGGTATTGTCTGATGCGCAAACTTCAGGTTTTGCACTACATTCATTTGTCCTAAGATGTATCGGGATTTGGGAGACATGTTCTGGCAGAATGATATGAAAAGAGAAGGCAAACTTTGTTACTTGATGTCTTGTATGTCAACATGTCATGGTGGAGAATCAATGACCTATAGGACCCTTGCAACCACTCACCATTCTTCAGTGGAAGTGGAAACATATTGCTATTAACTTTGTGTTTGAGTTGCCTAAGACAAGGCAAGGTCGTGATTCGGTTTTGGTGGTAATCGACTTTTTGACTAAGTTAGCGCATTTCCTTCCGGCTAGAGTTACCTACAGCTTAGAGAAATTGGTCAAACTTTATGTTCAAGAGATTGTTCGACTTCCTGGAGTGCCCATCTTGATAGTTTCCAAAAGAAATGCACGTTTTCCATCGATGTTTTGGCGTAGTTTGCAAGATGCTTCGGGTACTCGATATAAACTTAGTACAACTTATCATCGTCAGTATTGTACATGGACTCCGTACAAGTGTCCGGGTCAGATATGTGTCCAACTGTAGAATTCATCTGATGTTTAGTATACAAGAGAAGGGGACAAGGCAAAGTATATCTATTTATTGTCACTTGTTATTTATTTGAAGGAAAGGTGGTGTTTTATGTGACGCACATGCTTCTAATTGACAACTTGTCTTATCTCAAAGTAATAACAGAGTAAAAGGAACACTATAAGATAGATAGAGGCATATCCTATGAGATGTGTCGGACACATATCTCATATCCATGTCCAAGTGTCGAGCGTCTGACGCGTGTACTTCACGCATTCTGAAGAGGCCATGTAACGTAGATCCTTAGAGAGATGGACACTAGAGAGGATTATTCAGATTTTGCAAGACATGCTTAGGGCTTGTTCGAGATGATCATCTGGCACTTACTGAATTTGCATAACAATAGCCAGGCTAGTCTTGGTACGACACCATTTGAAGCCTTGAGTGGTCGGAGGTGCACAATAATAGCGTGCTGAAATGAAGTTGGAGAGAAGAAACTTTTAGGTTTTTTGGTGTGGTGGGGGCGTTATTCGGTGGGTTATGGTTGTTTGGGTGGGTGTCAGCTGGTGAACAGGGTAGTGCTGGTTGTCGAGATGTGGTGATGGCTGTTGGTGAACAGTCATTGATGGTGGGGGATGCAGGTGGTTATGTTGAAGATGATGGTGCCGCTTGCGACGGTGGTTCTGACGGTGATGGTGCTTTCAGAGCCATTTTTGTTTTGTCGTCGTTATTACTGTTCTGCCTGCATCAGCCGACAATGGTGGTTCTTTCAATTATAGTGTGTGATGTCATGGTGGTATAGAGGAGAGTGTGAGCAACAGAACAGACCAGACGAGAAGTGAAAAGAGGAGGTGAGGGGTAGGATTGTCCCAGGAACAGACCCCCCTCCTCTTTGGGACGGGTACACGAGATCATGATAGAAAAGATCTTATAACGGTTCAAGTTTCTGTGGAACGCGGGGCCATAATGTCGGGAAGACTGACACGTGAACAATTCACATCAGGAGTAAGTTGCGAGGATCAGCACAGTTGTGGATAGGAAGATCGATAGCAAGGGATCAGCACAATGTGCAAGAGTATGAACATAATCTTGTTAAGGAGTTACAAATTGAATATGTTAGCATCAATGAAGAAAAGATTTTGGAAAGTCCCAAATCTGAAGATGAATTTGGAACTTATGCTACTAAATTTTCTGTAGTTTCATCTCCTTAACATGTTGAGTATATAGGTTTAAGCAGATTTGGTGTGGTTGCTGATTGTTATCCAGAAAATTTTGTGGACAACATTAAAAGCAAAGAGAAGGAAGCTCAAATAGCTTGTTTGGTACAACTATCAGTTCATGAGTATTGCTTAAGAGACTAATGAAGCACTCCAAATATCTTTTCTGTTTGGAGAGAAGATAACAGTTCTTTTATATGAACTCAAGGACGAGATCTTTTCAAGTGGGGGAGAGTGATGTAGGAGAAGAATCCCATGGTTTTTGCATACATAACAACACAAAAAATCCCACCATTATAGCACACATCACATATGCTTTTCATTTGCTTTAAATAAACATCCAGAACCAATTTTCACAGTTTTGGCTTGTAGCTTAGCCGTTTTAAACTAGGTCATCTTTGCTTTGCCTAGTGGATTCTAGGTTTTCTTTCACTCAAGGAAGTTTTTCCTTGTTTGTTTGCTTCCGTCACATTAAGTTGGTTGCTAATTTGAGGTAGATCGGTCATTTGTGGGGGGGGGGGGGGGGTTGGGGGAAGGTAGAGAGGGAGGTGATTGGCCGTGGATATGATGGTGGATGGCTACGAGGACGATGGTCGTTGTGGTTACAATGGTTAGTTGGGTGTAGAGGTGATGGTGGTAGGTGTATCGTTGGTTGGTGCGCGTGCGGGCATCTCAGTCGTCCATTGTGAGACGTGGACGACTGAGTTATGCTGGGAGAATAGGAAAAACCTTAGCGCTACACGTGGATCAACCCCCATACACATACGTACGTACATACATATATGTATGTGTGTAAGTATATATGTATGTACATGCAAACGCATATTGTATGTACATATATACAAATATATGTATATATGTAGGGAGCCAATCTCCACCCAGCGCTGGGAAGGGCTCCTACATCCCAACCCATCTTCGACCGTCCAACACTACCACATGGATGGTGGAAGATGCTTTTTTTCAAAGGTAAAACCAGTGTGCCACACTACTGATGCACCATATAAATTTCCTAAAATGACCTTCTTTCACCTTTTTGATGAACCAGCAAAAATCCAATATTTAACCAAAAAATGACCGTGCACCACAGTATGCGAATAGTGTGGCATGCTGTCCTTTTTTGCCTTTTGCAAGCAAAAGAAGTGGCAAATGGGCATACTTCCCCTGTCTTTATTGTGCCAACTCTCTCCCCCCTGTCTCTCTCTCTCTCTCTCTTTTTCTCCTTTTCTTTTCTCCTCTCTTTTTTCCCAAACTACTACCATACAACGACCCTGCGAACCCCCACCCTACCCACATCTGACACCACTACGGACTCTCCATCGCCGTGATCTACCACCATCACCCACCCACCCTACACCACCATTGTGACCCACTTCCTGAACCACTGCTGATCCCAATTAGCCCATTACTGATCTCCTACAACACACTCCCACCACCGACACTGCTAACCCCCACCATACCCACATTCGACACCATTGGCAACGACTATCAATGTACCTCATCGGACTGGCAGTGATCGGACTTGAACCCAGCCGAAAAAATATTCCACATTGCAAACTGTCGTGACCCACCGCTTTGTACCACCACCGATCTTTGTGAGCCTATCACAGATTCCTAGAACAATCTTCCAAACTTAAGGTCGTAGGTGGAGAGCAAATAGTGGATCAATGAGCTTTTTACGGGATTTGGTTTCATATGCATATAGCCGGTCAGAATCGAGATTCTCTAGAATTAGCTAAAAAGATAATTTCTGCCACTAAAGCCCCCCCCCCCCACACACACACACACATGTTTGGTCTTTTGTAAAGTTGATTTCTTGGCTGATGGCGGTGGGAGGATCTTCCACAAGCTGTGGGTAGTGGTGAGTATGTTTGTGGTTGTTGTGGCAGTGGTGGTGGTGGTGCAGCGGATGAGAATTGATGGTTGATTGAAGGGTAGGAAGCACCGACACCTCATACATGTCGACGTATGGTGTCCGACACCTCCGGACTGTCCTACGCCTCCCAGCGATGTCCGAATTTATTCATAGTATTTTATAATTACCGGACACTGTGTCGGACATCGTGTTGGACACCTCTTGAAGACATGTCCACGTGTATAGGCCAAAATACAATATATCAAACTTATTCTAGGGACAATACAATACAAGATTCCCGTTTCGTGTCGGTGTCGGACACGGTGTCCTCGTCCGTGCTTCCTAGATTGAAGGAGAATAGAAAACATAGAGTGGAAGAAATATTAGGGAGAAGGAGATGGGGAGGAGAGAGAAGAAGATAGAGAAATGTACGAGAGAGAGCGAGAGAGGAATCTTTGCACTATAAATGCTGTTCATTTGAATTCCACTGAGATGGTTTAAAAGGGGTATTTCAGTCCATAGTGAACAGTGCATGAAATAATTTGGCGCATTTTTTTTTTTGGTTTTTGTCTATGTTACATGGATTCGGTACGAGTGTCTGAATCGAATACGTGTCCAAGTGTCGGACTCATCTATTTTTCAAAATTCAAGCCACGGGGACACGGCAAAATATTCCCACCTTTTCTTTTTTCTTAGTTATTCCGTGGTTTACATACTGTTTTATGGTATGCATATCGTTTTAATTGAGAACTGAGGTGATCTCAAAGCAATAACGAATTAAAAGAAACACTATAACATAGTGTTCCTAGTGGCATATTCTACGGGATGTGTCGGACACATATCCCATACCCATGTCCAAGTGTCGAGCGTCCGACATGGGTACTTTACGCATTTTGACGAGTCCATGTAAGATAGGTTTTTATTACAATTTAATCAGGAGCGGTCCACGTGACTGTGATGGACAGCTCTAGATTGGTTGGGATAAAGGAGCCCATACAGGCCCTGGTTGCAATGGGCTATATATATATATATATATGTATGTATGTATGTATGTATATGTTATGTATGTACATGTATATTTGTCTATATATATATATACATATATGCGGATACGTATACATATTTTATGTAATTCTTTGCAGACAGTGTCTGTCACATTGACAACCAATCTCTCTCTATGCACGTTGATGTGTGTGTGTATGTCTCGCTCTATCTCTTTCCTCTTTTTATTCAATATTTTGGCTGGGAATCAGTTTGACCTAACTTAATTTTCCCCTTAATTTGCAGCTTGGACAAGCTCTCAGCACAAGACCTGATATATTGCCAACTGAATATTGCCAAGAGCTTGCTAAGTTACAGGTATAGTGATGTTCGTCACTTGCAACAACTATTTAAATGTGATCTATGCCATTGTCTTATTATCTCATCTCACAGTTAAAGCTATTCTATTTTTGCTAGGATCAAATACCTTCATTTTCAACTCGTGTTGCCATTAACTCTATCGAGTCGCAGTTGGGTGTACCTATTTCACAAATATTTGCTGACATTAGCTTGGAGCCCATTGCTGCAGCATCTTTAGGACAGGTGTATAAAGGTTAAGTCATCTGCGTCGTGCTGGGACTCTTGTCTTTGTGGTGGCTGTACCACACTCTTTATAAATTACTGAGTATCTATTAGGGATGGGCCAATCTGTTTGAAGGCGCAGAATCATATACTTCAGATTGTCGTTTGAAGGATTTTTCTGTTGTTGTAACTTTAGTATTGAAGAGCTAGTCGATAGGTTCCTACCTCACTCAAACAGCATGCCAGATAATTTGATTTTTATGTTTTATGTTTCAGCTCATCTACATTCTGGAGAGCTAGTAGCTGTAAAAGTACAGAGGCCTGGTATGTCTGTTTCTTTGACCCTTGATGCCTTGTTGTTTCAAATGATTGGAGGCCAATTAAAGCGATTTGCCAAAGCCCGGAAGGATCTGTTAGTAGCAGTGAATGAGATGGTGAGTCTTTTACCTGTGATAAATTTCCTGCCAATTTGATGATGGATGCATCTCATTTATAATCGTTGTTTTGGTTAGAATGGTAGAGATGTGATTACCTTATCGATTGGACATGCTATTCACTTACGCAGGGTAAGTTTATAGACAACCTTTTGTATACTTCATATTAATGTAAACAACCTATACTACTCGTTTTTCTCATCTTCATAAGAATAAAAATATTTTGTTCCAAGTAATCCAATGTTTTTCTAAATCATTTGGGAGTTGTAGAGAAAAAGAAGGTGTACTGACATGGAGTAAATAGGAATAGAACTTGGGATTTACCAAAAGATCCTCTTTTTCTAAGATAAGAGGTCATGCTTGTAAATGCTGAATTCAGTTTTCATCGTTGCTTCAGGTGTAGGAATCATACTAGATCTTTCCAAACCTGAAGGGGGTGCTTTGGAAGGGCGTTCTAACAAGAACATAGTGGAAAAAAGTTTCTAGTGAAGCCCACCCGAGAAGAAAAAGGATAAGCCTGGAGGTAGTTCACTTCGAAGAGGAGATAAAGCTGCTTCTATTAAATGTCCGAAATTTGAATTGAATTCTTCAAGGTTTAATCCTTGAAGTAGATTAAAACCTTGAGAGACAATTTCTGCACAAACTTACCTAGAAAATCATTGGAAAATGATTAGTAGGAATGGATATAGAAGATTTAGGAACTCTGTAGGACAGAACTCCTTCAATCACCTGCTCTAGATCCCTGCTGAACCTCAGCCATGAGACCTAAGAATGTGAAACAGTACGACTCCGTTGCGCTTCCTGTTAAGAAGAATGTCGACATCAACAGTTGGATAGGCGGGCCATAATAAAAGATCAGGAAGGACTAGAGAAACCCAATCTTTTCAAAACTTCGATGGAAAAGTTTAGTCTAAAAATGGCTTCCGCATTTATATTCTCAGGAGAGCTGGAGTTGTTCTGAATGTTATTTTATGAAGACTGACTTCTAAGAAGATCGTGGGGCATACAACGGAGAGTTGGTCATGAATAGTTTGAATGGTACAAGGCTCATTTGACTATGCTACTAAAAGATGTGTAGTTTGATGCATTTCAGAATTGGAGAGTAGTTGAAGCCTGCAATATCAGATACAGTAATAGATAAAACTTGTGAGCAGTCTGCCTTACGTAGACTAACATGCTCTGATAAAATGGCCATAAAATCCATTCAGGCTTGAGGCACTATCCCAATCCGGGCCTAAGCCAAAGCCTAGAACTCTCCTTCAGATGAAATGTAGCAGATCTCTTGACAAACCACTTAACTGGAGGCTTTGAAATGGTTTGTTCGAGAGTTCATAAATAAGATGCCATACGTGTTTTCACATTCATTAATGCGCCATTCTCGAGCTTGATTATTACTCAGGCTCTTACTTATCTCTCTCTGTAATAGTCGCATGAATCAGAGCTAATAATTTGATATCCGTCCTGGAGTTACTTTGTTATGACTTGTCCTTGGCAGTTGATTCTCTTTCTAGCAATATAGTCGACAAAGTTAGCTTGCTTAGGGTCATTATATTGTGAAGCGGACAAACTTAAATGTGAAGTAACCTCACATCTAAGGAGCTCATCTTGTGCAGCTTAAAATTGTATACTGCTATCTAAACATCGTAGGGGCAAATTGGAGTCTATTAGTGGGCAGTTTACAATTTTATACACATGGTAGTGGTTCTCTAGAAAAGACTGAAAAGGAATCACGTTCTTGCCAAATACTAATGCTTCTAAAGTACTTCTTTTATTAACGAAGGAACATATGATACCAATGACAGTGATCTGAACCCTCTCTAGCTTTGTGAGAACTGGCATACTAGGAATTGAAAGTATATCCCCATTGAGCAAAATTAAATCTAGCCTTCTACCAAGATCTAGGTGGCCATACACCAGGAAAAATTACGCATTCAGCATCTTGTAAGGATCACAAATATCTTAAATCTACAAACCGAACTCAACTCAAGATCCTTATCAGTCATCTCACTTTTCCCTATTGTTGCCATTGCATGCGGCTACTGAAAGTTGCAAGCTGGCTTTTACCATTTGCAAAATCACCCAGAGGCACATGTTACTCATCACTTAAATGGACCGGCCCAGTAGTTTCGCATATTGTTTAGGCTTCTTTGTGATGGTAACTTGACAATTATATTATGTTTGCGTAGAGAGCACTTATGTTTATCTTCGTCTTTTTACTACCAAGCCTTTTGAATTTCACTTAAATGGATAGGTGAGGCACATGTTCGAAGAAATTGACTACATCCTAGAAGGACAGAATGCTGAGCGCTTTGCGTCTCTTTATGGTTGCAATCCCAGTGAGTTGTTCCCCATTATAATTACTACTGCATCCTAATTTGTAGGTTTGTAATTCTATAGCCTTCCCCTTCCTCTCTCCTCTTAACTATAATCTCCAGGTACTGGTAAGCATGAAGGGAGCCATAGTCTGATTTTGGTGCTCTGATGCTGCTGATAATGCTTTCGAGGGAAATAGATGTGCACCTCTACTTTCCACTTTTGCCTTACTAATTGCTCAAACTTTGCATGGGCTAAACCACCATCGTTCAGAGAGCAGTCTGAAAGGAAACAGTAGTGTGCCCAAGATTGACAACCAAAATGAACGAACCAAATATATATCAAACACTACCAAGAATGAGAACTTTACAGAAGATTATGGATTACACATGACTTGAGAGAATTACACTTTTTCGGATGCCTTTGGGGGTTTGCAAGGGTGCCTATATATACATGGGTTAAAGATTTCTACAAACAAAAATGGGTTCAAAGAATACATGAACTAGCCTAGAAACTTGGAGGATCATGCCTAGGAAATTCAAGGTCCTTCATGTATCTAGGAATGCATTGGAAATGAAATGGATAATGACTTCAATAAATCAACTTGAAAGTTTAACATCCCGCTTACAGTGATTATTTGGAGAGAAGTCCCAGTCTGGCACGCCGAAAAGGTTCTCCAGGAATGTCTCTGTGAAGATATCTGCAATATTTTAGCTGCTTCACACTTCCTGTGCATCAACAGTGCCATAAAAAAAGTCCTCCCATATGAATTGACGTTCGATCTCAATGTGTTTTTTCTTCCATAAAAAGCTGATCTTAAATCTGAATTTGTTTTTCTTGCGTGAAAATCCGGATTTGGCGAAAGTTTGATAGCAATTTGAAAGAGAGTAGTTGGCTGGAAATCGATTGAATAACATCTTCAGGTAATCGTTGAAGCCAAACACTCTTGAGAAGCTAGTATAGCAGTTTTATAATCGGTCTCCGTAGTTGATAGAGTATCTGAATCTTGTTTCTCGTTGCACCAAGAAACTCTTTGGGAAGAGTAAACAGAAGTAGATGTTCGACCATCCAAGTCACCTTCAAAATCAGAAGTTGCAAAACAACTTCATCTCCTTTCTTGTTAAATAATTCCGTTTCTGTACCCACAAACTTCAATATCTTCTTTGCCGCCTCCAAGCGTGGGTTCTGAGTAATGAGCCCAATGAAAAGTAAATGTCTGGCCTTGATATAGTCAGTTAAAGTAGACTGCTAACAAGAGCACGATAAGGTTGAGGGTCCAAAGAAGAGTGCCTTCTTTGCTTCTTAATCTATCATTTACATCAAGTGGAGTGTAGCCTGTCTTGCCTTGCATCAACCCATATCATTCAACCTGGTTTTTAGCATATCGTTCTTGCTTTATAAAAATTCCACTTTTAGTACTTTCCGCTTCTAAACTAAGAAAATGACAGCCACATTAAGTCCTAAATGTCAAACCTGGTCGAAAGTTCTCGTGCCTTTGCAGCTTCTTTTTCATCATTTCCTGTTCTGATCATAATTTTCATAACAACCTCAATTTACAATCCACCATACTTATAGATAAATAAATTAGGATAGGATTAGAAGGAAAATACCTACAAAGATATAGATATTCAGCAATTTTTCCAAAACAGGCCCTTGAAAGCGTGTTTCAGTATGGAGCTTTAAGCTTTTTCACGCTTGCACACAGAACTTGGATGAGTCTTTGAAACATATCAGGTGGTTGTTCCTTATGGATGTCATTATCCAACTCCCCATACACTTACATCAAGTTGCTATAACTTCGAACCTTGAGAAGCTGTGAAAAGGTAATTAGGTCATTTTTGCCACAGCACCAAAGGTCTTTATTCTTTTTGGTAGGTGACTAAAGGTCTTTCTATATGCTTCTCCATACTTTTTCGAGAAGCGATGGCTACAGCCTTACTTTGTCCACTCTTCTGTTTTGATAGCTAAAAATATCCAAAAAGGCGGAAGGGGCGAGCCTCTTTACTTGAGAAATATACACCAGCTACTACAAGAAGCAGCGGTCTAGATCTGCTTCACCAGAGTTTTCCCTACTCCTCAGCCCAGAAAAAAGGAGTGAACAAAAATGAAGCCTCTATTTTCTCTAAGGTGCTTCAATTCCTTCAAAAGCTCTAGAATTTCTTTCCCTCAATAGACACCAAAACAGGCAGGATACAATCGATTCTCAAAGCTTTGACTTCAGCTTTCGTCTCTTAAAAAGGAAGCATCACTTCAACAAGTCTAGAATCGGGCAAGGTACCATCAGCCAAGGAGTTCCCACCAGACTGAATATCAGGTCCCACAATTGACAAGGATTTGAGAACGCAATAGGAGATGATCCACAGATTCGCTGTCCTTTTTACACATGAAGCACCAGTTCATTTAGATCTTCCTCCTAATACTCCTAACATATCCCCCGGTCAAAATAAGGTTTAGCAGCCTCCCAAGAGAAGAAGCACCCCCTTAAGGGTGCCACACTTGTTTCCACTGGAGTGGGGAACCAACTTAAGCTGCCAACACTGAGTAATAATGCTTGACTGGAACGATGCCACTACCATTCCCTCCTGTTGCTGGATAAAGAAAACCAAGAGAAGCATCTAATCTAGCTTCCAATTTTGGAAGCATTGCCAGGAAATCGGTTCCCCAAAGAAACCACCATAGAGAGGAGAGGACATCTGCCACCAAAGCCTCCTCAATGCTTGACAAGTTGACATCCTGAACGGAGAAGGAAAAGAATTACACAATAACTCCTCAGCACGCCACTTGTCCAGCCAAAACCTCACTCGAGAACCCACAACTGATGCCAACCCACGAGGTCAAACCATGAGATCCGCAGACAACTCCAGGTTTCCCCTGCTACCATGCAAACCCTAATTTTCCCCCAGTCAACCTCCTCCATCGAGCATTTTCTTCGAAAAAGAACCTCCACAGCCACTTCCCAAGGAGGGCCACCGTGAATTATCTCACTTCAGAATACCCAAAGCCCCCTATGGAGAAGGAGAACATAAAAGTCCCGGTTATGAAGTGGCATTCTTCTCTTATTGGACGCCCCTTCCCACAAAAGTTTTCCTTCCCAATTTTTCCTTCTGCTTGGCCACCGAAACTGGCATACTATTAACGACATTTCCATAACTTCTAAACCAATTTGCATGTAATAGGTGGGATTTGGGACAAGATTCCAAGTGTCACTGTTAATGAGTGCTTTCATTTCCTCGTTTATTACTTGCTCCCCCTCTTATTGCCTTTTGCGTCTTCATAGCAAGAAGATTCATCTATTTGAAATGGGCCTCTGCAGCGAAGCACCAGTTGATACTTGTAAAATTCTCAGCTCTAACGGGCTGGTTTGCTGAAGTTTCGTCTTGAATATTTCTTCCATGTTGCTGCTTATCTTGCTCGTGATGAGAAGAAGTGCTCCCTCGTTAACTATGTTACATGGACTCGGTGTCCGTGTCTGGATCGGACACGTGTCCTAGTCCGGATCGGACACGTGTCCGAGTCCGGATCGGACACGTGTCCGAGTCCGGATCGGACACGTGTCCGAGTGTCGGACTCGCCAAATTCTGAAATTGCAGGACACGGGGACACGGATCCGATTTTGGACACTGACACGGGGACACGGATAGAACATTTATTTTCAAATAATACTTTATATGAGATTAGTACAAACTATAGGGGTGGATATGATATTATGAAAAAGTAGCATTTATTCTGTTGTGGAAAAAAAAATGATAAGATGTGGTCATTTATTATGACCAACACACCTATCCACAAGTCAGATTCTCTCTCTCTCTCTTGCCTCAAGGATGCTCTCTCTCTCTCTCTCTCTCTCTCCCCCCCACCTACCAGATCTGTTTCTCTTTCTCTCCTACCTAGGACCAAGGGCGGACCTACGTGGTGAAAAGGGGGGGCTGAAGCACCCCCTGAAATTTTGAATTTTTTTTTTTCTGGAATCGCACCGAGACCCTGTTCCTGAGATCCCGTTCCCCGAGATGACGTTCCCCGATACCCCGTTCCCCGAGACCCACACTCGGCAGTCTCTCTCTCTCTCTCTCCCTCTTACCGTTGTGACTCCGTGAGGACCGTGAGTGACCGCCGGTGGATTGAACTACTTCGACCAGATCTGGCTCCTACCGGCGACCGTGACTGAAGCCGCTCAGGCGATGCGCCGACGCCGAGACGGCCGACGAGGCTCCGCTCTTTTAGACTTCGACTGCTACTCAACTACTCCGAAGTCCGACCAGATTTGGCTCCTCACAGCCTCACCCCTGCCGGCGACCGCGACTGAAGCAGCTCAGGCGACGCCGACGAAGCTCCCTGCTGGCTACTTGACCTGTTGCTGCTTCGAGTCTTCGACTGCTTTTGGTCTCACTCTCTCTCAGTGTCTCAGACTCTCAGTGGACAGTGTGGGTGTCTTGTGATTTGTGAATGTGAGTATATCTGAACAGGTTTTTGGAAAATCTCGATCTTTTTTTGTACTTTAAATATAATTAGGTTATCCAGAGATTTTATTGAATGGTGACCAAAATTGGGGGGTCAGAGTTGGGGGAAGGAAGACATTAATTAAGGCCACACCCCTAAGCATAGAAAACTGCAACCTCAAGAAATTAAAACTACTCAAAAATAAAAAATAAGCCAAAAAAAAAATGATCTTTACATGCATAGTGATACCATCTAGAACACTTAGGAGTGCTAAAATCTCTTGTCTAAGTTATAGAGAGAGCTAGCAACAAAATTAGGCAGGAAACAAAGGCGGAATAAATTTCATTAGAATCGTGAGTGAAGGCAAGTGAGGCAAGGGCATCCGCAGAGTTTTCTGTGTAATGAATTTGCAATGCATCTCTATACTATCACAAAATTTTCTTGTCAATTCTTTTCTAATATGAAAAATAGAGTGCAATATGAATCGTAAAAAATGCCTTGACATTTTGTAAGTATATGTATGTGATATGAAACAGAGAAGTTGAGAGATAAAATCTAATTTTTCATTTTCTTTTCTCTCTTTTTATCAAATTAATGACTCGTGAAACTTAATAATACTTTTTGTATGCTTTTTAAGTGCACTTTGTTTTTAATATTATTTTAATAAAAAAATTTGGTGAATTCGATATAATTTTTGCACCCCCTGAAAAAAAAATTCTTGGTTCCACCCTTGCCTAGGACTCTGCGCCTTCTTCCTCGTAAGATCTTCATCTTCCATCATCCATGGCGACATATTTCTAGAGATCCTCTCCAATCGACGACGTGGCGTGTCCGTCCAACAAATGGCGTGTCTGGTATGGATCCCATACCCGGATCCATGTCGTGTCGTGTGGACACGATATTTTGACTCAAACTGCCGAGTCCATGTAACATAGCTCGTTAACCTAGTTCTCGAGTAGATCAGAGATGCAACATTGGAGTACTAGTTATAGGAAAATTTTCTACCTCGAACTCATCATCCACTGCTGTACCCTTTGAATCATAGGAGGAGGAAATCTTTTTGAAAATATTATCCCTCGAGACAACGTATTTTGTGTAAGGATCCACGTAGTTCCAGTTTTTTCTTCCTTATGTTGTACCCAATAAGAAGGCATTTTTGGCCTTCAATCCGATTTATTTCTTCTTGATTCCGTCACATGAATGTAGCATGTTTTACCAAAAACCTTTAATCCTTGTCGCTAGAATTCTTCCCAAGCATAACATTTCATATGGGGACCTCATATTAGTTGGGCTTAATAGCATCTGATTAATCACATAGGCTGCACAAGCTATACCTTAGCCGACAAGGCCTTGGGAAATTTTTTCGCATGTAACCAGCTCTTGTAGCTTTCTAGTAAATGCCTATTTTTAGTGATAGGTTCCATAGGAACTAAACGATCGTATTTAGTCAAGTACCTAGCGACAAACTCTTATGTTCCTTTCATTACGGTCTATGTTACATGGACTCTTCAAAATGCGTGAAGTACCCGTGTCAGACACTCGACACGTGGACATGAGTATGAGATATGTGTTCGACGCATCCCGTAGGATATGCCACTAAGAACACTATATTATAGTGTTTCTTTTAGTTCGTTATTGCTTTGAGATAATCTCAGTTTTAACTTAAAACCATATGCATAACTTAAAACACCATGTAAACCTAAGGAATAACTAAAAAAAAGAATAGATAGGTATATTTTGCTGTGTCCCCGTGTCTTGGGTTTTGAAAATAGACGAATTCGACACTTGTCCACATATATGACTTGGACACTCGTACCAAGTCCATGTAACATAGATTATGGTATTTCTGAACAAGTTCCTAGATAATAAGCCTATAGGTTTTCTTATTGATGATATCGATATTGACAATTGTGACGATACTGATGCTAGTGACGTTATCGATCGTGACCTTGATACGGAGCTAAAACCACTAACTCTGATGAATGCGCTAACTATGGATATAATGCCGGAAATAGATCAATTTTATCACTCTTCAATTCGAATTAGCAAAAGCAATGTCTCCTTGCATAATATGGATTTCAAACATTCATGATCTGGACGTGGATGAGTCGAATTACTTCTCCCTTGGTCTATTAGTGAACCATCTCTCCAGGGTTCGTTAAAGATGTTCCACTAGAAATATTCTTATTATTGCTTCGACTCATATTCCCCAAAAAGTGGATCCCGCTCTAATAGCTCCGAATAAGTTAAGTAGTTGCATTAAGATAGGAAGGCTTCTTATTCCACAACAATGAAAGCACGTTTCCACTCTTTCATATACTAGGGAATTTCGCTTGGAAAAGAAAATGTTCCATATTAATGGATTCGGGTCCATAACCATGGGTTCCTATACAGAAGATACTGTAGCACTTACCAATGAGCCCCCATCGATTATTATTACACAAAAGAAATCAATTGTGGACACTAATAGAATTAGATCCGCTCTTCATAGACAAACTTGGGATTTGCGATCCCAAGTAAGATCGGTTCAAGATCATAGGATCCTTTTCTATTAGGTAGGAAGGGCTGTAGCACAAAAATGTACTTCTAAGTAATTGCCCCATAGATCCTATATCTATCTATATGAAGAAGAAATCATGTAACGAAGGGATTCTTATTTTTACAAATGGTACTTCTAACTTGGAATGAGCATGAAGAAAGAATACTTCTTTATCTTTTGAGTTGCTCTGCCGGATTGGTCGCTTAGGATCTTTGGTCTCTAGCCAGACCCAATGAAAAAAATGGGATCACTTCTTATGGACTTGTCGAGAATGATTATGATCTAGTTCATTGCCTTTTAGAAGCAGAGGGCGCTCTGGTGGGATTCTCACGGACAGAAAAAGATTGCAGTCAGTTTGATAATGATTGAGTAACGTTGCTTCTTCGGCCCAAACCAAGGAATCCCTTAGAGATGATCCAAAATGGATCTTGTTCTATCTTTGACCAAAGATTTATCTATGAAAAATACGAATCGGAGTTTGAAGAAGGGGAAGGAGCCCTCGACCCGCAAGAGATGGGGGGATTTATTCAATCACATAGTTTGGGCTCCTAGAATATGGCTCCCTTGGGGCTTTCTATTTGATTGTATTGAAAGGCCCAATGATTTGGGATTTCCCTATTGGTCCAGGTCATTCCGGGGCGAGCGGATCATTTATGATGAAGAGGATGAGCATCAAGAGAATGATTTGGAGTTCTTGTAGAGTGGGACCATGCAGTACCAGACACAAGAAAGATCTTCCAAAGAACAAGGCCTTTTTTGAATAAGCCAATTCATTTGGGACCCTCCAGATCCACTCTTTTTCATATTCAAAGATTAGCCCTTTGTCTCTCAGTTTTCGCATCAAGAATTATTTGCTGATGAAAAGATGTCAAAGGGGCTTCTTACTTCCCAAACAGATCCTCCTACATCTATAAAAATGCTGGTTTATCAAGAAGATGCAAGAAAAGCACTTCGAACTGTTTATTAATCGCCAGAGATGGCTTAGAACCATGTAATGGTTCTCTCCGTTCCGATACTTTATCCGAGAGTTATCAGTATTTATCAAAGCTACTAACGGAAGGCTATTGGATCAAATGACAAAGACATTGTTGAGAAAGAGATGGTTTTTCCTGGATGAATTGAAAATTGGATTCATGGAATAGGAGAAAGATTTTCGATTTGTTAGCCGAAAAGATGTGGCCATGATAGGGGGATTAAGTGGAACAAAATTGACTGGGTGGTAGAGTTATGGAAACGCTCCTTTCTTCCATATTTTGGACCTTAGCTCCATAGAACAAGATGCTACTCCTGAAAGAAGGAAGAATCGAAATCTTAGATCAAAACACTAAGTATTGATGGTATGAAATGCCTAACAAGAATTCTTGCACAACAAACAACTAGTTCGGATATACATAACCAAAAAGTACTGGATTCTCTTTCGGATAGGCCCTGTAAGGCGAAGGAGGGTTGGAATGCCAACAGACGTCTATTATTGAATTCACCCGATCGGACAATACCCATTTTGGGAACGGCCAGTGCTAAAGTCACCAAATGGGTAATTCACGAATCCCTAAAACAGACTATGTAATGTACTTCATGTGCTGGGTTACGGGCAGGACGTTTTTGCCGGAGGTTTCCAATCTATCCTTATGTGATTCCTGTTGAAGCATATACTGGGGGGTCAGTTGCAGGGGAGACGATTTTAAAGCAGCCTCCACATTCATCAGATAGAGAAAATCACCAAGATTTCGCGATTCGTTGCCGAGCATATGCCAATTCCAAGAGCTTGGGTCGAATCGGTGTTGATATACCAATTCGATGCGAGTCCTCTTATTGAATTACTCATTTAATGAGTATTCTCAATATTATGCCTTGAAGAGGACTCAACTCTCCATGCTCTTTAGCACGAGATTTTAAGAGTCGCGTGTCTCTACCATTTCACCACCAAGGTATCTTGAAAGTGAATCGCAGTCCGTGAATATGATATCTATCTAGTGTGACATATGGAATATGTTACATATATATAGATATGTATATATTACGTACATATAGATGTGTATATATATGTATATATATACATACGTATATGTAGGGTTGATCCCTCTCCACCAGTGGAGAAGTCCCTATTTCTCTAACTCCAATCTAGTTGTCCACGTGTGATCCTGGCCGGCTAAGAGGCCTCTTTTTATTGGAAAAAATCCACTTAACCGCTACAAAGGGTAGCGGTCTATGTTACATGGACTCGGTGTCGGTGTCCGGATCGGACACGTGTCAAAGTGCATGACTCGCCAATTTCTGAAATTTCAGGACACATGGACACGGGGACACGGATCCGTAGTCAGACACAGACATGGGGACACTTCTAAACTTAAAGGGTTGAGTTTTAATATTTGTGTAATTCTCAGAGTTTTTGTTTACTTAATTTTGGTTGTATTTAATATTTTATGAAACTTGGAGGTGAGAATAACATTTTCACCAAAAGAAAAAAGGAAACAGCTCATCAGATCTGTCAATACTGTCTCCAAAACGTGATAAAAGGTCAGCCCCTCTCTTTCTCTATCTCCTCTCTCCTCCTTTTTCTCCGCTTCTTCTTCTTCCTCCCTTACGGACCAGATGCAACCCTTCTTTTTTTGTTTATCTTCTTCTAGTGGAACTGTCGACGTGGCGAATCCGTCTGGCGATTGACGAGTTTGACATGGATTCTGTACTGGTGTTCGTGTCGGGTCGTGTCGACACTGCCCCTTCACCCCAAAGTGAAGGGTCCATGTAACATAGGTTGCGGTTAGCTTTTTTTCCCCTCAAATACCCTTTTTTTTTCTCTCTTCATCTCTCTCTCTCTTCATTTCTCTCTTCCCAGAGCGCCATCCCCATCTCGTCACCATCATCATCAGCAGCCAACTGCATCATGCCAACGACGTCTACACTGCCGCCGATGCAGCACCTTAAGCACCACCATCCACCATTGCCAAGGATAATTTAATTCCTATTTGAAGGATTCTTCTTTTTTTAGATCTACCTTGCAAATGATTTGCCCAGATTTGAGTAGATTTGTGGCGAAGCTTTCAATTTTGTTCATACATTTTCCGAGTATGGGGTTGGGCTGAAGTCCTACGGTGCTTGGTACGGTGGTGCCGGTTGGGCTGCAGTGGCGCTGAATGAGTTATGTTGGTGCTGGCTGGGGTACGGCAGTGATGTACTAAGGGCATTGGGGTTTTGGATATTTGTGTGTTTAAGCTTTCAATTTTTTTCATACGTTTGCCAAATATGGGGTTTGGCTGGGGTGGATTGGTGTTTGGTATGGTGGTGCCGGTTCGGGTGCCGTGGTGACGAATGGGTTACAATGGTGCTTGGCTGGGGTACGATAATGATGTACTTGGGGGAGGTGGGGTTTTGGTTAGTTGTGTGTTTTAGGGTGGTCGATGGTTTTGGCAGTGGTGCGTTTGGGGTTGGTTGGTGGTGCAGGTGTCGATGTATGAACTCTCAGCGGCGGCAGCCGCCACCATTTCCTTGCCTTGTCTATCCCTGCTTCTATGCTTCTGTTTTTACGGAGAGACCGAGAGATAAGATACTACTCCGCCGCCTCTGCTATTTCTTAATACCAAGAGATGAAAGAGAGAGAGAGATGCCTTCACTGAAAAGGAAATAAAAAGGCCTATATGGAAACTTATTAACCGCTTTTCTTTCAAGCGGTTTGGCGTAAGAATCTATAATCTCGGCCGTCCACGGTCACACATCAATGGCTGGATGGGAGTTAGAGAAATAGGAATTTCTCCACGGGTGGTGACGGATCAACCCCCATATATAGTGATAGATATATAGATATATATGTTTGTGTACACACACACATGCATATATATATATATACACACACACATATATATCCATATAAATATGTGTGTATACATACATAAATATATAGATATATGTATATGTATGCGTACATATACATGTTCTGAGATGGTTTTCCGTTCGCATCACCTCTCTCTGTCTGTCTTTTTAAGTTGACAGGGTGCTTTGGAAACTTCTTCAGTAAACTCACATATTTGGAAGGTATCTATTTATACATCCTTCTCATCCTTGCGAAGATTAGTGGTCGGACTAAAATCAAGAGCATTAAGAAGTCATAATTCCTTGAAAGTGACCCTATCATTGGCTGGATTTTATATTGCAATATTATCTCCGTTATGAGGCTAACAACATGAGTTGTACATTAATACTCTCATTTACTCTTGAACCCCTCTCACACTTTGGGACAAGTGAAAGGTTGATTATGTGCATGAACAAGTGATCAAGGGCAGTGTTGGATGATGTGTGCTTACCTTCACAGGCTCAGGATCCTCTCTTGTGGAAGCCATATGAAGGGTCTTTTCTTGGTGTGATACCGCTATTCATCCTCGTGTGTCGGGCTTGGTAAGTCCTCCGTTTAGAAGAGTATCTGGGAAGGTTTTGCTCCCCCTAGAGTGGCCTGTTTTGTGTGGATAGCAACATGGAGGTGAATTTTACTATTGATAATCAGAGAAGCGCGGTTAGACTTCAGTCAACTGATGTGTGATGTGCAAGTAGGATGGGAGTCCGGTGATCTCTGACTCCTACATTGTGAGGCTGCCTATAGTCTGTGGAGCTCCTTTTTGCTACATTCCATGTTTACTAGGTCAGGAGTGGGGTGGGATGAAGGTGCCTCGGGAGTTGCGACGGAGATGGAAGTAGGTGCCTTTATGCCTTTTCCCGGGTCATATGGAAAGAAAGGAACAGGCGAATCTTTGATTCCTACTTCTTTAGTCGTTTGTTTTGCGTAAGACAGACTTTCTGTCATCAGACGTGGCTGTTTTTGATTTTCTAGATGAATTTGTTTCTCGGGGTTGTGGGGTATCTACTTTTTGTAGCCCTTTCTACTGGATAAGTTTATATGTAGCTTCCTTTAATATGTTTTTGGTATACCTCTATGTGCATGGGTTTACCATCCGTTGGGGTCTACAAATGTGATTATCATCAACAGATGTTATATGTGCAAGCGGGATGCAGAATCTACTTATCATCTGCTTCTTCTTTTCTGATGTAGCAAGGAGTATTTGGAGCTTATTGGTTTCCCTTTTTCTAGCTTATCGGGTAAGAATCTCTTGTTGAGCTGGATAGGGGGTGAGGGTGTCATCCCATGTCAAATAGTTCATGAAATAGGTGAGAGGTTAGCACCGCTGCGTCTTTTGTGGTCCATTTGGCTGGAAAGGAACAAGCGTGGTTTTTAAATAATCGTTGCTTTCTTATTTCCTGTCTCTTCTTTTCTTCTAGATTACGGAGGAGATCTTAGATCCGGTCGTGCATTGATTGATTTTGTGTGTTTTTTTACCATGGACCAGCTTTGTAATTCTCTGAGTGGTCTTTGAGAGGTTTGCCTTTGGAGGTAGTGTGTTTTGTTGCAAGTTGAGAGCACTTTCTTGGTGCTTTCAACTTTTTTCTCTGTGCTTGAACTCAGGTTGTCTCTCCTCTGGGGTCTCTTTAGTAGAATCAGTACTTACAAAATCAAAAAGGAAAAAAGTTATTAACGGCAGTAATATAGTTGGGGAGTAAATGATAGAGGTCAAGATTCGGACCAGAGGCTAGCAGTACAAGGTTTCATATGTATGTCATGGTTTTAAGAGCTCCCTTTCAATCTCAGGAAGGTTTGTGTGGGGCGATTTTCAAGTCTGTAGACTAGATATGTGAAGTCTCTGATTTTGTGGTACAGATGGGTTAAAATATATCATTGCTTTTACTATTATAGACTCCTATATGGACAATAGAGAGTGGTCGAGTTGGCTTAATGTGCATTCTTTTGTGAGAAGTGCTGCATTCGAATGATGAGACTTGGTAGCTTTGTAAAAAATGAGTTTAAGAAAGCAGTCGTAAAGGTCAATATCTTCTGAATTTGTTTACATTGTAACTTACAATGATTGTTTTGAAAATGATTGGAAATGAATGTCTTGATATCTGATTGAAGGGGATTGAGTTGAAACTCTTCCCCATATTGTGATCAAACTGTTTGTGATTATCTGCAACCCTTCCCCATATTGTCTTTGAAGTATCTGTACTTGTTTTGAAATTATTTGGAAAATCATCTTTGTATTTTAAAATGATGGCCTTGAAAATGATCTTCAAATGATCGTTTTGGTATCTGTTTATGATACAATCAATTCATTCAATATTTCCTTTTTTAGAGGATTCCCATTCCAAGGCCTAACTTGTATCCCTGCGCTTCATATTCGCCCAGAGTTCGCTCGCAGAAATATTGCCATCCCTGAATGATTAGCTTTTAAGTTAATTGCTTCAAACTTCTCTACTTCTGCACATGCATCACATGTGCCACGGCAGATTTTCTTTTAATATAGCAAAGCTCGTGAACCTTTGCCATGGAGGAGCTGTTAGAAACTAGCGCAAAGTGATCTTTCTTCCTAAAAGCTTTTTTTTCTTTTTTTTCTTAAGTAGTTTTTCCTCATTAACTGTTTAGTTTGATCTGTAATTTTCTTTTCTCTTGTAATGCTCGAGACTTTAACAAATAGTAGGAGCTGTTGGAAAAGAATGCCAAGAGATGTCAGTTTAATAGTTTATGAGCATCAAATGTAATTGCACAGGAAGGTGAGGGTTAAATAGTATCCTCTTGGCTACTAATTGCCAGATCTACTTTCCTAATACTATACCCTTTCTAGACTTCTAAATCAGTTTCTATCAACTATTAGAAATGAATGACTCTAAAGATTAAACGTAGAAGTGAAAGACGGTGAAGGCTTTTTAGAGAGGAAAGTTCCTTCTTTCATTAGTTTTATGTACGATTTTATGTTTCCCATTACCATGTTTATCTTATGGCACAGGATGCTTTGAGGTAACAGTTTAAGTTAGGTCGGGTTTCAATAGTATTTCTGGGTGTTTGTGTTGCACAAGCATGTATGCACCCCACATGTTCGTGTGCAATCTTGCTGTTAATTTTCTTCAGCCTGGTCTTCTTACTTATTTGCTGTGAATGAAATCTTAAGTTCTTGATTGACAGTTGAGGATAAGAAGAGTTCACACAGTACTGCCCATAGTAATGTTGACTATCAGGACAAGAACTGTGTTAAAGTCCCAAAAATTTACTGGAATCTTACTCGTAAAGCGGTGCTTACAATGGAATGGATTGATGGAATTAAACTTACAGATGAAGCTGGCATAAGCAAGGCCTGTCTAAATAGGAAGGAACTAATTGATCAGGTATTGAACAGTCTTTAGCAGTTCGTCATTCTGCTTATTTTGCTGCTAAGCTCCATGTATGTCTCATGCTTTGGATTAATCTTCTTTCATTGCTGCTTAGGGGTTATACTGCTCTTTAAGGCAATTGCTTGAGGTGGGGTTCTTCCATGCTGACCCTCATCCAGGAAACCTTGTTGCTACAAAGGATGGAAGTCTTGCTTATTTTGACTTTGGCATGATGGGGGAGATCCCGCGTCACTTTCGAGTTGGCCTTATTCAAGTGGTAAGGGCTTCTGATTTTGGTGCCTTTAATTGCAACTTTTTGGGATGTGCGGATGATTAACTCAGTAGTCTTAATGTTTCTCTTGGCCTTTTACTGCCAAAATTTACTTTGGATAGTTTAGAAGCACGTAAAGTTGAGTTCGTAACTATCTCTTACGGTGTATTAATATGTGTGTAATTTGGATCGTAATCCTTAATGGCTGTCGTTTGTACGAAAAAGCTTGTGCGAGTATGTGGTTTTTCTTTCTTGATATGAGTTATTAGTTGCGATTAGCGCTATAAGCATACCTCCTTCACTTTGTTCCTATGCCCACCTTTAAGGTATGTACACGGTTGTTCCTGGGGTAGAAGATAATGTGACATGCAGCTCCTTTACACACATTATCTCAGCGAGTGTTGATTTTCGGTTGAAACCGGTGAAACTCTTCTATACAAAAACCATTTTCACTTGTTGTAACTTTGAATTGCTGGAAAATTCCGAATAAGCATAGGTTTTAAAAATGCACCAACCAGTACTTGCTCCATGATCTTCTTTATGCTTTTAGATGAGCACGATAATGTCTAAAACGAGATCGAAAAGATACTCGCCAGCTGCTTGGCTGATCTTGCCGGATTTGGCTACAATGGATTAAGTTCTTCCTTAGATCTTCCCTCCTATCATCTCGCAGATTCCTGGAGAGTAAAATCCAAGCTTCCTTCGGTAACTTTCACAAAGCTGTAGAGAGAGACAGATAGAGAGAGAGAGAGAGAGAGAGAGAGAGAGAGAGAGAATTTGGTTTCTGATGCCCTCATAAAACATGATCAGGCCTAGTATTTACATTAGGTCTAATCTTTCCCTCTCTTGATTTGTTCACAATTAGCGCTAGTTGGGGGATGCTTAAGGGTTTCCTTTTCTATCTACAATAGTGACTCATTATTTTGATGAATCATATCTTTGGACAGAAGATAATTATAGATTGGTATTGGTTATAAGTAATGTGAGACTCTAGAATCATCAGGTTACCTCATAACCTTATCAAGAACCTATTAATTGCAGTTACCACCACTAAATAACCGTAATTGCTAGTCTAGGAAATTTGGTTTAAACCCTTATTACTAATTCTGTGTAATTTTCCTCTACAAGATATCCATAAAAGTCCCAAATCAATACACAGTGGCCTTGAAACATTTTATATATAATCCCTAATTGCCAAATTCACAACGTTGATAGACTATTTATTTAAGGAATTAAATCAATCTTCTAGTAATACACCTTACTAAAAGACTAGACCTAAGTTTCCTGCTCGAGAATGAACTAAACTTAATGAAATATCATATTCTTAAAAGAGACCATAGAAATTCATTACAATAAATAATGTTCTCAAAATCCTTGTCGAACATTACCCGGTAGCCGAGGTATTTGATCATCAGAAAGTAATTGCGTTGGAATATGAAAGCAATGTAGTATTTTAGTTCATCACTATCACAGAATTAGAGATTTCCACATACTACTATTATTGTGAAAAATATTTTAACTAGAATGTGCGTGATAAAATATTATTTACATTGATCCCATTTTATTTATTAGAGTAATGCACTAGTACATGACTTGAAGTCTCCACTTCCATGGTCAAGATAAACCATCTTATGAGCACTACAGTCTACTAGATGATTTCTCTAAATTCTTCTAAAGTTGTGATCATAATGATATTATTATATTTATCAGATGATTTATATCTTCCCCGTATAAACATCTTTTACACATAAATGTATTACATATAATGTAGAGATAAAAGAATGACATACATGACCAATTAACAAAACGTGCAGTATTATAAATACAGAAATAATGTCAATTAAATGACAAGGTTTTAAGGAAAAACCCAACAGATCACCAGTCTCTTTTCAATACAAAAGTAATTGGGTAATTGTTATCGGTCAAAGTGGAGGCAGATTGACTGCACTAAACATAAAAAACCTATGAACAGGTTAAATACCCTTTTTGCTAAAAAAATTTGAAAGCATTACTCAGACTACCTCCTCTAGAATTTTGTCTCATATCCTCCTTGATTAGCTGATGTGGTTTTGCAATCTGTTATAAAATTTAAGTGTCAAGGCCTGCAATTTGTCCAGTGCACTGGTCCCAGCATACATACCGAGGAGAAGGACTTCAGCTAAAATATTTAGTTTATCGTAACATCGCATAATAATCAAATAAATAATCTCATTTTTTATTTGAACTACCCCACTCCAGTTTGTCACTACAAGTTACAACGGTGACAACAGAAAAACTACTAATAAGTCATTTGGAGTGGGCGAGTGCAAACTAGGAGTTGGATTATCATCTCCAATATAATAGATGCAAAGAGATCTTAGAGACTCGGAGGAGAAGCTGAAGTACCTATAAGAGAGATGACTCAATAGAAGATAAAGGCATAGGAAGAAGGATGGAAAGACAAACGGAGATAGTTATGTAACCTGTGCCCAGCTATAAGTTGACTACCCAAACCATATATTCACACAATTTCGATTTTGGGGTTCCTTACAGATATATGGTCTGTTGAGGTTCCGTAATGATACAGACGGTTCAAACGCTCCGAATAATTTTGAAATTCATCAAAGCTCAAAGCCATGCCATTTGGACTTGAAAGTTAAAATAGACAAACAACTTCGCAAACCGATGGGTTTAATGAGGTTTAGATCTTTAAGTTCGAAATTCGGTGAATACTCCAACTTTATTTCACAGTTCGGTTTGAAGTGCATTCACGGACAGTATATCTGGTACTTAGTTTTGGTATTCTGTGCGGATGATAGGTGAGATAGAAGTACAACTTAGCATTTGGGGAGCCTCTATAAATTACAAGGAAAGACTTATGTGAAGGGGGGATCTGAATCCTAGGTCTGAAAATTAGTGAGAGAAAAAAAAAATAGTATCAGAAATAAGTAGGATATAGTATACCCAATACCGTCGACAGCATGGCCTACAGGTACAGGGTTCCATCAACTAATGGTAGAAGACATTGTAAAATCATGGGTTGATCTCCATAATTCATTTAAATTAGGTTTCTTTATGTTCTGAGTTGATTTCTCGTTTCCTTTTATAGTATCAGAGGTTTTTATCTATGGTTTACTCCGTAATCCCCACAACTAGAAAATAAACTTCGGCAGTAGAACTGATTGCCAATGTATGTGGTTATGTGTCTTGATCCTGATCCACCTTTGTTTCTAATGGCCTTAAATACGTGCCAACAAAATCTCGCACTCCCAGTGCAACCAATCTGTCCTCCTATATGTAGAACAAGAAGCCAGTGTATTTTTATCTTTCTTTCATTACGAGAAACGTACTTAAGTGTGTTTTGCTAAGAAGCACGGACTCAAGTGCGGGTGCGGGTACATAACGGGTACGGATGCGCATGGCATTTTTTAAACTTGTAGGATACGGTTGTGGCTAGGATAGGTCAAATATTATATGATATAATGCTTTTATAAATAAGCAAACAACATTTTTAATTGCAAATTGTCTTGTTTTCAACTACAAAATAAAATGTCATAAAATCAGATTTATAACATTTTTATAAATATACCTTCTATTATGAAGTAGCGGTTTTTTTTCCCTTTTATTATTATGATATTCATGTATGATTATATTCATGTTACCGTCTTTCTTTCTCATCCATTTTGCAGCTGCTCCAATTTATATTAATTTTTATTATATATGTTTTTTGTACATATATATAAAGTAAAAACGTATTAGAAAAATTCAGCAGTGTCCTGCGGTGTCCAAAATTTGATTTTTTGGAAATTGCGGTGTCTGTTGTCCGGGTTAGTGTCGGTGCTGGACGCGGTGTCTGTGCTACCTCGACATTACCCATTGATCACTATAAGATAATCAAACTCATTACATATTGAGGAAAATTCTGGAATTCCTTATCTAAAAAAGATTCAGTACAAGACCTTTATACTGGAAGGTATCGCTATTCTAAGAAGGTTTGACATATTGCTATCCTAGGAAAGTTTGACATGTTGCTAATCTAGGAAGGTTTGACTAATTTACAGCTACTAATTTACAGCTAATCTCCTATACTTGGAAATACAAAGCTGTCCCAGAAATCTTGGGATTTCCATCAATTCTGAATTTCCAACACTCCCCCTCAAGCTGGGGAGTAGATATTTCCATCCCTAGCTTGCTCACAATCCTGTAAAATGCTGAACTTGCCAATCCTTTAGTCGAGATGACTGCTAATTGGCCCTCCGTAGATATGTAGGGAGTGCAAATCAATCCACTTTCAAGCTTCTCCTTTATGAAATGTCGGTCAACTTCCACGTGTTTAATTCTGTCATGCTGAACTGGATTATGTGCAATGTTGATTGCAGACTTGTTGTCACAATAAAGCTTCATTGGGGTCTCTAATTTAATCTTCAAGTCTTTGAGGATAATCTTGAGCCATAACAACTCACAAATACCTCGTGCCATCGAACGAAACTCCGCCTCTGAACTAGATCTTGCCACAACTAGTTGTTTCTTACTCCTCCAGGTTATTAAATTTCCACCAAGAAAGGTACAATACCCAGAAGTTGATCTTCTGTCAGTAAGAGAGCCTGCATAATCAGCATCTGTATATGCTTCTAGTTCCATATTTGTGCCCTTTCTAAAGAGAATCCCTCTTCCTGGGCTGCCTTTCAGATATTGTAAGATCTGGTGTACTGCATGGAGATGGACATCCTTAGGGTTTTGCATGAACTAACTCACCACACTCATTGCGTATGCAATATCAGGCCGCGTGTGTGACAGATAGATTAGTTTCCCAACAAGTCGTTGGTACATGCCTTTGTCTGTTGGTTCTCCTTCCATGAACTCTGCTAGTCTATGATTTGGCTCAATAGGCGTGTCCGATGGTCTACAACCGAGTTTACCTGTTTCTTCTAGCAGATCAAGAACATATTTCTGCTGTGAAACAAAGATTCCTTCCTTGGACCGAGCTACTTCTATTCCTAAGAAGTACTTTAATTTCCCAACATAAACTATCAACGCCGTAACTCCCCCTGAAGCTGAATGCTTGATAAACAATGTATGATCGCCCTGGCTCTGTTTGTACTTCATATTCAACATTGATTTAGTAAATCTTCCAAACCATGCCCGAGGAAGATTGTTTGAGCCCATACAATGCCTTTCTCAGTCTGCACACTTTGTTTTTACCCAAATTTATGCCAAAGCCAGGTGGAACTTCCAAATAGATTTCCTCCTCAAGATCTCCATGTAAAAAGGCATTCTTCACATCGAACTGTTCTAAAGTCCAATCATAGTTTGCTGCTAGAGATAACAACACCCTAACTGTATTCATTTTCGCCACTGGAGCAAATGTCTCCTGATAATCCACCCCATAGGTTTGTGTATATCCCTTGGCTACTAGTCTCGCTTTGTACCTCTCAATGGATCCATCGGACTTATACTTCACTGTGAAGACCCATTTGCACCCTATTGGTCTCTTCCTAGTTGGTAATTCCACTAGTTCCCATGTTTTATTCTTCTCCAAGGCCTCCATCTCTATTCTCATTGCATGCTTCCATTCCTCTTTACCAAGTGCCTCAGATAATGTTTGTGGGATGGCTACAGTGTTTAGATGAGCAAGGAAGCTTTTGTGTGAGGTTGATAATTTTTCAAAGGACAGAAAATTGGATAAAGGATGTTGTGTGCACTTTCTAACACCCTTTCTTGTGGCTATAGGCAGATCTAAATCAAGGATAGTAGGTGGTACCCCAGTTGAAGAACTTACCTCATTCCCAAGTGACGATTCGGTTTCTTGAACTTGCACAGGGTTGATCACGGGTTTAATTCTTCTTGAGTAGACCTTTCGTGGCATTGTAAGTGTAGGGTTTATTGGCCTGGATGGTTCTTCGGAAAGATTTGGAAATGATTTAATTGGTTCGGCTTCAGAATCCCCTCTAGAAATGAGTTCCACTTTAGGAGTGGATTTAGTTTGCACAGGAGATGTTTTAACTAACATTGATGGTTCTCTCAAAAACATATCCTTATCTTCCATAAATGATGTTTCCCCCTGAAGATAAGGACTACAAAAGTAACTTTCTTCTTCAACAAATGTGACATCGGCTGAAACATAAGTTTTACGAGTGGTATGATTGTAGCACTTATACCCTTTCTGAGTAGGTAAATATCCTATGAAGACACACTTGACAGCTCTAGGATCTAGCTTGCTCCGACCACTAGAGTGAACGTGAACAAATGAGACACATCTGAAAATTTTAGGATCTAACTTAGTTGAAGTCTAGAAAATACTGAGAAAACACCTCCATTGGACTTTTAAAATCAAAGACTCGAGACGGGATACGATTTATTAGGTGAGCAACAGTGAGGACAGCTTCCCCCCAAAAGATTTTTGGAACATTCTTTTGGAACAAAAGTGCACAAACAGAGGCTAAAAGATGACCATTTTTTCTTTTGGCAACCCCATTTTGTTGGGGTGTGTCTACGCATGATGATTCATGAATAATTCCCTCCTTTAGAAAGTATGGAGACAAAATTTGATTAAAGTAGTCTCTAGCATTATCTGTCCTCAACCTCTTAATTCCAACATTGAATTGAGCTTTGACCATTGTATGAAAAATAGGGAAAATGTTGCTCACATCAGATTTTTGTTTTAGCAAATAAATCCATGAAACCCGAGTGCAATCATCAATGAACGAGACAAACCAACGAGCCCCTGAAATGTTGGGGACTCGAGATGGACCCCAAATGTCATTGTGGATCAAAGAAAAAGGAATTGTAGTTCTCTTATTACTCAAAGGAAAGGAAACACGTCGGTGTTTAGCAAATTCACAAACATCACAGTGAAAATCATTTGCATTGACATTTTTGAACAAATATGGAAACATGACACTAAGAATGCTAAAGGAAGGGTGTCCAAGTCTAAGATGATGAAGCCAAATTCAGTCTTTGTTGGAATGAGGATTGCTGGAGAGAAACGAGAGAGGTGAGTTGTTCCCATTATTCACTTGGCCACTTGGTAACTCAAGATAATAAAGACCATGTCTTACCCTAGCATGTCCAATCGTCCTCCTCGTAACTTGGTCCTGAAATACACAAGAAGTACGAGAAAACACCACACTACAGTTTAGATCCTTTACAAGTTGATGTATAGACACAAGAGTTGTAGATAACTTAGGTACATGTAGCACATTTTTAAGGGTAATGGATGGACTTAGGACGATGTTTCCTTGGCCGGCAACAGTGGCTAGGGATCCATTAGCAATGGCTATTTTTCTATTGGTAGGACAGGGATGGTAAGTGAGGAATTTGTGTGAAGAATGGGTCATATGATCGGTTGCCCCGGAATCAATAACGCAGGAATTTGAAAAATCTGAATGAGAGGCACTTAAAGCATACGAGGAATGAAGTTTACCTGCATGTGCCAAGGAACAAGTACCTTTAGACTTCTCTAATGAATCAAGGAGTGATCTGAGCCTTCCTATGTCTTCTTTGTTGAATCCATTCTCCTCTCCACCGTTGGAATTTACATGGTACCATGAGACATGTCTTCCCTAGATTGAGTCATGTGCACCTGGCTTTGTAGTTTTTCACTTCGACGTCCTGCATTCCAGTGAGAACTTTGTGGTTTTCCATAAAACTTCCAGCACTGCTCTCTAGTATGACGAGGCTTTTTACAATAAGTACACCATATTTTATCCTTGCTTAATGGCCGAGACTCCATTCGCCCAGCTTCTGAATTTGCAGTATGGGAGGCCGATGTTTTTTTAGCATTAAACTTCGGGTTCTTATCAATAATTTTCCCTAACATTGCTGATTCTTCAACTGGTTGAGCATAAAGCATCACTCTCCTTCGACTTTCTTCAGCATTGATGATGGAGATGGTCTCATTCAATGAGGGTAACTTCTCTTTTCCAAAAATCTGAATTCTCACTTGATCAAACTCAATATTTAAACCGGCGAGAAAATCATAAGTTCGATCCTTTTCAATGAAATTCTTTAACACAGCTGCATCATCGCTGCACTTCATCTCAATGCACCTATAATGATTCATCTCTTGCCATAGATTCTTCAAGAGATTTACGTACTCCGTGACTGAGCAATCTCCTTGTTTGGTGTCCGAGATTTTACTCTTAATCTCAAAGACTCGAGCAGCATCCCTGACCTTAGAATAGGTCTGTTGTGCGGCTTCCCATATTTGTTTAGATGTAGGTAGAAACATAAACGTATCACTAATCTCTGGCAACATGGAATTCCATAGCCAAGACATGACCATGGAGTCCTCTTCATCCCAAGCATCAAATCTGGGATCTCCCTTCTTGGGCCCAGTACCAAGGAAATGACTCAATTTTCCCTTTCCTTTCAGAAAGGTCCGCACCAATTGAGACCACTTCATATAATTTTTGCCATTCAATCTGTAGGTAGATTGAATGTTATGTAATTCTCCTTCTGTTTGATTGAGTGTTACCTCTTCGGATTGGACACTGGGAGCTCTCTCAGTTGTGGAAGACATGTTGAAACCCTTTTGAAATAGGAATTAAAGGGAAAAGAATATGAAGATCAATGGGAAGAAACGTTGGACAAAGGGCTATAAAGGCCGGAGAAAAAGAACGGAAACTGCTGTAAGAAATTTCAGCAATGAAGGCTGAACAAATAGTGTGCAAAAAACTCTGTTTTTTACCTAAAAACAGGGTAGAAACAGAGCACAAACAAACAACACAATGGTCTCGGCAATGAAGGCCTGTGTGTCGAGGTTTTTGATCCCAGAAAAGAGCCTAAAGCTCTGATACCATGAGGAAAATTCTGGAATTCCTTATCTGAAAATGATTCAGTACAAGACCTTTATACTGGAAGGTATCGCTGTTCTAAGAAGGTTTGACATATTGCTATCTTAGGAAAGTTTGACATGTTGCTAATCTAGGAAGGTTTGACTAATTTACAGCTACTAATTTACAGCTAATCTCGTATACTTGGAAATACAAAGCTGTCCCAGAAATCTTGGGATTTCCATCAATTCTGAATTTCCAACACATATCAAAGAGCCCGTTTGGGATTGATTAAAAAAAGCAGATTCTGCTTAAATCTTAATCAGTTTTCAAAATCTGATTTAATCAGAATCAGTTTGTTGTTTGGCAAAAGTAGTTGTTAATTAGATTAAATTTATAAAAAGTGTTTGGATAAAAAGTACTTAAATCAGTTTCACTATAACAAAATGACCATAGAGGGCATTCAATAAACAATTTTTATAATATCCATGCAACGTTAACATAACTTTTATTCGTAAATAATTATAATGTCCAAATAAATTATGAAAATAACTATTTTCACGTCCTACAAATTAAAAGTTGTTACTTTTTATTTTAAATTAAAAAAACATAAACAATCTCACGTTATTGCTTATAGTACGATAACATCCCAAAATTACAAATAAAGTTTATCTTGCGCAAAAAAAAAATTTATCTAGCAGAAATTGCATCACAGATAGCATCACGAACATTAGTATTGAAAAAAATGTTAGTAGAGAAGAGATAAACTCCAGCAATTATCTAATTAATTAAGGGGTATGAGAGGTCTTTTTGTAAAAAATATAGGGATAGGATGGTAAATTACATGGTCAAACCTGATTATGGAAAAAGTGATTATTTCATAATCCTCACTTTTGAGGATTATGGATTAAATCAGTTTTTAGCTTTTGGAGATGGATTAAATCTGTTAATCTCTTTTGCCAAACACCCACAAACCTGATTTAATCTAGATTAAATCAGGTTTGACCAAGATTTAATCAATCCCAAACACCCTCAAAGTAATGTATATTATGAATTTGTGTTCATCACTATCCTAGAATTATGGATTTTCATGTACTACCTTAATTGTAAAAAATATTTCAACAGACTGTAATATTCACATTGATCCCTTTCGGTGTATTACTACAACCTACTAGACGATTTCTCCAAATTCATCTGAAGGCGTGAACATTATTGATTTATATGACAAAATTTGTATCTTTCGTGTATAATTATCTTTATACAATCACATGGTATTACATATGATTTAGAGATAAGAGAATAACATTCACGACCAATTAATGAGACGTGCTGGATTATTTAAATATGACATAATGTCAATCGAATTTCAAGGTTTTAGGGCAAAACCCAACAATCTCCAACTTGCCCTGCTTCTTGCCAACCCCACCAGTTGCAGCCAAAACAATTTTCTTCTTTCCGTTTGTTTTCTTGTTCTTCTTTTCCTCGGCCTTAGCCTTAGAAGAATTAGTTTCGGTCACATGGATGCTAACCTTAGGCACAAGAACATCGTCAGCAGCCCGAAGCTCTTGCATCCACTCAGGAGAGTAAAATTAAAATTTTTGAATGTCATAGTTTACCCTGAATTAAGCAATGGTATCAAACAATGATTGCAGCAGCTTTTCCGCCTTCGTTGTTGCATCGACATTTGCTCCTAGGACTCTCGTTCGCTAAGATAGGAGATCATTTTGCTACAATGACATGACTTGGAGTTCCCTCGACCATTTTTTCTGCCGTGATAGACTTCATGAGCTTTTTCCTTATGGCACGAGTCTGCTCAGTGCTCACCAAACAAGCATGAACAGATGCCATCATAGAACTGGCAGTTGGCGTCGTGTGCTGATGCTGCAGCAAACTTGGGATGGAACCCAAAGTATAACATTTAGCCATCTCATCAGCCTTGACCCACTTAGCATGGCCCCACACGCAGCACGCAGAGCATGAGGAGCAGGTTCTTTAAGCACAGATTTTGTACTACTGAAAGGTGAGAACAATATCCAAGTTCCTTTCCCATTGCATAATTAGGGCCCGTCAATTGTTTCTTTTTCAGGATAACATCAAGTGGATTAATTGAAGACATGATGACTGAAATAAAATAAAGCACACATCATTAATTAGCAGAGTCACGTAAATAATTTTAGTAAATAATGTTAATGGATCCCTAAAAGCAAATCGTAATTCTAAAAGGGTATCTTAGTCATATATAATATCTAACTGAGGGAAAGAATAAAACTATGGTTACCTTTATTTTTCTTATCTAGTCAACTCTTAACAAAGAAAAGTAACTTACCCTGTTTGTATACCTTTGTCCTTAGGATAATAGTAATAGACCTGCCAACAGGTAAAAATTATCAAGTGTGTACCATTATTTAAGTTTCAAAAAACCATACTTGTTTACATATATCTTCGAGAGGGAGAATGGTCTCACTGTGATGTTATAAGAAAACATATCATATAGGATATCTACACTTGTAACCATGTTACAAGCATTTTCGATGGGAAAATATTAGTGATCCTTACTAAAGACATACAGTGGAGGCCATGAAAATTAGAAGTCCTCCAACTTAAACTTTGAAAACAAGTTTTTTTTTGTTGAACTTTTTTAAAAAATAATTTTAATATATTTCATCTCATGGAATTAATAAATATTAAAATAATTTAATCAAAAAACCAAAGTTAATTCTTAGGTACCGCATACTAATTCCCAAATATGGTGGCTCAAAATTTTTTTTTACCGTACCCGTTTTGAAATTTTAGAACCGTACCAGGAGCGTATTTCCAGTATGCAAACTCGTGGATATGCCATAATTTTCACTACTGCTCGGAGATCCTCCATAAAATAGCAACTACTGTGTGTAAGTATCTCCAATATTCCCAAAGGAGCATACTCCCAATCTAAATCGGTTACTGAATTTTCCTATATTCCGTAAAAGTTACATGGAGTCTATCTACTAAATTCTATATACTAAAAGTACATCCAAATTTAAAAAATTTCGAGCCACCAAAAAAATTTAGCATACATGCCAATTTAAAAAATTGCTAGCATTAAATAATGGATAAAGAAACTGAGGTATGAGAGCATACACCAATTCGCAAAATAGATGTAAGCATACAATAGATCAATCCATGACCATAACAAATCTTTTAATACATCTCATGTATAGTTTTAATTCATTAACATAGACAGACTATAAAACCCTAAGAATAGCAATTTCTAAGACCTTTATCTATTGCATACATATCGGATGCATCATTAAAAGCATATAAAGACCAAAAAGAAACACTAACCAACTGTTTGGCTAATCTAGCGGGAGTCGGCAAAAAATGATTAGCCTAGTATTTGCAATAATAGGACTGACTATGTTACATGGATTTGGCACGAGTGTCCAAGTTGGATACATGGACAAGTGTCGAATTCGTCTATTTTAAACCCAGGACAATGGGACACGGCAAAATATTCTTATCTATTCTTGTTTTTTAGTTATTCCTTGGGTTTACATGGTGTTTTAATATGGTTTTAAGTTAAAACTGAGTTCGTCTCAAAGCAAGAACGAACTAAAAGAAACACTATAATATAGTGTTCTTAGTGGCATATCCTACGAGATGTGTCGGACACATATCCCATACTCATATCCACGTGTCGAGTGTCCGACATGGGTACTTCACGCATTTTGAAGAGTCCATGTAACATAGAGGACTGATCCTTCTCTCTCTGAACCTAGACACAATTAAGGCTAGTAGGGGATGCTAAAGGGTTTCCTATTCTAGTTACATTAATATTCTACGATCATAATGTTATCTCATAACCTTATCCATAACTTATTAATTACAGTTTATACAACTAAATAATCTTATTTGCACTCTAGTCCAGAAATATTATTTAAGCCCTTATTACTGATTATCTGCAAACTTTCCCTTAAAAAGATATTCACAAAAGTCTCAAAATTAATTTATTTCAATTTTGAAACATTTATATCAAGTCCTCGCCTACCTAATTCATAACCTTGGATCTAGTAATTAACCTTACTAAAGGACTTGGCTATATGACAAAAATGAATTATCTCAAGGCAATATCATATCCTCAAAAGAGAACGTAGAACTTTATGACAATAGATAATGTATTCAACATCCATAACACATATTACCTAATAGCCAAAGTATTGATCATAATAAAATAATTGCACTCATTGGAATATCAAAGCAATATACATTATGATTTGAGTTCATCACCATCTCGGAACTGCAAATTTTCCCCTTATTAGTACTGTCGTGAAAAATATTTTATCAGTGACGCGATAAAATATTATTCACATTGGTCCATTCACAGCTTTATGTTAATGCACTAGTACTTGACTTGAAGTCTCCACTTCCATGGTCAGAATAAACCATCTCATTATGCACTACAACCTAGTAGATGATTTCTCTAAATTCATATAAGAATAACATACAAGGTTTCTCTAAGGTGTGTATAACTATTTCATTATATGTATCACATGAAATCTGCGTATACTTATCTCTGTGCACTTAAGTCGTATCACATATAATACACATAAAACAATAACATACATGACCAATTAATGAAACACGCAGTATTATTAAAACCAGGAATAACGTCAATAAAATATCAAGACAATATTAGCTCATTTCATTTCTCGATGCATACTGATGGTTACAAATTTTGAAATATTTGTTCATTCATTAGAAGGGCCAACATTCACATGGTGCATGAATCCCTTTGAAGGCTCAATTTTGAATAAGGGTCAATGTCAGTAGGTCTGCAACATTTGGAGATGATTTGAAGCATCTGAACTCATCGATACCAAGCAACGAGACAAGTAAGCAGTCACCGGCTTTATTGCAAAGTGGAGGGCTCTCATATTTGCTTGCAGATGGGGTTTTATTTTAGGGCGAGTTTCTCAAATGGAAGAACAACTTCTGGCATGAACTGTTAACTGCTCTAATGCCTCATGATTCCGTTGGATGCGATGATATGTACATAGTAACTGAAATGGAGTTGTATCTTAGCAAAAGAAGAACAGCTAAGGTGGCTATGGAACTGAACCCCCAACGTTGGCAGTAGTTGAAGCCATGAAGAAATACCTGGTCATAGTTAGAGCTAGAAAGCGACAAGAACCTAAAAACGTAACTACGATGAATGGAAATGCTCGTTCTCGGATGATCTGTAGAGTATCTCTTTGAAGACCCTTTGAAACAAGATTTGATCACCTTTCCAAAAGTGAAGCGGTCTCACGCAGGGGAAAAGGAGGATTCGAGGTATTGTCCCTACCATCACCTGTTAAGTGATTCCTTAAACGAATGCTTTGTCCTGAAACTCTGAAAAATAAAATTCAGGAACCTTGATTAAACTACCATCAAAGTGCCACCTCAGGAGACGACAACATCAGACTGATTTAAGGATTGGCTCAAAGTCCCTCTGAGATTGTAGCTAACGAGAAATATGAAATATCACGTGCTGAACACGATGCATGACGAGGATTATATTGTCAATGTACGTGAAGGAATGAAGGAAAAGAAAAGTGCCGCCTCAAAGGCTAGCAATGGTAGTCCTGTGGCATTGAAAGAGAAACCGAGATAGTCTAAGGTTTCAAAGAAGAACAAAAGAGCGAAGGTGAGTAAGGAGGAACAAGAAGAGAAACAAAAGAAGAGATTAAGGAAAAGTGTGATGACTTTTTCTTAGATAAATTTCTGCTTCAATTGCCTCGTTTTCCAGTTACACTAGAGGATTTTATTCCTCCCGAATCACGAGCAGGGTACCATTGTAGTTCGCTGAAGTGGAGAAAAGATGGGATGCTTACAGCTGCATGCATGATAATAGTTGTCATCATTGACGGTTAGATGAGGAGGTAGCTGGCGGCAACTCAAAACATGAGAGAATGCAACCCGACATGAGCCTCCTATCAATAGAGGATGCCAGAAAGCATAAATTCAAGAGAATTAGACTTGACAAGAACCTTGTCAAAAGAGGATGCTATGATGAACTTCTTGCAGCAAGATTTCGAGATTACTACTGCAAATATCCATCAAGGAGAAGGGCAACCAAGCTGTTGAGCTAGGAATGTCTCGGTCAAAGTCCTTTCGAACATGACTTGGACCAAATGAGCTCCGTGTGGACGAATGTTCTCTCTGAGAAGGGGAGTCTAGGAAGGCATGCTGACGGAGACCTCCACGGCAAGGAAATTCTAGTCCAACATGGAGAGCCTTCATGGTGTCATTCTAACGAAAATCCTTCGAGAAAGACACAGGCCAATTGAGGTCCGTTCTGACAATGTTATCTCAATAAGGGAAATATAGGCCGGCATATGAAGCCCCAAAGTCACATCTACGAAGACCTCCACATTACGGAAAAACTACGCCGACAAGCAAAGCCTTGATCGGACGAAGGCCTTCAAGCCACGCGCGACAAAGTATAAATTGCCACAACAGAAAGAGTCATATCTGCTGTTGAAATATGGTGGAAAAGCGTGAATACATTCGTCATAAATGGGTTGCCTCACTTGAGAACAAAGACGTTCATGTCAGTAAAACAAAATGTTCGACACGGGGATTCATTACCGATTCTAAATGAGCCTTACTTTCTGTAGATTCTCACAAAAGAAAGATATATGCCAATAGAAGTACAGCATCAAAAGAGAACAAACATAGATGCAGCAGGTGCTGTTGCTGAAAAGAAAAATACAAGTTTGCAAAGAAGCAAGTAAGAAAAAGGGCTCTCCTGCCCCTATCTTCTATTCACTGAAGGAAACGACAAAAGTTTGTCTCGGCAAAATGGTTGTGTTAGCAAATTGCCGACATCAGGAGAAGTTGATGGAAGAGAAAAAAAAACTATGCTCCTCTGCCGAAAAGAAAGAGACCCGCTCAGTTCTTTTCGTACTTCTGAAAAGTAGGTAGATCTGTGTACATATGTAAATGTGTGAGCACTTGTGTGCAATAGATGGCACACAACTGATCTTCCAAGAAGCCAAAGTTCATTTACTGTTAAAAGGGAGAAAAGTGCAGACTGATTGTTCACACTTGCAAACATGTATGTGTGGATATGTATGTGATACACATGGCAGACAAGAGAAAGAAAAACAGAGAAAGAAGTGTTAGATGTACCAGAAACTGTTGCTAAATCTCTGGCAAAGAGGAGGACAAGAGGTGAAAGTTCAAGCCTCTCACATGAACTCAAACCAGTAGATAGGAAAAGAAAATCTGCAAAGGAAGAAGAGAAAAAAAAAAAAGAAAAGGGTTAAACCTGGTGCAAAAGAAGGGAGCAGGAAACTATCCATGGAAGAGATGAAAGCAGGGGAAGAAATTAGCCAGTTAAAGGCTCTTGATTGCTGCCTGGAAATTCTGATAATGTACTCACATGTTGGAGCAGGAAAGCTGATTTTCAATGTTCAAACTCACGTTCTGGAGGCAAGAGAAGGCTTTAAACCAGGAGTTAACTATCCTAGTACTGATGGTCTAGATCCCTTACAACACATTACGTGAGAAGAAATCTGCTGGAGGTAATAACGTGTGGGCCCATCTAGATTAAAAAAATGACGAGAACAAAAAGAAGAAAAGTGCAGTAAAGACCCAAATAAGAGGGTCCGCTAAGAAAAGAATGAAAGGGAAGTTGCAGTAAAGACCCAAATAGAAAAACACAAGGTCCACAAAACAAGGACAAGAAAATAAATTGCAAAAAATCCCCATAATATAGGAAGGCTCTGCAAATCAAAAGTGCCCAGAAATTTACACATGGTTTCTTCAGAAATTTGAAACTACACCAAAACCCATTCAAATGACATGGGCTCAAACAAGAGAGTCGATGGTGCGTAGAGTTACATGTTGGCTAGGAAGACCAAGCAGTGGTCCACAGAAAGGGTCTCATAACATACAGAGTTGAAGAATAAAAGGTTGAAGTCAGAGATAGCTACTCATCCTATGCAGTGTCGCTCTTGAAGATTGATTGTGCCAAGATATTGTGATTAGGATAAGAAAACGGACTTAAACAATTCATGAGGGGGAATTTGTTGTCACTTAAGTTTGCTTCCAAACCATATGTATGCCCTCATACCTATGGAGCATGCTTGTTAAATTTTGGCCAAAGTATCAGCACCTGGTTTGTACCAGGTGCAGGTGCGACTGGGTCCGCATTGGGTCAAAAATCGTTTATTTATTGCTTTGGTTCTCTGAAATTTGGGCGCGGCATGGGACACGGCTGGGACATGTATCGGGTACTTGAAGGGTAAAAATGTATTTGAAAAGAGTTTCTGAGAGGTCCAATGTAAATTTTACTTTCTATATAGTTATGACTAATAACAAATGACAAAAGAATGCAAAAGGAAAACGCGGGGAGCGCATGGCATTTTATTTCTGTTGATCGTGTAATGCATTAATGGTCTAGAACTTTGCTAGTTTTAAAACTTTGGTGCTACTTGGCTAATTTCTATTATGCTCTATTTGTAGTAATATGCTGTGTTACATGGACTCGGCACTTTGAGTCAAAATGTCGTGTCCACACGACACGACACGGATCCGGGTACGGGAGCCGTACCGGACACGCCATTTGCCGGACGGACACGCCACGTCGCCGATTGGTGAGGATCTCTGGAAATCTGTTGCCATGGATATGGAAGACGAAGGTCTTACAAGGAAGAAGGCGCAGGGAAGAAGATGAAGAGTCCAGATTTGGTAGAAGATGAAGAGTCCAGATTAGAGGGGGGGAGAGAGAGAGAGAGAGAGGGCATACCTCGAGGCAAGAGAGAGACAAAAGAGAAAAGAGAAGAAGATATGGCCTCCGAGAAAGAAGAGAAGAAGAAGAGAAAGAAGAAGAAGAGAGAGAGAGAGAGAGAGAGTACCTTTTGCCTGGTCACGTGGGTCTTCTATGCTTTTTGGGTCTTCTATCTGCTTTTTGACAGCCTTTCTTTTGCTTTTTTTTCCTTTTCTTTTTTTTTTCCCAACTTTTTGGCATTGATTTATAAAAAAGGAACAAAAAATATCTAAATCGAAATAAAATGTAAATTGTCCAACTAAAAATGAAAGAATCTACTTATTTTGGGCAGTAATTATGTATAATTTATATACAATTTATATATACATGGTAAAAAAATTATTTAACACTCACTCTCATTAAAAGTATTTTATGTATCTTAAAATTTTTAGCCGTATCCCCGTACCCGTGTCCAACTTTTGGACGGTGTCCACGTATCCTAAAATTTCGAAAATAGGCGAGTCCGACACTCGGACACGTGTCCGATCCGGACACCGACACCGAGTCCATGTAACATAGGTAATATGTTCATGTTAAATCTCATCATTTATCTTCTATGCATTTTTCTAAGATCCAATAGATGCATATTTCTTTTTTAAATACCTAAGAAATATTTATGGTATTCGACATATCCCGCTGCACCTGTATCCTATTTTTCTGAAATTCACTGATGTGCATCGGTTTCTATCCACATTCGTACCCGAGTTCATGCTTCTTAGGTTCCTACATCTTGGACTTAGGGTGCTTGACCTACATCTTGGACTTAGGGTGCTTCATGTCAATAGGTTCGAACAGCTGGAATAGGTTATGAACTTAATCAAAGTTCGAACGTATACCATTTCGACTCGAAAGTTGACATTGACACACATTTTTGCTAACTGATGGGTTAAATAAGTGATGCCAAGGAAAGTGGGTTCGTACCTACGTAGAGGTGCCACAAAGGCTGTAGTCCGCGTCAGCTTCCAAGTATGTTGATGTGAGACACAGCAAGGGTGGAACAAGGGCAGAGACCAAGGGCTTCCCAGACAAAGCTTGAGGGTGGCAGTGCTGCGAGGGCGATAGCGCAGGATGAATATACGACGACAGTCACAGTCTGATGCTTAGGTCCAAAGTCAGGGTCCTGTATGTTTCTCTCTCTAGGATTCTAGAGTGAGAAAGTGAAAATGTGAGAGAGTGAAGAAGAAGTCCTGAAAATGTCCAACCAACCTAAATGAATTCTCAAGACCTCTATTTATAGAGATCGAGATAATGATGTCATTAACCGACACGTGGCGCTCCCCGGGAGTGACACGTCACCAGGGGGTCCACGGGTGCCGGTTCTCCATGGACTGTCGGATCGCATATTCACCCGGCTTGCTCCTCACAGCGTCGCTCCGTCTGTCTGGAAAGACTGGCTCCCACAACGTCGGTGTGGCCAGAGAACCCCTTGATCTAGCCTCCAATCCAAGCCCTTGCGGAGTCCCACAGGCCTGGCAGCGGTGGGGAAGACCCGACGCCCAACTGCCAGGTGAACTAGGCGCGATGCCCTCCGAAGATCTGCTCCCGTCTCGGAGTGACTCGGGAGTCATAGTCCCTAGGGGTGCCGACGCAAGCCCCCAGTGCCGGAGCACGTAGGCCAGTCACGCAGGCACCCTGACGAAGATAGTGTCCCGGAGGAGTCGCCTATTCCGCTGGCCGAGGTAGCATCCCGGAGGAGCCGTCTACCTGGCAGAAGGGGAGTCTTTGTGCCGGAGCACTTAGAGCTCCCTGGCAAAGATAGTGTCCCGGAGGAGTCGCCTATCCCCGCGGGTGAGTCCTTGTGCCGGAGCACTCAGAGCATGTCAAGGTAGCATCCCGGAGGAGCCGTCTACCTGGCGGAAGGGGAATTGAAGAGCTCCCTGGCAGAGATAGTGTCCCGGAGGAGTCGCCTATCCCCGCGGGTGAGTCCTTATGTCGGAGCACTCGGAGCGAGTCAAGGTAGCATCCCGGAGGAGCCGTCTACCCGACTGGCCGAGGTAGCATCCCGGAGGAGCCGTCTACCTGGCGGAAGGGGAGTTGAAGAGCTCCCTGGCAGAGATAGTGTCCCTGAGGAGTCGCCTATCCCCGCGGGTAAGTCCTTGTGCCGGAGCACTCGGAGCGAGTCAAGGTAGCATCCCGGAGGAGCCGTCTACCCGACTGGCCGAGGTAGCATCCCGGAGGAGCCGTCTACCTGGCGGAAGGGGAGTTGAAGAGCTCCCTGGCAGAGATAGTGTCCCGGAGGAGTCGCCTATCCCCGCGGGTGAGTCCTTGTGCCGGAGCACTCGGAGCGAGTCAAGGTAGCATCTCGGTGGAGCCGTCTACCCGACTGGCCGAGGTAGCATCCCAGAGGAGCCGCCTACCTGGCGGAAGGGGAGTTGAAGAGCTCCCTGACAGAGATAGTGTCCCGGAGGAGTCGCCTATCCCCGCAGGATGATGTACACTCCGGAGAGTGGGTTGAAACATGTTCCATGACCAAGGCAAGGTGCGCATGGTGTGATGAATGTGTGGTGCCCGGGGGCATGATGATATGATTGTGGCGCATGGGCGTGATGAAGTGAGTAAGGTGTCAGGGGCACGTCTGTGTTAGTGGCGTGGCGCATGGGCGCGACGGAGTGCATAAGGTGTCGGGGGCACGTTTGTGTCAATGATGGCGCATGGGTGCGAAAGAGTGCTTATGGTGCCGGGGGCACGGTAGTGTGACAGAGAGCCTGGAGGCACGGCGCGGCGCACGGGCGCGGGGGAGTGTTGAAGTGCGGCGCCCAGACGCCGGCAACGGGGGTCGCGGAGTTGTGTCCGGGCGACGGGGTCTCGGAGTTGTGTCCGGGCGACGGGGGTCGCGGAGTTGTGTCCGGGTGACGGGGTCGCGGAGTTGTGTCCGGGCGACGGGGGTCGCGGAGTTATATATGGTCCCTTGAAGAGAAGTGAATGTGCTAAGGATGGAGGCTAGAGGCCAACCCTTCGGGGAAGGCCAGAGGCCAACCCTTCGGGGAAGGCCAAGGCCAACCCTTCGGGGAAGGCCAAGGCCAACCTCATGGGGAGGCCGAGGCCGACCCCAATGGCGAGGCCAAGGCCGAGGCCGACCCCAAGGGGGAGGGCAAGGCCAACCTCCTTGGGCAAGTGCCGTGGCGCATCGACGGGCGACGGGCGAAGTGCGACGGTCGAAGTGTGATAAGGCTTCGTGCGAAAATGAGCTTCTTAGTGACGAAGTAACGTGACGAAAGTGAGAAGTGCACGTGACTTGAGCGTGCATGCTTTGACCGGTTATGAGCGTTGACTGTTGCTTGTGCGGACGTGTCATGCAAAATGGGACCACAGTGGGCCTTTGAGTACGACCAGAATAGGTTGGGAACAATAAGGTATAGAACTTTGGAGACTCGAACTTAATTTCAATGTTTGGTTCGCAGCTGATCTCAAAGACATGATAATTGTTTACTTGGTTGTGATAAGCTTTCCGGAGGATTGGCGAGATGGAAGTAGGACTTACCAAAATAGTAAAAGATAAAAAAACCTGAAAGCGTCAAATATCATCAGGGGAAGCCTCTAGAACACGAAAGGCGAGTCTAACGTGGAGGGATCAGAATCCAAGATCAAAACATCAGCAAGAGAGGAAAAAGAGAATAAAAAAATAAGAGAAAACAGAAAATCCAAAAGCTTCAAGCAGCACGGCATACAGGTACAGGGTCCCGAACACTGGTTGGTCGAAGACACTGTAAAGTCAGGGTTTGATCCCCATCATTCAATAAATTCATATTTGCTTATATTCTTAGTTGATTTCTTGTTCAATTTCATAATATCGGAGGTTTTCGTCTTTCTTTTACTTGAGGGTACGATTACCGATTTGATATCTATCAGATCAGAGAAGAAACCACAACTACATAAAATACCATTGGTGATAAAACTGATTGCCCAAGGATATTATTGTCAAGAATCTTTTGTCGACCTTGCTCCCAATGACCCCAAAATTTGTGCTAACAGATATGAGAGCCTAGCGTGGCCTCCCCTCAGCCATGTATCGTTTGACACAAGGACTAAGCCCCACTCCTGCATGCTATCTCGCTCCTAGTAAAATGACCGGCCCTAGTAAATATTAGAACCAGAACAGTGTGGCTTTCTCTTAGCCCAGCGCCTTGTCAGCTTAGTTTTCCTCTCTCTAAAAATCCTAGACCTAAATTAATGATGTCCCATAAGAAAGATTGTGCTAGTAAGAAGGAAGAATTTGAGGCCACTTTAGTTCGCAATCCACCTCACCTTGGATTGCGCTCCCAACAAGCTCCCAAATTGAAAATGCAAGTTCCAGAATCTCAAGGAGATTCGTGGCATACCTACAAAAATCTGCAACTAAGGTTCAGATATTCAGAAGTTAAGTGGTATATGGTTTAGGTACTTCCAAAGCTTTATTCCTTTGCTCAACTTTGGATCCCCACTTCGCTGGTGGTTTATACAAATTGGTTTCGGTTTTGTCAGGCATGTCAAAATTTGGTAGAATGAAGCTTCTAAGAGGGAGAAGTGTCTTTAATGGGAGGACAGAGTAAAGAGAGGGGACAGTGGATTTGTTTTAATATGCTGGAAGAGAAACACTCCTAAGATGACGGTTCAGCTAATTTAATTTGGACCGAAGGCTTTATGAATCACAGTTTTCGTATGTGTAGTTCATCTGATTTTCAAAGTTCAAGTTGAGACCCTTTCTTTTCAAAGCTGCTGAAATTTTAAGGACCTACTAAAGACCTTTTTGCAAATACCAACTTTTGACTACACATCTAGCTCAAATACATATCGCAACGATCAAATACCAATTGGACCCTGACTGTTGCCTGCAGTAATTAATTAATCCTGGTCATAATTCTTGGCCAAGTGTATCCTGACCTATTAAATATTCGCCAATTGAACTAAATAGCAGCATTTTGACTTCAACCTATATGGGGCCCCCAGCGCCACCGTCGTTGGGTACTGTGGCCACTACATCCTCATCCTTCCCCCCTCAACATCAACTTCCATATCCACCACCGGCTGCCACCGCACCAACCACCACCGCTACCGCCATGGTGGACGTCGCCACAACCGCCACCCGGCCCCAACCTGCACCACCACCACCAGTTGCGAACACCCTGATAGCCATTGCCATGGTAAATGTCGGCACTAACCCGCCGACGTTAGTTCTACTCCAACCCTCGCTCTTGCCGCCATCCCCACGTCGTCGACAACCTTCTCCTCCTCTTCTTTTACTACCCTGAGCACTCCGAAAAACCAACACGCTCAGATCTACATGTGCAAAGGTTGAAAAAGGAAGGACATGAGTTAACTCGGTGACTATTGACCGGATGGAAGATATTTAAACTTTGTTTTCTTGACCTTTCAAATTCAATATCAAGCCACTGAAGTTATGAAAATTGATTTAAACCCCAAATTGTTTGTATATGTAATGCCAATGGATGGTATGGTTCGACTGGAAAAAAAAAATAGGTTGGACTTTAGTTGGCTAAAAAATGAAGGCCACTGTTTAAATGAAATGTGCGAGCAAACGTTAAGCTTAAAGTAAGAGTTGATCCCTCACACAACTATCTACATACATCGGGGCTGATCCACATCTACCGATGGGAAAACCCTCATTTTACAAACTGTGATCAAGTCATCCACGTCATACAATAGACAACTGAGATCCGTTTTTTCCCCTTAGCTCACTTCGCCTAACCGCTGCAAAGAAGGGCGGTCTTTTCCTATTCCAAATTTGCCCCACTCCTCATTCTTTGCTTCCTTTTCTTCTTCTCTTTCTCTATCTTCTCTCACTCTCACCAGGTCTAGCCTTGACAAACTCTCACACCACCATATTCAATCACCACCATCATCATAAACACCTCTAGCATAAATCCATGATTGCCGCTGATATTTTATTGTAAGTGTTGCCGCCGCCGACGGCATTTTGCCAACGACATCAAGGCTGCCGCCCATCAACTTAAGCACCACCATCCACCATTGTCAAGGATTATCTAATCCTCATTTTTTTTTCCTTTCAGATCTTCCCCGTGTTTGAATTTGCCCAAATCTGTAGCGGAATTTTTATTTTACTTCATACTTTTTCCAAATATGTGGGTGCGAGTACAGTGGTGGTCGCCTGTGGGGACGACAGTGGTCGGTTGTGGTTGGCTGTTGGCACTGAGGTGGTTGCATTTGGGATGGTGGTGATTGGTTGTGGTGAAGGATGGTCGATCGATTGAGTAGGAGTGGTCGATCAATGTTGATAATGACAAATGCATCTGGAGATGGAGAGAGAGAAAGCAAAAAAAAAAGTGGACTTTGAAGAACAGCTCTAATATCACGCCCCCAACCCGGAGGCGGACTTTCACACACTGTTTCAAAATATTCCTGCTTACGAGAAATATAATCCAAAATATTTACGAGAAAAATATGACCTCAAAAGAGGTAATCAAAGCTATAAACCATAATAGTAGTCCAATACTCACATTAACCATACATATGTAGTAACAGCAGCGAGAATCTAATACAAATACTCACTTCCCAACCATTAGGTCTCCTAAAATCCGTTAAATGAAAAGCTATTACAAGGTTCTTATTCCAAAGCCACTAAGAAGAGTTATAAACTAAAGTACATCTCCAAGCTCAGGATTCAAGACATAGCAACTAAGTCCTCTACGTTGTCTCAGTATAGTTACCTATAATGGAAAGAGGGAGTGGGGGTGGCTGTTGAGCACAAAGCTCAGCAAAGGACACACACATACCCACAGAGTATAGCGCAGGTATTCGATAACATATGGCTTAGTCAAAACGAAACATATGAGAACGAAAGTGCAAAGACAATAGATAATCTTAGCACGACAAATAATCTCATTTCGGGATGTTAACGCGTCAAAGATCAAATCAAAGTCAAATGGTCATATTCGAATAATTGAACTTGTCAGATACAATACGATCATGTAATACGTGACTGTAAAGCACGTCAACATAAGCACATGAAGGTTCTAAGTTCAAAGTTTACGTACCGGTAGCAGTAGCCATATCATGCCATGGACATCACGTTAACCTAAGCACGTATAGGTTCTAAGCGTTAGTTTAATTCAAGGGGGGTCCAGTGGACATTAAAGTATCACAAAAGTATGTGAGCCACAAAAGCATCAAAACATTGCATTTCAAATGGGATAGTTTAACGGTTTCAGAAAATACTCGATGTTAGATTCAAATTGAAGAGTATGAAATAACGAGTTCAACATAATTTGAATCACTTCAATCTGAGTTCGTATGGATTTGAAACGGTAAAATGAAGTCGAGATGGCAATAGGTGAAAAAGAAAGGTGGCCACCAATAGCATTTGTCCATGTTGCAGTGTATCTCAAATGGGTTTACACCCCCAGGCAGAAGCTGCTCCATTTTTTGCTGCTCTAGTAGGACAATAATAAAGGAAGGAAAAGGTAATGATTACCCATTCAACACATGTACAGGTCTTTCATTTGGCTTTACGATTCAAGATTCACAAAGGAATAAATGGATAACTGTCAAAGGAGGCAGCAACTGAAAGGAAAATAACCAACGATATTCCTAATGAAGGGCCCAAAAAGATACAGTAACATTGCAGCAATCAAACATGGAGAATAAAACTGGGGGTTTTGGGTGGGTTTACCAACAATCAATTAACACAATTTCGAATCGAACGGGTTTTACACGTATGTCGTCAAGCAACGAACCTAAAAATCATTAAAGGCTATTATAAGTTGACATAATGCTCAATTCACATAATAAGATTTGCAAACTTGGCTTCCGAAAATTTCAAACCTAAATAATTAAATCACATTCATATCAAAATCTTCAAAATCACTATTCTATTTTGATTTCTTGTATGAATGTGGGTTTAGAATTACTTACCAAATATGGGTAGAAGGGTGAAATCCTCAAAGCCCTATGTTTCTCTTTCTTCTCTCTCTAGACGACGAAACTCAGTTTATCGATAAAACACAAACTGATCAGTTTTATTTCTCTAAACCTGGTAAATAACTCAGAAGACCCCTAAGCATATATTACTTATTCAAAAGTACCCTAAAAGGTTACTATAACTACGAAGGTAGCCCAAAAATAAGATAATTGGTTATAGATTATTTGGGGTCTTACATCTAATAAATGGCAAAGGGCATTTTAGGCACAAGCACTAACCGCTACTCTTTGTAGTGGTTAGGCTTGTTTTTTTGTTAAAACAGATTGATACAGACCATTCGTGTATTGACGTGAACAGCTCCAGATCAGTGGGGAAATTAGGGATTACACACACACACACCGTCAATGTCTATTTATATTAATATCCGTATACTCATGTGTATATATTATACATATATACATATATATATGCGTGTACATATACATATATGTCTGTATAGATATGTGTACATATATTTGTTTTTGTATATGGTTATTATATGTACGGTACACATGCACACACAAATATATCTTATTTGTGTGCATGTGGGTATATAATATAGGGTGTGCATCTAGTCTCACTCTTAATATGCCAACTTAGCTCCAACGAATTTTGATATGTTGTGTTCCACGTGTGCATCTTATGGTGTTGGGTGTCCTTTACATGATGAATTTCCACATGTTCTTTAGTCAATTTACATTGATTATGAACTTGAGCCATTTGCTTTAAATTCTGTATACGTTAATAGGTTAATTTTTTTTTTTCAGCTTGTGCACTTTGTTAATCGTGACTCTCTGGGTTTAGCAAATGACTTTCTCTCTCTGGGATTTATTCCTGAAGATGTTGATATACAGTCAGTTTCAGATGCCCTGCGAAGATCCTTAGGCAATGGAAGTAGATCACAAGATTTTCAGGTTGCCATCTGAGACTTCTTATGTTCCTCGATAATTTTATTGTCCACTGTACTTAAGATCTGGTGTTGATTTTCCTTAGAATTGCTAAACCAGTAGGAAGGCATGATAATAAAGAATCTGAACTCGTCACTGGCAAGAGTCTTTGTGTATAACCTAATGTTACTGTTCCATGCTTTACTGAATGGATGGAAGTCCGCATGTTAATCAGAGGAAGTCACAAAGTTTTTCTTCTACGTCTCATGTGCTAAAGACTCGGGACTATGATATCTGAAATTTCTTCCTGTTTCATACATCAAAATCTGCGTATAAATAAACTAAACTTTCCTGGTCTAGTGGTGTAAAAGAAACGACCTCAACTGCTGGATCTAGTTTTTTTACTCTTGGTATGCTACTGACTGAAAATAAAAAAACGAATTTCAGCCTAGACAACTAGTATTTATCACAAGATCCAAATACACAAAGTCCAAGAAGATGACATAGGAAAATGCTGAATTGGCGCTTCAATAGATAGTTCCAGACCTTGCGACTTTGGTTAGCACCGGGTGCAGATGTGGCTCTGGTGTGGCTTGGTGCGCACAGGGTACTTGTCCGGAGTTATTTACTTTTTAAATTAATTTTCTGAATCTTGGGTGCGGCTTAAACACGGCAGGGACACGCACCTAGGGTTTATTGGCAGAGAGGAGAGAGGTAAAAGAAGAAGAAAAAGAAGAAAGAGAGAAGGAGGAGAAGGAACAACAGCCACCGGAGAGTGCCAGCGGCAGCGGCCACGGGCTTCTCGTTGCAGAAATCTTTCGTTCATGTGTGGTTTTGATTTATGAGTTCTGTTTCTTTTAAGTGACAGCGGTTCGTAAGGCTGACGGCTGTTTATAAGGGTGACAGCTCTATCCAACTTCCTATATATTTTGTGTAGTACCAGCATATTGACTATCGTTTAAACTAGCCCTAATACTTTTTAGAAATAATAGTAATGCCAGAACTTGTACAACATATCTGTATATGGCTATACACTTTTAATATTTCTAAGAGTGTCTTTGGAACCATGGAATTTAGGGGATTTCATTTCAAATAGTTAAATATGAGGTTGGGAGCGGCTTGAATAAATAAATGCGTAAAAGAGTATTACCATTTGTTGAATATAGTTTATACGAGAGAGAGAGAGAGAGAGAGCAGTGATTGACAAGCTCTGCTCTCTCAAGGAGGTAGTCAGCAACAACAAACAAGGAGGCTTTATGGAGTTGAAGGAAGAGAAAAACAAGGAATTGAGTCGAAAAAGGCTTGATTTTCAGGTACTCTCTCACTTGTTCCATGCATCTCTCTCCAGCTGATGGGATTGAGTTCCCATATGAGCTTGGGACGAGATCCCATGGAGCTTCTAACTTGGGATCGCAAAAGCGAGTTTCCGAGAGAGAAGCGTTACCATATGAGGAGTTCCCTGTAACTAAGATTTGGACCATTAAAAAATGGAATTGGAATTGGATTTCATGAGATTTGACTGGATTTGTTTCTATAGTGTGAAATCCGACGAAAAATTGTCGAATTTCATGGGATTTAGATTTACTTGAATTAAAAGTAATTATTTACCTATTTTACCTTCATCTTGATCTCTCTAACAATGAACCCACCACCACTGTCTTCTTTACTGCTACTACTACACCACTTTTGCTACCACTACCGGCACCACTACTGCCACCAGTATAGCCACCGCCACCACTGCCACTATCACCGCTGCCACCACTACTGCCATCACCACCACCATCACCACCACCACTACTGCCACCACCAACTCCACCGCTGCTGCCGCAGCCACCACTACTGCCACCACCATCGCCGCCACCGCCATCCTACTGCCACCGCTACCACCGCTGCCACCATTACCACCACCATCACCACTGGTACCACCACCGCCACCGCTATCGCCACACCACTTTTACTACCACCACCAGCACAACTACTGCTACCACCACCGCCACTAGCGCCACCGCCACTAGCGCCACCGCCACCACCATCACTACTGCCACCACTATCGCCGCCACCGCCACCACCACCACCACCAACACTACTGCCACCACCGCCGCGGTCGCCGCCGCCACCACTACTGCCACCGGCACCAACATCGCCACCGTCGCTGCGGCCACCACGACGCTCACCGCTACCGCCACACCACTTTTACTACCACCACTGGCACCACTACTGCCACCACCACCACCACCACTACCGCTGCCGCCACTACCACTACCACTGCCGCCGCCGCCACCACAACCATTGCCACCACCTATGAAGCATAGGTGTTGCACTGGGGTTGAAGCACCGGCACAGGGTGCGCGTCGGGTGTGGCAGGGTTCGCGTCGGGTGTGTGTCCGATATTTATGATTTATGATTTTAATTTTTTAAATGCCGGGTGCGGCTCCGATACGGATCGGGTGCATATCGCATGTTTATGGGATGAAAACACAAATTTGAAAAGATTTTTCAAGGATCAAAACATAAAAAAGAATTTTGGGGGTCAAATTATAAATAATGAAACATCTACTTAAAAGAACCTAAAATCCTAAATCAACAGATCGGGTAGAGAGAATCTGAGAGAGAGCAACGGCGGTGAAGACAAAGCAGCCACGACTGACCACCGACGACCACCGGCGAAGAGTTTGAGAGAGGAGAGGAGGAAGCAGTAGCCTCCGATCGGAGGTAGCGCCAACTGCTGCTCCTACCTTTTCGGCAAAACCCCCCCAAAAAAAAGAGAAGAAGAAGAAGAAGAACTCCGGCAACGGCGAACACGGCGACGATGGCTCTTCTCTGACTCTCTCTCCCTTCACGAGAGACTTCCTTTTTTATTATTTAAGTCACCAAAGACTTTTTATCTTCACTGATCTGGCTCAATCTTTGCTTGTGGGGGCTTTGTCACTTGTGGCCTTTAGAAGGCCACGTGTGCAGCTAGCTATATGGAATTGGTCTTTAATGAGTAGAGATGACTAATGACCCATAATTTTTATATATTTGTACAATTTTGATAAAATTGTACAAGAGCTCATTAAACATATGTATTTAAAATTTTAAAAGCAAATACTAATTATTTTAAATTAAAAAAGTGCTGTATCCTAGCAGCACCCGTATCCTGTTTTTTTTTTAAATGCCGTATCGGCGTATCCGCACCCGTATCCGTGTTCGTGCTTCATTGGCCACCACTATTGCCACAACCACTACTACCATATGGTGGCACTAACACATTTAAAATCACTTACTGTAGTTTATTTTTCATTTTAAGTCAAGGATATAATTGTTTATAAATTTATTACCTTTCCATTTCCTTTGTTCTCCAAACACAAAATATGAATTCTGTAATTTGAATTCCCTTCCGTTCCAAACCAAAAAAAGTAAATTGAATTCCAAATCCAATTCCGTATCTGAAATCCAAATCCTAAAAGTATTGGTTCCAAACAGACTCGAAAGCAGCCCACCAATTAATCTCTCTTATTGTGTGTTTGAAATATTATTTACACGAATAATAAATGTTGATGATTATTTTCCGTATTGTATTTTTTGAGAAAATCACGTATTGGCACCCGTGTTGTATCCACACCTGCACCGAAATCCAATGCTTCTTAGCTTATATTTAACAGTTTTGTAGCTGATGCACCCTATAGAAACAAATGGCATCCAAATTTACCAAATATGAGATTAAACATATATATTTGTTTTTTGGCATTAATTCGATAAAAAGCAGTGAATCCCTTTGATAGTGACAACAAGATGGGATAATTTAGTAAAGTAAAACGCATCAAGAATAAAAATAAATACTAGATTCAAGTCACAGCTCTATGAGCATTGTTTGCCATAGAATCATAACATGCACCATATATGAGACAAATGTACGGTTGTAAAAATGATGTCACCTTCTAAGAGAAACAGCTTTGCAAAATGCTGGATGTTTTAGATGATTGAACACCCATTTGAAGTATTAAATTAAGACACTAGGATATATCTCTTCACCAACAGTTAGTGAAGAGTGGATGTATGACATTTATAGTATCCCAATGATACATGTCAACTGAATTATAAGACAAACTTAGATAGTTCAAGTCGTAAATTTAGCTAAATATTAGACGGATGTCAAAAAATCAATGTCATAACAGATTGAGTTCTGTCATGATCTTCTGGCTTGGACTAATTCATGGTCCTTGATTGACTGGACCTGTTTGCTGAGTGATTTGTGGTTGTTGTTTGGCTTTACTACGTGCTGCATTAATACCATTGCATCTCAGTAAATATCTTCGGCCTCCTTCGTTTTGATTCCTCATTTCATCAAAAGCAATTCTTTCTACTGTGATCTTGGAGAGGTCTCTACCAATTCTTCTTCTTGGTTTCACAAAAATCTTGATTACATTTTCTTGCCTCTGAAGAAGTTTGTTTGGTGAATAGAAGAGGAATGTGATTCTAGCTCTATTCTTTTCCAACATGAGCTGCCTCACTTATTGGTTGCGGTTGGATTTGTTGAGAGATAGTCCATTAAATAAGTGTTACACCTACAAACTCGCACGCTCGCACATGCATACTTATATACGTCTGAATATGTGTTCACATGTATATGGGCATATTCATTAACAATTATATAGATTGATATGTGTACGTGCATTTGCACAGATTAATCTTCTTTAAGACTTATGTTGATAATTAAAGTGAAGTGGACTTGTAAATTGCATCGGATTGTAGGCTATAATGAACCAACTATATGATGTTATGTACGAGTTCAACTTTTCTCTTCCTCCGGACTATGCTTTGGTGATAAGAGCGCTTGGATCACTTGAAGGGACTGCAAAAGCATTAGATCCTGAATTTAAAGTCATTGAGAGTGCGTATCCTTTTGTCATCGGGAGACTTTTGGCTGACCCAAATCCTGACATGAGGAAAATATTGAGAGAACTTCTTATCCGTAATGATGGCTCCGTAAGATGGAATCGGCTAGAACGGCTGGTAGGTAATTTATGATTCTATTTCTCTTTACTGCTGGTTATATGTAGCATTGAATTGTAAAATTTTCGTGTTTATTTTTCTGTACTATCCGCATATAACTTCATGATTATTTTCCTTTATGCAAATCATACGGACGTCAGTTCATCTTATTGTTAGGTCAGCATTGCCTAATCATATATGAGCTAAATTCTGCAAGAATGGGGTCTTTGATATCAACTGATCTGATTTTGTTAACATCTTATTGTGAGTTGTAACCACAAGGTACAAAGGATCTTGATTGCTAGGTTTCTGAAAAGCATTTGGAAACTGATCTATGTAACTACACTTATTATACATCAGTATTTAATGACATGTTACACGACAAACAGATGAAAATTTGCCTCCATTATTTACCTTTACAGGATGCATAACAAGCCGCAGTCTCATTCTTAATTAGAAACTGATGTTTTGAGAAAAGGACTTTACTGCTAGGGTTTTCTGAGTGAATGTGTTTGGATAAGGTAGAATGGAAGAAACAAATTTATGTTTGGACAAAGGCTTAATTCAGTTGACTTATTTACCACTGGATCTTCCATTTCAACTGATAGATTCGAACTTTGGAGAATTTATTCTCTATCGAAATGAAACTTTTTGTTCGATGCCAAACAACTTGTCAATCATCGTGTCCTCGATAAATGATATTTTGCTATTGACTACTTTTTATCCAGTCGTTCTACCAATTACCCTGAAGAATTATGCGGATTCCTTAAACTGAAATTTACCTACCCCCCTACTTAGATGTTATATAGTTAAAGCCCGTGCTGCAAATACTACAAGTGACCTGTACTGAAACATGGATGGATACGCCGAGGGCTTGACTTCAGTTGGAGGTGGAGGTTGTAGTCATTCAAGCCTTCCTCCGCAAGGCTTCTTTTTTTTATTATAAAGCCTAATTGCGTTAACGACTTGCTATGTACTAAATCCATGTATCAACGATATGTAATTATGTAAATCGTTTCTTTTCTTGTCTTGGATTGCTTTGTTATAAATACCAAGTTGTTTTGAGATCTTTACTGTGACCCTCAACTGAAGCAAACCCCAAAACACAGATTAAGAAAAAGCATTCTGTGCCGCAAAATTTTTAGATTTTAACTATAGCCAGTATCATCGTGTTTTTCTCACATCTAAATAGACTAACTGTTGACTTCCTCTTCAAGCAAGCCTTTTAGATCTAATATCAGACTAGCCCCTTAAATCATGTGTATTTTTTGCAGATCCTTGCTAAGGATTTCAGCTGATATAGGAGACCTTAAAGGCTGTAATTGTCCTGTTAAATCTTCTATGAAGTATCATGTAATATAACTGTTTTAGTATGTACTTGTGCCTATCTAGCTTTCAAACTCATTCTATGTGCAAGTAACCCGAAGTGTCAAAAGATGTTAAGTCTGACTCTTAGACACACCCCCATCCTGACAGCGAACTTCGGTGCAGAGTCTTTGTAAAATAGGATTTATAAGAAGATTATGTAACTACGTAAACTAGACCTTAAAATTCTTCAGCATATATGTATTATTAAAAATGTTATCATGTTGATATTTTATTTTATTTTCTCGTTTTATTGTTATCATCATTATTTTTTATTGGGGCTTCCAATGGAGCTACAAGACTTAGACCCAGTGAGGCCTAGGGTATAAGGACTTGATCCTCACATCGTCGGAACCCAGATGAGCTAATTGCTGATCCCTTATGTGACTTCGGTAATGAGTATCGAAGATTTGAACATGTTGTGCCTAAGTATATGCATATGCTTCTCCAGTAGTAGGAGTGTGTAAAATGTATGCATGTTGGTATAAGCGTATGGATTATTGTAATTGCTTTCCTTTTATTATTCATGAGCGATCCTCTATCTGCAGAGATTCCATTGATCTCATAGGTTCAAGGTAATATATTTCTATTAGTTTCATTGTATTGTTATCATTAGTATTTGTATAAGGGCTCTGGATGGAGCTAAAAGACTAGGGCCCACTGAGGGTTAGGCAGTAAGGAATAGATCCTCATGTTGATGTTCTATTAGAAATGGGGCCGAGTGGGCCAATTGCTGATCCACTGATGAGGGCCACGAAGCTGGACCTCTAGTGGGAATATGCATGCTGCCCTGGTGGGCTGCTTGAACCTGTTTTTCGGTTGCAAGGTGCAACCTGCCTTTGTTGACGCTTTGTGGAGGGGTGTGGAGGGTAGAAGATGAATCATTGGACCTAAAGTTCATTTGCCTTACTTGGTATTGACCTGAACTGTATTCATGTTGAATAATTTGGAAAAACCTTTTGTTACAGGTAGCAGCTATATCTCAGCAGGCTACTGAGACAGCTGGGCAGTCCTCCAACTCTCAAGAAAAAAACTATCAGTTGGAATGGAAGTCATTTAACATGCATTCTGTTGTTGCTGCGACTGAAGATCTTTTACAATTTATTCTGTCTGAGAAGGGCCTGAGGATTCGCCTTTTTCTTGTTCGAGATATTGTCAGAGCAGCTGATATATTTCTTGAGGAAGAAATTGCTGATTGCATGTTTGATGACAATATCAATCCAAAAGAGATGCCAGAATCTGAGGTTTGTCAGAATTCATGTTATTGTGGAGCTGCAGTAGTAGAACACGTCAGTATATGTCGTATTTCTACTTACATATTGGCACTGCAGATGCAGTCATTGCTTCCAGAATTTTTGGTCCTGTTTCTCCATATTGTATTTTTGTCAACTTCATGCTTGGGGAAGAAAGGTTTCAAACATAAATTTAAGAAGTATTTCAAATAGAAAGTGGTACTACAAATGCTGTTGAATTCTTCTGATGAAGTATTTTATAAGCATATTCAATTTTTGCTCTCAACATGTTAGTTTAGGATACTCGACATGTTAGTTTTTAAGACGTGGATAAAAACCCTGATTAGAGGAGGTGCTTGAATTATTGGTTCCCTGCTTTAGAGATAAAGTAAATAAACTGCAGCATTTTAACCTGCAAGGGACCTTGCCAGAACTTGTAGTTGACAAGTTAAGGACACCGATTTGAAATCAGCTTTTCTCAAAATAATTTCCTGGCTCACTTATGCGCGAGGTTTAATTTTTTTACTTTTTGATATGTCGATTAGTTTCTTCGTGTCCATTGACCTGTTGGTGAGGTTATTTTCAGTTGTATGGCTTATCTGCCTACTGCTTTCTTAGATTAGTTTTCTGGAAATGGTTTTGGCATCATTAACGAAATGGGACGAGGCTACAAGTATTATTGATGTCATCTCACTGTATCTGTATCCTTCTTTTCTTTCCAGGGTAAAGCCATGCTTACAAGGGTTCTCAATGGGATTCAGTATCTCGGGCAGGCAGTGAAATTGGCCCCAGATGTTTGGGCAGCTATGCTGATCCGCATGGCATTGAAACCTGAGGTTCATAGATTTATCTTTGATACATTTTCAGCCCTACTCTCGCATTCTAGCCACAAAATTCCGAGTACATTGTGGATTTGTATATCCAGACATATTCACAAATTGGTGAAGATCAATAAATAACCCTAGTAACTCAGAATAGGGTTATTCTCAATTTTGCCATGCTGTTTCTTTTTCAGTTTGGTGCCTTGCGGAAATGTTACTTTTTTTTAGGGTAAAAGGGAATTTTGGAAAGAAGCGTCGTCAAAGTTAGCATTTTTTGCAATCAGTTGATTTAAGCGGCGTGAGTTTTTACTTTGTTGGTCGTCACTATTTCCATTGGCTCCTCTAGAGAGATGCGATCCATTCGAGATATAATACGAGAAGATCCAACGTCACGGAAAGCATAAAATCGAAGCAATTAAATGATTGAGATGACTAGCAAAATTTCTTCAAGAAGAAAATATGAGGATAACAATCCCGAGTTTTTTCCCTAAATAATATAAATTAAAAACTTGATAACCTGTTTACCTCATTTTCAAACTTATTTACCCGCATACCACATTTTGGGAAATCGTGGTTCCAAACCGCGCCTTCTAAGTTGAAAACGTTCTTTGAAAACACGTTTTCAAATTGAAATTTTTTCCGTTTTAGCCTCATTTCTGAAAATCCAACAAAACTTAACAAAATAAAACAAACGGTTAAAAAAAACAGGCGCGCGTTTGGACTCTACCTTCTGGGAGCTGATTTCTTTTTCCCTCCTTCTTCCTTCCTTGTTCCTCCTTCATCAGCCCTTGCTCACGGCTGGGCCACACCTGTGAGTTCTCTTCTCTATCCTTTCTTTCTGTTTTCTTCCAATTTACTTTTTGCTTCTGCGTCTTCCATTAACATCAGTGCTGGGTATTTCGATTTTCGGATTAGGGCAAAAGTTCAAGCTCATTGCGCAATCAGGGCAAAATTTGGGAGGTCCAGTCAAGCAACATCTGTGGATTCTCCCAATTTAGCAACGTGAGTCCTCTCTATTTTTCTTTGTACGAATTTTACAGGTTGTTACTGTCATGGTTATTGAAATTTGGATTTTGTTATTCAATTAGTTCCTGAGCTGGTATGGTGTAGGAGAAGATGGTTTGATAAGGTCTATTGAAACGGGATCAATTTTGGTTCTAAGTACCATGTGTATAGGATTCCTTAATGATATGTAATTAGGCAAGTGTGTTTTTTTATAGTGGTTGTTCAACGTGGATGGTTTCTAAAGTAATTGGTAAGCAATTTATCAAATAGAAAAATTGTCTCAAAATAGCAACTTATCAAAATATTGGTGATTCATAACAAAATATTGGTGATTGATAAAAAAACTCATTAAAATACGTTGCTATATAGAGAAGTCTGAGATCCAGGAATTGGTAATCTGGGTTCATGCTTCATCAAGTTGACTAAGTCTTTCATTATACTGTATTAACTTAAGTCAAACACTCAAGATATTGTTATCAAAGTGCTGGTCCATAAATTAGAGTAAAAAACCTCAACGTAATAAGTAAATAACGAAAGGCAAACACTTACTTCATCCTTTGCGTGGAAGAGCTTTTCTCATCCCTCACAATCACATAGGAGCTTGTTACCGATTCAATATCAAAGCTAGTCTATAGTTGCCACTAGAGACCATCTCTTCTTTGCAGATTTGACTCCCTCAGCTTCCTTAAGATTACTAAGAATGCTTGAAACCTTTGGTAGCAACTCTTACATAGTCCTCTCTTACTTTTTCCCCGATAAACTCAGTGGTATCTTCAGAATCTACAAAGGACATCGTTGGTATCACTGTGGGCAAAAAAAAAATATTTGGCTGTATAACTTATGTTATGTCTTCCTTTTTCATTGTGCAGCTTGCTACATTTATTTTTCTGTAAATCATAGCGCTGAACTTGTCATTGTTGGCCAGATTATCTATATGGATTCCTCTTATTATAAAAAATTAACATTAGGAATTAACTATAAAAGAGATTCGATACTTTTTACTTCCACTTTATCCTTATGCGTGTTTAGTTACCCTTTCTTACTAATATATTTACATTTCTTGGAGCTCTTAGATTTAGTTCGGTTATATATTACCTCCCAAAGCCAAACGATTGATGTGGTACAACAGCCATTTGCATACCGATTGGCTCACACTGCAATCACATATATCAGAATTTTCACCGCCTTAACCCCCACATAAGAGCAACCACTATTTTCAAGAGCACCATACCTAAACTCAGTCACTCACCTTACGCCTCAACCCCGCCGTTACTACCACCTTGGAAAAAGCTTGCGATTGTTGTTATGCCTTATTCTACAAATGCATCTCAAAGGAGGAACACTATAAACATGAAGCATATATTCTTTTAAACGGGAAGCAAGATAATTGAAAAGGGACATATCACCTTTCTGTCCTTGGCTGAAGATATCTTCAGCGAGCTTGACATTATGTCGGTACATACTCTTTTGTTTAACCGCCAAAAAGGAAATTCATAAACAGATAGAATAGCTTAAGGACAAACTCTAATGACAGTTGAGTGATACACTAACCCCTCACTGGCTCTTCAATTGATTCTCTTAATCTCTAAACATTTAAAATCCATCTCTAAGGAAACTCAAAAGAGTTTATGCGTGTGTATCACATAGAATACTCTTAATAGTAGTAACTCAATGGCTTCATTCTATTTCACCATAACAGCAAGTCAAAGGTTTCTACTTTCTTACTAAATCATTATCATTTCTTTACATATCATTTATGAACTATGGTTTCTTGGAGAGCTCTCTCTCTCGAATCTTAGTGATTGAGTTCAACAAAATATAACCACCTCCACCAAAACACCTAATGTCGTAATCTCATGTACATCAAAAGCATCATTCAACTAACCAAATGACCTGTAGATTTGGTCATCCTATTGTCACTTATCTCAGAATCTAAACTACCAAATCCCCCATGAAGACCAGCCACTGTCGTCAAGTGCACAAGCAATATGCATATCATCTTAGTTCAAATGCAGCATCCATGCAGTTGCACCCACACATGCGTATACAGATGCATATACAAGTTTTGAATGACGAAAATGATCATGGAGCAAAGTATCCTCCAATGAACTCAGCATCCTATAGTCGTAGTGATGCCATAAGGTTGAACAATAGTTATGGAAAAAGTAAGCAAAAAGGCACAAAATTCATACCTCGCTTTCTAAGTGTTACATGGCATGCACTTACAATTAGTGCTTCATTATATATATATATATATATATATATATATATATATATATATATATATATATATATTAACCATTCATTCAATGATATGACTAAGTAGAACTAATATAAAAGAAATTTTAAGTAACAGTTAATGAACTAACCAAAAAAATCAGTATCTTAAAGTAACTGATGAAAGGATTGAAACTACAATGAATACCACTTTGGCATCAATTATGGTTAAGAAAATAAATGCCCTTTCAGATAGTGCATTCCTTTTCTTTCCTTCATTGTTTATACTATTGGCTTATGATATGTAACTCCACATGGTGTTAAAAACTTTCAACTAAAGACACATTTTCACAGGTCCTTTCCTTAAGCTACTATGTGTCATTTAACTTAGTTTGGCAGCATCCCAACAAGTGATGGTTCTCTGCTGCAACAAAATCTTCTTTTCAAGGATTACATACATGGCATGCACCTAGAATTCCCTTCCATACACTATTTTCTAATTGACCTGCCATTTGATAATTATATAATATGTAATGACAACATGAATACAACGGATATCTAAAAGAACTATCATGTAATGACAACATGAATACAACGAATATCTAAAAGAAGTACCTTAAAAGTAACTAAAGTTTGTGAGTCGCGGGGAATGAAAAGATATACGTGCTTTGGGATCTTTTGTTCGTATTTTTCTCATCTAGTTTATATCTATGTAACCCCTCTTTGTCCTTTCTTTAAGGCTAATAATGAGTCTGCTACCATTGTAGGGTGTAGGGATAGTAAGATGAACGCCAAAAGGCTTTCTCGCATTTTACTTAGTTGTTTCTTTCTTATCATCGTCGTTGCTCCCTACGTATATTAGACGCATGATCAATTTTTTTAAAATGTGAACTCAATGAAACCAGCTAAACATGCGCAAATGGACTCTAGCAAAGCCTGAGTAAGATCAACTATGACAATGCTCCACCTACAGAACATTATTCCAAATGATAGCATGCCTTACTTTTATCTTTATGCTAACTTTATACCTCATTTGTACCACTTTTCTATGTACCTGGTTTAGTTTATGACTAAGTATTCAAAACATAAATGTGTCCCTTTCTTTTTCATTTCTCCCCTTCTAATATCTCTCATGGTTATTTTCTTTCTATTAGCATTACATCTCTCTAACAATGAGAGTACAATCTAAGTTGGGTAATAAACTCATAGCTTTTTGGCATGTGTTCTTTACAACCATACATTTCGTGATGTATTGATGATTTTTGATCTGATCTAAAATACTATGGATTAACGCTTTGCAGAAAAGTAGTGCCTTTAATAATAATTAAATTTTCCATTAGACGTGGCACACATGTCTTACTTTGTAATATTTACATGAACAAGCAACAAAAGACCCCAATATGTCTCTAATATAAAATGAGGCTAACATAAGCTGTAATTGAGGAAGTTGCGCCTGGCATCATACTAAAAAACCATATGCTCGTAAGAACAGTCAAATTGCAATTATTTCCTACAAGTCCTGAGTAAGAATGGTCCACAATTGTTCAATCAACTACTGGTTGAGAGGTATCCAAAGGTATTTCTTATGTCAAAGAAGTAAAAGGGATGAAAAGAAAAGCAACGTGCAATTATCTTAACTCGAGTGAAAATTTTGGATGCTTTCTGGCTATAAGGAACAATACTCGTACTAAATACAACAAAGAAAGATCATTTAGGAAAATACCCAAGCATGTGGTGTGCACTTAATGTAGTCTACCCTGAGGAAAAATAATTAATGTAGTATACCCTGAGGAAAAATAATTAACAACACCCTACTATTATGCTGCAAAAAAAATTGAATAACTTTGAATAGTACCGGAAGTTGTCGCCAGTTAGCGCATGCTAAACCTTGGATTATGCTGATGGAAAGCAAACCGGTATGCTGGGATCCATCGCATGTGGCAGATCTCAAAATTGAGGATCAAAGTAGTAAGTGATTTCGCATTGAGTTTACGAAGTCAAGATAATTCGAAATTTGAACACAATATCCAAAGCATCGAAATCAAAAAACAGAAGACTAAATTACCTATTCAAATATACATGAGAAGTCTTACATGTATGTATGTGTGCTTTTGACCGATGGCCGCAGATATAAAAGAAACACACCTGGACGATGACAATGGGAAAATTTGGTGGGAAATGGGCCATAATGGGAGCGGGTGATGTTATTTGTCCAAGGGCATTGAATGGCAATTAATCTCAAAAGGGCAGTTGAACCGGGTATCGCTTCAATACAGATGACAACTCGAGGAATGCGCAGGAAAGTATGTGCCTTCCTACAGTAGGATTTCAAGTTTGTCACACATGTGAATCATGATCTTTGGCTATGCTTGAGGGACTTATGGTGCTTATAAGGGAATCAATAACATCTACGATAGATAGATCCAATGCGTAATGGGTAAACATGAAACGAAAGAACATAATCTATGCACAGAAGAATCATAAGGGAGGATGGGTTTCTGTTTATCATGTCGTTCGAATTTTGAAACTAACCTCGAGAAGAAAGTCTTGCACGCAATGTTAATTGAATTCCAAAAAGTAGGAAAGGTTTGATGTGAAATTCGCCCTTCAACGGTCTAGTTCTTGGCGTATCCTTCGTGAGGCAATACATGAGTGTGTGTGTTTATGAAGAGGGAGGTCGGTTGGAATAAGAGAAGCATCGGTTAGTTTTCTTCGTTTGTTTGTTTATCGCGCTGATTGATGGTGGCGTAAACAGTGGTGAGGGTGCATTGAGTTTGAAAACAGGTGGATAGGATGTAATATGGAGTCTCTCAAGAGGGCATTTTCGTAATGAAAATGTGTAGAAACATGTTTAAACAAGTTACACTTTTTATGTAGAGAGATGTGTACAAACATGCTTAAACAAGTTACACTTTTAATGTAGAGAGATATATAAATATATGGTTTAACCATGATTTCATTTTCAGGTTGCCAACCTCAACCTATATGTTGTTGCGCTAATGAACAGACTGATGGAGAGCATTCTCATCAATTGCTATTGGATGGTGCTCTATTAGCATATTTCATCTTGGAACTAAAGAGCCAAGGTTCGCCACAAATTCTTACTCTTTACTTCTAGTTTATTGACGGGGTGCTATGTTTTCTAGTTTATTTTTTATCTTTTTGATGCACAAATTTTCGTCGTGCCTTACTTTTAAGTCAGGTTTCCTTTCTTCCCTTTTCTGCTGTTTACTTCCGTTTGCTTGAAGAGGAGTAGAGTTGAATGTGAGCATGTACTTTTGAAGAGGAATTCAGTCAAGTTTAAAATGCATGTAATTTAAGCAGGTAGTGAACCCACATTTTGCATTTTGATTAGAATTAAAGGTTAAGAAACAAAAAAGTACATATTGAAGCTTTTAAGTTTGGAAGTTGCACTACAAAGCTGCCTTAACATGTCAGTCCTCTAGGCTTTATATAGGCTGTAACAACCACTAGTATAGCCTCCTTGTGTGCTGATTTAGGTAACCCTTCAATGAAATCCATGGAGATGCTACTCCATAATTGATTTGGGATAGGTAAAGGCTGCAACAATCCAAGATAAGCTATTATTTCATGCTTGCACCTTTGACATATATCACACCTTTTAACCCATTCTTTGACATCACTTCTAAGAGAAGGCCAATGGAATGTTGCTGAGACTCTTTTGTAAGTGGCTGATGATCCTGAATGTCCCCCAAGTCTAGAGGAATGCATGGTTTGAAAAATATGCTCCCTTAGTTTCCCTTCTTGCCCTATACATATCCTCCCTCTGTACCTTAGAATGTCCTGTTCATATGTGAACTCAGTGGTAGCAAAGGGGTCCCCAATGTAAGGAGTTGTATCTGTTCTTGTATATAAGGATCTCCTGGGTAGCTGTCTTAGACCTATGTTAACCAAGCTGGATTGATATGTGAGATGGCTTGACATTCCCCATTGTCTTCATTCCCACTTGGCAGCCTAGATAGGGCATCTGCGGCACCATTTTCACTACCTGCTCTGTATTGAACTGTGAAGGTAAACCCAAGCAGCTTGGAAAGGCATTTCTTTTGGAGTAATGATGTTACTCTCTGCCCTAACAGGTATTTAAGACTACAATGGTCTGTCAAAATTGAAAATGGTTGAATGCTTGAGTAGGTGTGCCAGTGCAAAACTGCCTGGACTAAGGCCATTAGCTCCTTTTCATAGGTAGATAGGGCTATTGCTTTTGGTCCAAAGGCTTTACTGAAAAAAAGCCAAGGGTCTCCCTTCTTGCATTAGGAGCCCTCTCATGCCGAGATCACTAGCATCAACCTCAACAGTGAATGTCTTAGAAGAAATTTGGTAATGCTAGCACTGAGGCACTACTCAGCAAATCTTTGGTTATTAGTGCTGATCATGCTCCTCACGCGCTGATGCCTTAACTGCTGTTATCTTCTTCACGCGCCTGCTGATCTCCTGTGTAGCCCTGCGTGTGTGTCACCTGCTCCAAGCTTTCATTGTTGATGATGCTGACTCCATTGGTACCAGCTGCTTTCTTCAATTGAATTCTGATCTTAAGGGGATGTCTGGATGGAACATCCATGACAACACACTGGACAGCAAACCCACACACACACAGAGAAACTATCACACACACAACCCACCTTCGTTGGCTATGTTTTTAGTACCAAGACAGGTGCTCTGTTTTTTGGTTCTTTTCTGCTGTGTCTAATCGCAATCGCTAAGTACGATCAACAAGGTACTACTTGCAGTAATGAAGTTCAACATGTATCGAGCTCAATACGTTACCGGCCATGGCTTAACAAGGTTATGGTTGCGCTTTTAATGGAATTGATGGGCTGAAAATTGAAGAACAGAGAAGGGGAGTGAACGAGGAAGAGAGATAGAGAGAGAACTTCAGAAATGATAGAGAGAGAAGAGAGATTTTCTGATTCACATTTCACATACATTCTTCCTGGTGTTTCCCCCTTTTAAGGGGGAAATTACAACCGATATTCAAACAATTAGAAGTAAAGAGCGGTACATTTGAATTTGACAGAAATTGGTCACCTCCAGGATCAAACTCAAAGGTGGAATGACCCCGCATACAAATACTAAGCAGAATTTCAGAAATTGAAAATTGATCTCTACACTTAGAATAATCCTTTTGAGAAGCACCACTAAAAATCTGCATCTCAGTTTGGAATAGGTTGCTGGGGAACTTCTCTGTGATTGAAGTGTTTATTCCAATGGATAAGCTAGCATGAGGTGATTCTGCAGCTTTACCTTCATTACCTCGTGGTGGAGGCATATTCTGTATTCTATCATACCTAATGATTTACATATTCCAGTCAAATTCCCTTGGTTCCAGCCCTTAGTAGCTTTTTGTTTGCTTTAGTTTACCTATGTAACTCATGTACCAACTTTGTTATAGGAGAATTGAGGATAATTAGAAATCAATAGCTTGTGCACAGTCTATCGCATTTCTCTTGAATCGGATCCTCAAGAATCCTTGGTGCGATAGAGAATTATATCGTCTTGAGTCAGATTTAAGGCAGATCGACTGTCACCTCTCTAAGTGTTGAGTTTTGTATACTAACCATGGACTTGAAAATCACATGGACTTGAACATGCTGCTGTTTTATACGTTTATTCTTTGTATTAAGGAGAGGTCATTCTTTGTGGGAGTAAGATGGCGGCTTTTAATACCTCCAACATCTAATCTTGGTAGAAACAAAACATGATAGCAGGTCGGAGATACCTTAACTTGGAATTTGAGATGATATTGACTTTACCAATGTTCAGATCACGTAATCATTACTTTGACTCAGTTGTTGAGCCCTTTGTGCTTACCTTCTGAGAGCATTATAAGTTAGCCACCATGCAGAAATTATCGGATCACTGCATATATAGTTGGTATTTGCCACATAGAACACCATCGAATCATCGCTTAGGTGATTTTGTTAATTGTAATGTAAGTTAGTTATGTTTATATAATAGCTTTAGTCATTTTATGATGCAAGAAACAATATAGAAATGGATTGATAAGTTGTAGGCCAGAATATGTCCATCGTGTGTGTGTGTGTTTTGGTGTGCGTGTGTTTTTTGTTTGTGGCTTGGCGTGTGCGCAGGCCAATCAAGCCTCATCCTTGCACTGATTTACCATGCTTTGTAATGACACATAGTTTGTATAGAAAACCTAATCATATTTCTATGCAAACATTGAAGGTTCGCCATGGCTCCTTCCGTAAGGCTGCTGTGCTACTGGGGAGGAAATGCAGTAGAAGATTCAGATGGTTATGCATATGATTGTGGACCAAAGAAGTTGATCAAGGTGGAGGGTAACTGGACATTTAATTGCTTGATGGATAAGTTGTGTAGCTGCACAAGATTGGACAAGGAACATTTCAGGTTGAAGTTGAATTGTAGGTATCCGCGGATGGTTGGAAACGGTGCTCAGACCTTTTATATCAAAGTACCGATTGAGGATGATGGAGATGTAGAAGCTATGTTTGATCTCCAATCTCAATTCTCGCAGCTGAGCGCCATTGAGTTATTTATTGAAATGGAGGCTATTGTGACGGGATATGGTTCCTCTTCCCGGAATCTTGTGTCAAACTGTGACAGGCTATCTCCTCCGCAACGTAGCATGTCCACGCCCATAAGGGATCTAACCTCGTTGGACATTGGTGATCATGCCACACAAAGTTCGATTTTATCTCCCGTAGACAACGATATCAGAGCTAGTTATTGTGGCGGGATTTCCAATGTCACACCTCAGGGTATAGGTGTGACTGGTCATGTTTCCTCTTTGCTTTTACCGCTGCATAACATGATTGACTTGGGGAATGAGGCATCAACCATCATTGAGGCACCTAATCTGGATAATGAACATGAGAGGACAGATTCGGAAGGCGAAGAAGATGCATTCATGGATAGGCTAAATGAAGATGACGATGGGGAGGATTATGGTAACGGTATAAGTATTGAGCTAGAAGCTCAGAGACGCGTATATGAGCCTAACGCGCATTTTTTCACAGACGTTGATTGGGCACCCGCTGCAGTTATTACAAGTCCTCTTGAAAGCAATCACGCTACAGTATGGCATCCCGAGCACGATGAGTTAAGAGTGGGTCTAGTTTTCAAGGATAAAAGCGAGTTTGTGAAGGCTATTTTAAGGTACCACGTCAAGCATAATTTGATCTACAAGGTGAAGCAGTCTATCCCAACTATGGTGGCTTTGAAATGTAAGTTTTCGAATGAGTGCAATTTTTATCTCCGTGCAACGTGTAAGAAGAGCCATAAATATTTTGAAGTTACACGCTATCGAGGACCTCACACATGTCCATTGAGGACGGCCTTGAACCAAGACCAACACCACGTAAACTATAAACTGATTACTGAAGCAGTCCGCAATATAGTTGAAGCTGATCCGATGGTTAGAATTAGCTCTTTAATTGCAGCTGTGAAGGAAAAATATGAATACACTGTTTCATATAAAAAGGCGTGGAAGGCCAAGGTTGCGGGTGGAAGGCCAAGGTTGCGGTTATTGCTGATTTGTATGGGAATTGGGAAGAGTCATATCGGGCATTGCCAAAATTTTTAGCTGCCATCCAAAAGTATAATGCCGGTACCATTGTCGAATACGATCCAAAAGGGCGTGGAGAATCTGATGCAATACGCTTTAAACGAGTTTTTTGGGCATTTAAGCCATGCATCATGGGATTTAGATTCTGTTGTCCTGTTATTAGCATTGATGGCACGTTTCTTCATGGAAAGTATTTAGGGACCATGTTAATTGCCGTATTAGCCGATGGAAACAACCAAATATTGCCGCTTGCATTTGCTATCGTTGAAGGGGAGAACCATGATAGCTGGAATTGGTTTTTGCAGCATGTTAGAGATTATGTGGTCCCATGCGATAGGTGT
>JAVXUO010000155.1:0-61078 GCA_033065855.1 Escallonia rubra
GATATTTTGTACCCTAACCACTACACTTTGTCGTGGTTAGAGGCTCATTCGGGCCGAAGGTATCTTAAATAGCGAAGAGATCTAGAAAAATAAGAGGGGCAAGGCTAACCGATACTAGGGAGGCAATTAGTAGCGGTTAGCCCGTGAGTTGGAGATCACCACCGGTAGATGTGGATCAGCTCCCATATATTAGATGACCATTACGCAATGCGGACGGTTTAATAGCGTTTAGTTAAAGATAATAGGGCTTTGCCGACAGCAGCCATGGATTAGCAAGGAAACACTGTAGCATACAAATACTGTAAGAGATAATATAAAAAGATAAAGTAGAATTAAAACCATATAACATCTGAAAAACATATGTGTGGTTCCCCTATTTTTTTTTTCACATTATCTTTCACAAAATAAGGTATGGACCAACATGTGAGATGTAAAAACAGACATTCCAATAAATTTGACGTATAATATATAGATAAAGTATGAGTTACATTCAACTAATTTTATGTTGAAAAACTAATTAAAAAAAATTCCGTTGTAATACCCTGATATTTTAACAGATTAATTTAAAAATCTTTAGCGATGATTTTTTTTTTACTTAACATCGCTATACTAGTAGCAACTTTTAGCGACGATTAGCGTAGCGAGATTATGTAATACCGTTTGTTCCAAACCCATCTTGGTCAGACCCAATGGCCCGCTAGGGGTCCCACTTCGCGCGAACACGTCAACATTGTCAACTGTCAATTTTCCAGCGCATCAAACCGGTCAGTGCCCGCGCACCCAAGACACGTGTTTTTCTCGCTTCACAGGCTTCGTGCGCGAGTTAGACATTTTATTTCGCATTGACGTCACTCACGCTAGCGCAATCATCATGACAAGACCACCCGAGCACCTATTCACCAAAAATGTCGACCGACGGCGCAACCGGAGCAACAGGGTCAACGGACAAAGGCCTTGGCCAACCCCATGGGGTCGGCCTCGGCCTCACCCAAGGCCATGGGGTCGGCCTCGGCCTCCCATGGAGGGTTGGCCTCGGCCTCCCATGGGGGGTTGGCCTTGGCCTCCCCCCCCGGTGCTTCACTTTTCGTGTAAAGTATTTTTTTGCACTTTCTTCGCTTCATGCACTTTGTACGTAACCTTGGCACCTTGATCGCTATGTGGGTTTGATTCTTGGCAACGCACTTGTCATAACACAACTTCCGGATTCGTCATTGCTTGACAAAACACCTACCGACAGCGCCCCCGAAGTTCACAAAAGGAGAAGTGGCATTGGGCTCCAAAAGTAGAAGATGGCCAAATGGCCTTGGCCAACCCCAGGGGGGGTCGGCCTCGGCCTTCCCCATGCCGTAGGGGTCGGCCTCGGCCTTCCCCATGCCATAGGGGTCAGCCTCGGCCTCCTGGAGGGGTTGGCCTCGGCCATTTTCCCCCGGTGGTTCACCCCTCCGCGCACACCCCTTTTTTCGCACTTTTTTCGCTTTGCACGTTTTGTATGTGACTTTGATGCCTCGTTCGTCATGTGGGTACGATTCACGTCGACACGCTTGTCATGATGCAACTTTCAGATTTGTATTTACCCATCAAAACACCTACCGTCGGCGCTCCCAAAGTTCACCGAAAGAGGGAGTGGCCTTGGCCTCCCTTCAGGGGAGTTGGCCATGGGCCTTGGCCACCCCCTAGGGTCGGCCTCGGGCTCCCCAAGGGGGTCGGCCTCGGCCTCCCCAAGGGTGGTGGCCTTGGCCTTCCCCCCATTGTTTGGCCTATGGCCTCCCCTCCCGCGCGTACTTGTTTCCTCGAGTCTTCGCACCTCCGCGATGTTTACTGACGTTCGTACGTTAACCCCGCGACGTCTGTCGTGCATCAATCTCGTGATGCCTGTCGCCCGTGACCGCACGCAATGCCCGTCGCCCAAGGTCGCACACTACCGCCAAATGACCCGTCGCCATCGACCGCATACCATCACTCCCGACTTTGTTATTTACTACATGTTGCATTCATTGTTTTGTTATCGCAGGTGCGCTCAACTCACATACTGTATTCGGAACACCCGACGCGCGCCCGTGCACTGGCTCCGCGACGTTCGACGCCGTGCCCTTGCGCCATCGTCATGATACGTGCCCACGACACCAAGTATTGCTCCGCGACGTTCGTCGCCGCGCCCTTGCGCCATCGTCGTGATACGTGCCCACGGCACCAAGTATTGCTCCGCGACGTTCGTCGCCGCGCCCTTGCGCCATCGTCATGATACGTGCCCCCGGCACCAAGTATTGCTCCGCGACGTTCGTCGCCGCGCCCTACGCCATCGTCATGATACGTGCCCCCGGCACCAACTATTGCTCCGCGACATTCGTCGCCGCACCCGTGCGCCACTTTCATAACATGTGCCCCGGCGCCAGGTATTGTCTCGTGCTGTAGGCACCGCGCCCATGCGCCACAATCATGTTACATGCTTCCGGGATGGGCTCACAACCTTATAGCCATCGCCGTCTCAATCAAAAGGGGGGGGGGGGGGCTTCGGCCCTCATACCGGGATGGGCTCACAACCTTATAGCCATCGCCGTCTCAATCACAGGGGGGGCTTTGGCCCTCGTACCGGGATGGGCTCACAACCTTATAGCCATCGCCGTCTCAATCAAAAGGGGGGCTTCGGCCCTCGTACCGGGATGGGCTCACAACCTTATAGCCATCGCCGTCTCAATCAACAGGAGGGGCCTCGGCCCTCGTACCGGGATGGGCTCACAACCTTATAGCCATCGCCGTCTCAATCACGGGGCCTTCAGCACGAGGACCCCTCACAGCGGACTCTGAGCACGAAGCTGTGACTATGTCCACTCACGTTACTGTCGATCGTCGACATCACCAGGACAATGACCCACGGGTCACTCCGGGACGGGAGCAGGTCCTCGGAGGGCATCGCGCCTAGTCCGCCTGGCAGTTGGCTACAGGGGTAACCCTCACCGCTGTCAGGTTCTCCGCGCATCTCTTGACGCATCTCATGGGATTCAGTAAGGGCTTGGATTGGTGGCTGGGGCAACGGGCTTACTCTGATCATGCTACCGCGGTATGGTCAGTTTTCTCAGACAGGTAGAGCGTCGCTGTGTGGGGCAAGCAACGCGAATTTAGGAACCGGCAGTCCAACGGAGAACTGGTATTTTGGGACCCCCTGGTGACGTGTCACTCCCAGGGGACGACATGTGGCACTTTATGACATAAGCACCCTGTTGCCTATAAATAGTGAACTTTACAACTCAAAAAGGGACTTTTGGCTTTTCTTACAAAAATCACTTTCTCACTCTAGAATTTGGGAGCTCTTGGATTCTAGTGAGAGAAACGTAACTTTGGACCGTAGCATTGGACCCTGACTTGGACCTTGACTTGGACTGTCGACTGCCGGTCCCGTTCGTCTCAGCCTCGCTTCCGCAGTACTGCCACTCCTCACGGCCTGTCTGGGAAGCCTTGCTCTCAGCCCTTACTCCGTCCTTGCTGTCTCTCACTTTGCATACTTGGAAGCTGACACGGACTGCAGCCTTTGTGGCACCTCCACGTAAGTACGAACCCACTTTCGTTGGCATCATTTTGGCGACTCTGCTGGGGAGGTGAGCATCGTACTGCAGTCTTGCTATCTTCCACACTTAATCTCCATGACTAGACAACGAAGAGTGACGAGGGCTGCCAGCCGGGGCCTTATCCATGCCGTTCAAGAAGAGGACCACTCAGGTGAACAGGAGGGGACCAGTGCTGTGCGTCCCCAAGACCAGCCGCAAACTACCGCACCTGACATACAAGTTGCAGTCAACGCGGCCATCCAACAGTTTTTGCCCGCTATAACCACTCTTATGACAGCCATGATGGAAATGCAAAAGTCCATACACGCGATGGCCTCCCAACAAACCATTGCACCAGTCCAACCCTATGGACCTGAGTTGGCTCTCGACGTCGCTCAGGCCCTAGTGTCGCGACCACCGCCGCCTCAATCAACCAGACCCTTGGCGGTAGGACTTGCGACATCTTCGCCTTATGCAGCTGCTGCACTGCATCCCGTGATGCCATCACGCCGACCTCAGGCAGACCTTGGACTCGTGCTGCAACAGATCCACCCTGTCCTCGCACCTCGGCGCATGCCGGCACGAAGCTCGTCTGAGACCCATGACTCCATTGAGATGGAACCTAACCCTTACTCAACCGAACAACATCAAACCAATGGCCAAGCAGTGGACATGTCTCGCCCAACCACCCATGCCCATATACAACTACCACCACAAGCCCCTGTCATATATCAACCCTCTGTTGCACCCGTCCACCAAGTTGCTCCTTCTGGGGGCTCGGGAGCTCGCGGCATCCCAGCCAGTCACCACCCTTTAACCGTCCATGACGACCCGTCTCCCAACTATGTCACTCGTTCAGACTTGGAGACACTCATCCATCGCTTGTCACAAAACTCTACGCCTCATCCCTCTGCCCACCTGACAGGCCATGCCCCATATGTCAATGATATTGCCACCATACCCTATCCCACGAAGTACAAACAACCAGCCTTTGTGCTCTTCAATGGGCGCAAAGGCAACGCGCGTGAGCATTTGACGAGATTTGCAGGCTCATTGGAGCAGTATGGCCCGGGAGACAGCTTGAAGTTGAGGGAATTCCACGAGTCCCTTACAGGCTTGGCCTACACTTGGTAACACCAGATCCCTGCGGGGACTGTCCACACATGGAACGACATGGTCTAATTGTTCTTAGACAAGTTCCATTACGAGGCCGAACGCGTGAGTGTTGTTGATATTGCTGGCATTCGCCAGAACCAAGGGGAAGACTTGAATGAGTACGTGTACTGTTTCCATCTCAAATGCCTTGAGTGCACGGACTTCAGCAAGGACGAGACGTTGGTTCCCATATGCATCAAAAACATGACTGATATCTACCGTGTGCATATCGAGAATCTACAGTTAAGGTCATGGGGACACCTCAAGGAAACAGCCCGCCGTACTTACGAGACGGTCGGTCATGTCAAGCCATGGAGGCCTCGCCCACAGAATGCGCTGCTGGCCTCAGTTGACACATCCCACACCCAGCGCAACAGCAACAGCAACAGCACCAGCACCAGCAACAGCAACGTCAATAATTACATTGGTTTTAAGTGTCAGTTCCTAGATGGGGACCAACGCTCCGACAAGCGGCGACAGTAGGAGACTCCGCCCGCCTTTCCGTGTGATTTGAATACGGTGAAAGGGCTCTTGACAGAATGGGTTGCCAATGATAACAACTTCAAGTTGCCACCTGTGAGGATCCCTATCACAGACGAAGAAAGAACCAGGCCTAACTACTGCCTTTACCACCAGGCCCTTGGCCATCCCCTCAAGAACTGCAATGCATTGCGAGCTATCTTCGCAAGAAAGGTTGCGACGGGTGACCTACAGCTGCGGAAGCATCACAACGTGCAAAAGAACCCGTACCCAAATCATGGCAACAACAACCACGAGCATCAGGTGCTCATGGTTACTACCGACCACATCGAGCCACCCGTCCCCGAAGCTTCTGCGGAAGTCTCCCCTATGGTCATAACTTGTGTACCTTCTACCCCCCCGCCAGTGTCCTCAGCTGGACGAATGACGAAGTTCAAAGACTTCTTTGATGAAATGGGGTTTTCACCCGCAGCGCGGACATATCTATCGGACTGTTTGATCGAGGTCACCACCGGCCTTGGGCCCGAATGCTTCGCCGCCCAGGCCGAGCTCAAACATATCCCTTCTACCGCGTTCATTTTTTCGGGCGAGGACTCACCGCCAATCGAGCATCATAACCGGTCGTTGTACCTTGAGTGCACTGTTAATGGCACCTACTTTCGTCGCGCCTTGGTAGACGGCGGCGTCATCAAAGATGAAAGGGTGATCTACCAATTATGACGGTGTCCGGGGGCTCCGGGGGGTTCACCGCCTAGCCCCCTTGACCCCGACCCACCAATGGAGACAGAGTGGTGTTGTACGGCCGAGCATTGCTTGCCGGACCCTGAGCTCACCCCAGGCGCTGCCCCGCCCTACTATGAAGACAGCCCTAGACCGCAGGCCGAAGATCTTGAAGAAATTAACCTGGCTGACCCGGACGAGGAACCTCGACTGACCTACATCGGCACGAAACTCGCCCCGGGGCGAAGAGAAGGACTGATTACTCTCCTCCGTGAATATCGTGACGTATTGGCATGGAGTTACAATGAAATGCCTGGATTGGATCCTGCCTTGGTGATGCACCATCTCAACATTGCTAACGGGTTCAGCCCTGTTCGACAGCATCCGCGAACCTTCCCCCCCGAGCTCGAACTAAAGATCAAGCAAGAAATTGAACGACTTTTACAAGCTGGTTTCATTGAACCTATCACTCATCCTATCTGGTTGGCTAATGTTGTTCCTGTGCAAAAGAAGAACGGCCAAGTCCGCATTTGTATTGATTTTTGGGATTTGAACAAGGCATGCCCCAAAGACGAGTTCCCGCTGCCCAACATCGACATGCTCACCGAGGCAGCTGCCGGACACGAAACCTTATCTTTCATGGATGGTTTCGCGGGCTACAACCAAATTCGGATGAACCCTGACGATTGTGCCAAGACAGCCTTCCGTACCCCTATGGGTAACTTATGTTGGAAAGTCATGCCCTTCGGCCTTAAGAACGCGGGTGCAACTTATCAAAGAGCAATGACAACAATCTTCCATGACATGATACACCGCACAGTGGAGGACTACGTCGACGATCTTATCATCAAATCTAAAAAGGAAAGTGAACATCTCACGGACCTTCGGGCAGTCTTCGATCGTTGTCGACAATACAACATGCGGATGAATCCGTTGAAATGTGCCTTTGGAGTCTCCTCCGGCAAATTCCTTGGCTTTTTGGTCAGTCGACAGGGCATTGACATCGACCCTTCTAAGGCCGCCTCCATCCAAGAGATGCCCCCTCCCAAAAGCACCAAACAGTTGAAGAGCTTCCTTGGCAAGATCTCTTACCTCCGCCGATTCATCCCTGCCTTGGTCGAACTCATCACGCCCTTCCAGCACTTGACGCGTAAGAGCGTACCGTGGAGTTGGTGTGCGCCCCAACAGCAAGCATTCGAACAGATCAAGGCGGTTCTCATGTCGGCGCAGACCATGGTCGTGCCACAACGAGGTATACCACTCTTGCTTTATTTGGCCTCCACGCCCAGGTCCATAGAGGCATTGCTTGCCCAAGAGGTGGATGGGGTGGAGCGCCCGATTTATTATCTCAGCCGATCAATCAGGGACCCCGAAGCCAATTACTCTGAGCTCGAGAAACACCGCTTAACCTTGGTCTACGCCTCGTAGAAATTCAGACACTACTTCTTGTCGCACCAGATCACACTCGTCACCAGGGCCGATCCATTACGATACATGCTCACGCGCCCTGCCCTGTCTGGCCGGCTTACTCGCTGGTTGTTGTTATTGGTCGAGTTCGGCCTGTCCATCAAGAATCCTACAGCTTTACGGAGTCAAGCACTCACGGACCTCTTGGCCTTCTTCCCACGCCAACAATGTGAACCAACCTCAGATCAATTGCCTGGGGAAGAGACGGCCCTGACCTCTGACATTGGTGAATTGTGGACACTTGAGTTCGACGGCTCAGCCACTAGCAAAGGACCCCATGGAGCTCCCCTCCGGCAAGGGGGTGCCGGCATTGTCCTTCGAAATTCAGAGGGCGTTACCACATCCCTATCCTTCAAGCTTGCATTCCCGGTGTCTAACAATGAAGCTGAGTATGAGGCACTTGTCATTGGCCTCATGCTGGCTACCAGTATGGGGGCTAAAGCATTGTGCGTGAAAGGGGACTCGAACTTGATCATGAAGCAGGCCGACGGGGAGTTCGCAGTCAAGGAGCCAGCGTTGGCGCCTTATCATGCCTTGGTGCAATACTTGGAAGGAAGATTTGGCCATATCCAGTACGAACATCATAACAGGTGCCACAACCGACATGCAGACAGCTTGGCCACGATCGCGTCAAAGATGGAGGTTGATGGTGAGCAGCGAATGCTAACCATCATCAAGAGGACGGAACCATGCACATCATTGAACCTAGTCCCGAAGGACATTACTACAGACGATTGGAGGCAACCAATTGTCGACCAACTTAAGGCGCCATCTCTTGCTACCGCATCTACCCTTGCAGATTTCTTGATGTTGGGAGACGTCTTGTACAGACGATGCCCCGGAGGCACTCTGGCCAGGTGCTTGGCACCGGAAGAAGCAAAGCACAAATTACAGTTCGGCCATCAGAAGTGTTGTGGCCTCGACGGTCCCCCTTTATACCATCGCCTCCAGCGTATGGGTCTCTATTGGCCATCCATGGCCAAGGATGCCTCAAACATACAAGGGGACTGCCCCGAGTGTTCGTACGTACCGGACAATACTGAAGCTCTTGTCATTAACGTCGAAGGTGACTGGCGCCAGCCTTTCATCCAGTACTTATCCCACGGGGTTCTACCGCCTGACCGCAGCTCGGCGCGATCTATCAAGCGCAAGTCGGTCAAGTATTTTGTGACGGAAGGAGAGTTATTCCGCAAGGGATTTTCGGGACGCACCCTGCGATGCCTGCAGGGTGCCCAAACAGTCGAGGTGATTAACGAAGTGCACAACAGTGATTGTGGTGAGCATCAAGGCTCTCAGAAGTTGTATGCAGAGTTGCTAAGGATGGGATACTACTGGCCAACTATGGAATCTGACGCGATCTCTCATGTCCGACACTGCCAACCGTGTCAGAGACACGCCGACAGAATGCACACGCCGGTGTCCGATCTCCGCATGATCTTAGCCCCTTGGCCATTTCACTCCTGGGCTCTCGACCTCATAGGCCCCATCCACCCAACATCACGGGGTCACACTTGGATCATGGTTACAACGGAACGTTTCACAAAGTGGGTTGAAGCCATACCTCTACGGCGAGCCACGGGAGGCGCCATCGCCAACTTCCTGTGCGACCACATCATCTGTCGCTTTGGTATCCCCCGGTGTATCATATCCGACAACGGCACGCCATTCATCAACAGGGATGTCCGAGCTTTCATGGAAGGATACAACATCAACCACGCTACATCCACTCCTTACTACCCACAAGGAAATGGTCAAGCCGAAGCTTCTAACAAAACTCTACTGCGGGTATTATCACGAATGGTCCATGATGTAAGTGGTTCATGGTCCGAGAAGTTAAGCCTCGCACTTTGGGCCTACAGAACCTCCAAGCATACAGCAACAAAGACCACACCCTTTTCCCTTGTCTATGGGGACGAGTGTGTCGTACCAGCCGAGATTACAGTCGCATCAGCCAGACTCTCCCTAAGCAGTGGGCTTGGAGAGGAAGAAACCAGAATGACCGCCCTTGAAGGACTTGATGAAAGGAGAGCCAATGCCTTGCGCCGTATGAAGAAATACCACGAACAACTCACCAAGGCATATGGAAAGACTGTGAAGCAACGAACATTCGTCGAGGGCGACCTTGTTCTTCAAGCCGCCAAACATGTACGCGCCAACATGTCAGCCCCCAAGTTCACACCGAATTGGGAAGGACCACTTCAAGTGCATGAAGCCAGAGACAACGGCTCCTACCTCCTGCTCAACATGGAAGACGGACAAATCACGGCACCTATCAACGGTCGCTATTTGAAGAAGTTTTATGCATGACCAACAGCGGAGTGTTCTCCCAGCCCTACCCGCCCAAGGCTTAGAACATTTACACAACATTTTTTTGTATATGCACACATGTTCATGACTTGTAACTTTTGTTGTTTATTACAAGTTCTTGCTTTCTTCATGTAATGGCATTTTGGCCCAAATACTATCAATGCAAAGATCATTCACTCGCCTCAACTACTGTATGTAACGTAATCTTTCATTTACACATCGTTCACTAAGTTGCTTGCTATGGGCGGGGAAGGGGGAACCACAACGGGATGACATCACATACAAGATATACGAGCACATGAAAAGCTAAGCATCACCTCACAACAAACACAGGTACAAAATAACCATACAACTGCTATATCAGTATCAACAAAATGCATACATGTCACAGGTTTGTAGGTCGCTACGGACCAATGACTACTAGCAAAATGAAAAGTACATCACATCTAGCGTAAAGAAGTAAGCAGTGCACCAACAGTATCAGAAGTATACGACTCCAGAGTCTGTCGCTGCACCCGTAAGTCGGACCATCTCTGCTCCAACTCGGCCCGTTGTCTCTCTATCTCTGCCTGACGAGCCTCCGCCTCGCTAAGCCGGGCCCGCATCTCAGAAACCTCTCGTGTCACATCTGTCAACGCCGCATCAAGCATACGCCTACGGCCCTGACACGCCACCTCCTGCGCTCCTACCACAGTCAGTCCAGCCATGGCCTCAACACTCGGCCCTCTACCTCGGATATAGTCGGCCAACCACTCCAACTGGAAGCCAAAAGCTACGAACGGCTCGAGCTCTGACATAAACCCTGATCTCATCTCTGAAGTCTAAGTTGAGGTCGGCACCGTACTAAGTGTCGCCAGCCAGTCCACAAGTGCGGCAAACATCGCCTTGATCAATGCCGTGCCCCGCATGGTAATAGAGCCCTCAAATGTCTGGGGTTGTCTCGCCCTAATCATCTCCAACCGCTGGACCACCGCATCAGACAACCCGAGGCCCTCCCAGGACATATCGTCTGCCTACCCGACTGAAGACCCGCCACTAGCAGCATCAATCCCTGTCGCCCTACCAACCACTGATTTCATGCCAACGGTGGCAGCATGCATCGCCAACAGAGCATCACCCGCATCCACGGCTGACGCCGACAATGTATCCGCTATCGGCTCCACAACAGACGAATCAGGTACACCGTGTCGTGGCAACGAATCTCTAACCACCACATGTGTGGTCGGCAACCCGGCATGTGCCCCCGCATGTGCCCACCAATCATCACCCTCAAACGTGTGACCCATCGGGCCACCGAATACCTCCTCGACCAAGACAAGTGACGGGCTCGAATGACCAACCGGCACGACCGGCTCCACAACATATGCTGCTGTCTGCTCCGAGTGACTGACTGGCTCCACAATGTAGGCCGCTGCCTGCTCTACCGCCGCGGCCTCCTCAAAAACCTCACTATCCATCGGCTCCCCCTCATAGGCCGGCTCGGCCTCCATCTCCTCGACCTCATCGGCTGCATCTACATCTGCCTCTTTATCCTCATCAGCTGCCTCAAGATCCATCCCCTCAGTATCATCAGTAACGGCCTCGGCATACTCTATGGTATCGTCTGACTCCACGTCAATGGCACCATCATCATCATCGAACTCCTGTCAAAAAAAAAAAAAAGAGAGCAGAGCATTAGAGAACACTTAACATGATAATTGGCAACTGTACAACGAAAGCAAAGCATTACACTAACCTCGGAGTCACACTCCTCCAGCACCTCTCGCGACCTCTTCGGCCTACGTCCACCACCCGTCGAAGGACCTGCGCCTGTCCGCTGTGCACCCACCATCATACCTACTCTCAATGACGAAATGGGACCCTTGTCAGCACCCGGCACCCTCGGACCACCTGCTGCTGCCGGCGCCCGTGGCGCGCGTGCTGGCGCTGGTTCATCTGATACGCCTGTAAGTAGTACCGACATGCCGTTCTGCCTCGCGACCTGCGCTGTAACCAGTCCCAGTCCTCTGTCCCCCGTAAAGACATCGACCTGCGGCCTGTCGGGTGGCTCCTGTGATAACCACTCTGACCATGTCGCCAGTACCCGATCCCACCATCGTGCATACTCAACCGTCGCTACTCCCATTGACAGCATCCCGGGCCTTCTCCACTCCTCTGTCGGTACCGGCCACTTCCGCGCCCACTTTAAGATCTTATACCCAAAAGCCTTCCTCACCTCCCACGCCCTTGTATAGCCACATGGCGGCTCTAAATCATAACCAGAGCTCATGGACAATCGATCGGGGCTGTATCTCGCCACGTAATATCTGTTCTCAGCAGGCTTCCCGCCATCATCAGTCAATACGGGTAGCCACCCTGGAAAGTACGCCACTAGTAAGGCCACCGCCGTGTCCGTCAGCTCATCTCGACCGTGTAGTCGCACCATAGTGTCCTGCAGATCCATCCATGGAGGAGTACCGTACGAATAATGCATGCCGGTATACGCACGGGGAACGCACTCATCTCGATCGTCAAAAATGTCTGCCAAATCACGCCCGGGCCTCTTCCCGCCCGCCCAGGCATATACTCGGCCACCTGCGTACCAAGCCGAAACCTCACGTGACTTGCCCGGCCGAGTCACCGTAACCTTCCGCGGCGACGGATGTACTAAGGGAAGCCCACGAGGCCGATAATCCATGTAGACCTCGAATAGATACCGCTGCAAGAACATCCAGTCTACGTACATCGTCACCTGATAGCGTCCATACGACCTCTGTACATCATTGGCAAACTGATCTAGACGAGAGTACAGCGTGCCTAAGTAAATGGGGGCCAGCCCGACGCGCCCCCCACCAGTCATACGTACAGCCAACTTGAATACCCTCGGGGACACGCCATCCTCCGGCGTCCCCTCAAATACAAACCTACAAGCATAAGAGCATACAATGTCTATCATAACCTTCCCGCCCTATTCTGAACGTAAACTCTGATGCATGGCAATATGACTACACTATCTTTCCGACACGTTTTTTTTCTAAGTATAAAATTCAGCATTCTACGCATACAAGAACAATGGAAGTACAACATGCAACAATACTAAAGGGAAGACATTATAAGCACATACCTCGACAAGAACATGACAAGAAACCCCGCTAGCTCGTATCTCTTGTCCTTATAGCAAGGACCCGCGCGAAAATTGCTCACCGACGCCAACTTCTGCACGGCTAACGCGGTCGCCGTACCAAAGAAGTATTTGAGCCACCCGCTGTACGTACCCTTGCGATTGCTCCTTATCAACGAGGCAAACCCCTGCAGTTCCTTTACCGTCAACCATTCTGCCGTCGTCAACTCCAGCTCACAAGCATTCTCCGTACCATGCATGGGCAACCCCGTCAACATTATCACGTCGAGAATCGTTGGCCCAATCTCCCCAAACGCCGTGATGAACGTATGCGTCTGCGAGCTCCATCTTGAAAGCAACAAAGCCAAGCCCTTAAAGTCCCTCATCGGATCAATCACCTTGAACATCGCCTTTATCGCAGACACCAATCCCAACGCCTCCAATCTCTCCCCCCAACCCGACTGCTCCAACATATACGTGCACCAAAAATTCCACCCCACCGGCATGGTATTATGGCCCTTGAACATCACCGGCGACCACGACACTCTAGTCGCTCCACCAACAAACCCGGCATGTACCTCGGCGACCACCCCGCTCGGCGCACGAACATACGGCGAAGGAACCATCGGACTCTCTGCCATCGATGACGCACCGAAAGGACCCAAAAACACATCCGCACCCACTCGCTGGCCAAGCTCCCTCCAAAGCTCCTTGGGTGGGCATCCGGGCACCGCCCCCTTCGCCGTCAACAAAATATTGCTGTGGCTTGGAGTTGCATCAAAGCTCCTCGCCCTACCAATGAAGCTCAACGGCACCCCCGCTTCTTCAACCGGCGCGACGTCGTCATCATCAAACATGTCGCCCGGCGCTAACGTTGATCACCCGCTAGCTCCGCCGCGCCGTCGTACACTTTGCTTTTTCCGTGTCTTTTTCGGCAATCCCCCAACATTCCCCTTTGCACCGTGAGAAACATCTCCGCGCACGCCGCGCCTCCGGTCGACCGTAGCCTCGGTGTCGGCGGCCTCGGCCTCGGCGTCGGTGGCCTCGGCCTCAGCGTCGGCGGCCTCGGCGTCGGCGACCTCGGCCTCGGCGTCGGCGGCCTCGGCGGCCTCGGCGGCCTCGGCGGCCTCGGCGTCGGCGGCCTCAGCCTTGGCATCGGCGGCCTCGGCCTCGGCCTCGGCCCGCGCCTCTCTCTCTTTCCTCCTTTCTTCCCTCTCCCTCTCCTCTCTTCTTTCCTTCCCCCCCTCTTTCTCCTTCCCCTTCCCCCTTCCTTCCTTCCTCTCCTTTCCGCCTCCTCCTTCCTCCCTCTCCCTTCCCCTCTCCCTCTCCTCCTCTCCCCTTCCCCTCTCCCCTTCTCCCTCTTCCCCTTCCCTTCATCTCCCCCCTCCCCTACCCGCGCCGGGCCTCGGCCAAGCGGCCTTGGTCGGCCTCGGCCTCGCGGCCTTGGTCGACCTCGGCCACTTGGTCGGCCGGCCCTTGTCGCCCTCCCCCATCTCCCCTTCCCTTCACCCTATAGCCACGCCCCCCTCTCCTTCCCCCACACTCGGCCTCGGCCCGGCGGTGTGCCTCGGCCGCCATCGCGGTTGGCCCATGGCCAACCCTTCCCCCACTTGCCCCTCATCTCTTACCTTGTTGCATCCTCTTGGCTTCTTGTGATGATCTCACTCTCATGGGTCTTCAAGATCCAACTCCTCTTCTTCTTCCTCTCCTTTCTTTCTCTCCTTTCTCTCTTTAGTTTGGCTAAGTCTTTCTTTCTCTCTCTCTCCCAAGTCTTGAAAGTTAAGACTTCCCACCTAACTTTTCCCCCCAAATCCATCACATTAATTCAAATTCCAAGCTTCCCCCCAAAAATCCCCAACAACTCTTTTAGCGTTCCACTTCTTAACGCCGACTTTTTTCCAACGCGTTCTTATTTTAGCAAAACAACATTATTATTTCACATTCATAACCTAACGCCGCTATCAAAATTCTTCGCGCAACCCATCTTCCGCACAATATATATATATATATATATATATATATATATATATATTTGTCTTTTTTGTTTTTTGTCGCGCTATTTCTTTCTTTCACACTAACGCCAACGCACACGCGTGTTACATTTTGTTTTCGCTATTTCTTTTTTTCTCGAGTTCACCGTTACGCTGAGATCGTTACCATTTTATTTTCGCAAAAAAAAAAAAAAATCGAAACTTTGCATATTCCAAGGGAATTTACGCTCCCCCGCGTTTTACGTTACTATAGCATTTTACGTTCATCGACTAACGCTTATGCGTGCGGCACCCGCTCGGGTTGCCCCTCCGCGCACACCGCACGCAGGGGGCTTATGTTCCCAACCCATCTTGGTCAGACCCAATGGCCCGCTAGGGGTCCCACTTCGCGCGAACACGTCAACATTGTCAACGGTCAATTTTCCAGCGCATCAAACCGGTCAGTGCCCGCGCACCCAAGACACGTGTTTTTCTCGCTTCACGCGCTTCGTGCACGACTTAGACATGTTATTTTGCATTGACGTCACTCACGCTAGCGCAATCGTCATGACAAGACCACCCGAGCACCTATTCACCAAAAATGTCGACCGACGGCGCAACCGGAGCAACATGGTCAACGGACAAAGGGCTTGGCCAACCCCATGGGGTCGGCCTCGGCCTCACCCAAGGCCATGGGGTCGGCCTCGGCCTCCCATGGGGGGTTGGCCTTGGCCTCCCCCCCCCGGTGCTTCACTTTTCGTGTAAAGTCTTTTTTCGCACTTTCTTCGCTTCATGCACTTCGTACGTAACCTTGGCACCTTGATCGCTATGTGGGTTTGATTCTTGGCAACGCACTTGTCATAACACAACTTTCGGATTCGTCATTCCTTGTCAAAACACCTACCGACGGCGTGCCCGAAGTTCGCAAAAGGAGAAGTGGCATTGGGCTGCAAAAGTGGAAGATGGCCAAATGGCCTTGGCCAACCCCAGGGGGGGTCGGCCTCAGCCTTCCTCATGCCATAGGGGTCGGCCTCGGCCTCCTGGAGGGGTTGGCCTCGGCCTCCTGGAGGGGTTGGCCTCGGCCATTTTCCCCCGGTGGTTCACCCCTCCGCGCACACCCCTTTTTCGCACTTTTTTCGCTTTGCACGTTTTGTATGTGACTTTGATGCCTCGTTCATCATGTAGGTACGATTCACGTCAACATGTTTGTCATGATGCAACTTTCGGATTTGTATTTACCCATCAAAACACCTACCGTCGGCGCTCCCAAAGTTCACCGAAAGAGGGAGTGGCCTTGGCCTCCCTTTAGGGGAGTTGGCCATGGGCCTTGGCCACCCCCTAGGGTCAGCCTCAGCCTCCCCATGGGGGTCGGCCTCAGCCTCCCCAAGGGTGGTGGCCTTGGCCTTCCCCCCATTGTTTGGCCTATGGCCTCCCCTCCCGCGCGCACTTGTTTCCTTGAGTCTTCGCACCTCCGCGATGTTTACGGACGTTCGTACGTTAACCTCGCGACGTCCGTCATGCATCAATCTCGTGACGCCTGTCTCCCGTGACCGCACGCCGCTCCCGCAATGCCCGTCGCCCAAGGTCGCACACTACAGCCAAATGACCCGTCGCCATCGACCGCATACCATCACTCCTGACTTTGTCATTTACTACATGTTGCATTCATTATTTTGTTATCGCAGGCGCGCTCAACTCACATACTGTCTTCGGAACACCCGACGCGCGCCCGTGCACTGGCTCCGCGACGTTCGACGCCGCGCCCTTGCGCCATCGTCATGATACGTGCCCACGGCACCAAGTATTGCTCCGCGACGTTCGACTCCGCGCCCTTGCGCCATCGTCATGATACGTGCCCCCGGCACCAAGTATTGCTCCGCGACGTTCGTCGCCGCGCCCTTGCGCCATCGTCATGATACGTGCCCCCGGCACCAAGTATGGCTCCGCGACGTTCGTCGCCGCGCCCTTGCGCCATCGTCATGATACGTGCCCCCGGCACCAACTATTGCTCCGCGACGTTCGTCGCCGTACCCGTGCGCCACTTTCATAACATGTGTCTCGGCGCCAGGTATTGTCTCGTGCTGTAGGCACCGCGCCCATACGCCACAATCATGTTACATGCTTCCGGGATGGGCTCACAACCTTATAGCCATCGCCGTCTCAATCAAAAGGGGGGGCTTCGGCCCTCGTACCGGGATGGGCTCACAACCTTATAGCCATCGCCGTCTCAATCACAGGGGGGGCTTCGGCCCTCGTACCGGGATGGGCTCACAACCTTATAGCCATCGCCATCTCAATCAAAAGGGGGGGCTTCGGCCCTCGTACCGGGATGGGCTCACAACCTTATAGCCATCGCCGTCTCAATCAAAAGGGGGGGCTTCGGCCCTCGTACCGGGATGGGCTCACAACCTTATAGCCATCGCCGTCTCAATCAACAGGAGGGGCCTCGGCCCTCGTACCGGGATGGGCTCACAACCTTATAGCCATCGCCATCTCAATCACGGGGGGCTCCAGCACAGCGGACTCTGAGCACGAAGCTGTGACTATGTCCACTCTCGTTACTGTCGATCGTCGACATCACCAAGGCAATGACCCACGGGTCACTCCGGGACGAGAGCAGGTCCTCGGAGGGCATCGCGCCTAGTCCGCCTGGCAGTTGGCTACAGGGGTAACCCTCACCGCTGTCAGGTTCTCCGCGCGTCTCTTGACGCACCTCATGGGATTCAGTAAAGGCTTGGATTGGTGGCTGGGGCAATGGGCTTACTCTGATCATGCTACCGCGGTATGGTCAGTCTTCTCAGACAGGTAGAGCGACGCTGTGTGGGGCAAGCAACACGAATTTAGGAACCGACAGTCCAACGGAGAACCGGTATTTTGGGACCCCCTGGTGACGTGTCACTCCCAGGGGACGACATGTGGCACTTTATGACATAAGCACCCTGTTGCCTATAAACAGTGAACTTTACAACTTAAAAATGGACTTTTGGCTTTTCTTACAAAAATCACTTTCTCACTCTAGAATTTGGGAGCTCTTGGATTCTAGTGAGAGAAACGTAACTTTGGACCGTAGCATTGGACCTTGACTTGGACCTTGACTTGGACTGTCGGCTGCCGGTCCCGTTCGTCTCAGCCTCGCTTCCGCAGTACTGCCGTACTCCTCACGGCCTGTCTGGGAAGCCTTGCTCTCAGCCCTTACTCCGTCCTTGCTGTCTCTCACTTTGCATACTTGGAAGCTGACACGGACTGCAGCCTTTGTGGCACCTCCACGTAAGTACGAACCCACTTTCGTTGGCATCATTTTGGCGACTCTGCTGGGGAGGTGAGCATCGTACTGCAGTCTTGCTATCTTCCACACTTAATCTCCATGACTAGACAACGAAGAGTGACGAGATACTGTAAGAGATAATATAAAAAGATCAAGTAGAATTAAAACCCTATAACATCTGAAAAACATATGTGTGGTTCCCCTATATTTTTTTTCACATTATCTTTCACAAAATAAGGTATGGACCAACATGTGAGATGTAAAAACAGACATTCCAATAAATTTGACGGTATAATATATAGATAAAGTATGAGTTACATTCAACTAATTTTATGTTGAAAAACTAATTAAAAAAAATTCCGTGGTAATACCCTGATATTTTAACGGATTAATTTAAAAATCTTTAGCGATGATTTTTTTTTTTTACTTAACATCGCTCTACTAGTAGCAACTTTTAGCGACGATTAGCGTAGCGAGATTATGTAATACCGTTTAAGTTTTCAATTGTATTATTTTATCATAAATAGTAATTTGGGTCTTTTCGTAATTGTAAAAAGTTTTGGGTTAACGTTAAAAAACTACCAAAAGTGAGGGGGGGGGGGGTTTGGTAATTTGATAGGCTGGGGTTTTATATATATATACACTTGGAGGGACCAGCCGCCCTTAATTTTTTCTTCTTCCTTCTGTTACACGGCTGAGAAAGAGAGAAGCAGAGAGAGAGAGAAAGAGGAAAAGAGAAGCGAATTTTTCTGGCGAGATCTTTCCAGTAAGTCTTCTAGCTAATTTTCTCATATTTATTCAATGTATATGGGGGTCTGTAAGGGGTGTCGTGGAGTAATTGTCTTGGTGTGCGTGATGGGTGTTTTATTGTGAGCACGAGTCTGGGATTGGGCTGCCGCAAGAGAGAATTTTAGGGCTGTTTCTGTTGGAATATTTTAATAAAATAAAATGTACATTATAGCATTGTTATTATATTGCAATTTATGGCTCTATGTATTTACTTACATGTAAATTATGAAATGAGTTACAAATGCAATAATGAATATTATTAACTCAAATGTGTTTATGGTGTATATAATATACTTTATTATTTGGCATTATTGAGAATGGTTATAATTATTCCATGAGTTACAAAGGCTTTTAATCTTACTTATGTAGCCAATAAATGGATTTTGATTGGCCAAGTATATAAGGCCATGGGGTGTGACATAGAAGACAAGAAGCTATTATGCTTCCATAGTTAGTATTTTTATACTTTACCATCACAATGTTTTTCCTCTATAGCTATTTTCATATTTTATACTTGGGCAACGTGATCGTGGACTGGTTCATACCGTCTTCCTGTGGACGTGCACATGGAGGAGACATAGCTGCGTCAATGGGTTTTATCTTGGAGACATTATCTGCCGTCAACACCTGCACGTAGGGAGGCGATAACGTCTTTAGGACAGTGACTCTGTCACGACTCTCACGGACGAGCTATTTTATATCCTTTTACTGTTTTAGATTACATAATCTTATCAAGAGTTCATATAGAATTACTTTCAATTATTTTGTTACGTTTAATATCTTGGTATTGCTAATATTTTGTTGTAGAAAATACAAATCAAAGCCTATATTTTCCAACAATCTAAAGACGTTATCGGTTTTGATTTGTATGTAACTTTAATTTTATTTTTTTTCTTCCTAGAAAAAGAAAAAGTTGTGTTTTGTTGATCCCCCTCTAGAGAAAGTTTTATGGAACGAAGAGAGGAGGATCTGAAGCTTGAAGCCACAAGGTCTCAGGCAACCACGGGCACCTAAGCACAAATAAAGGATTACCACCAGTTTTGTTTGGAACAGTAAGTACCAAGGCATTTTTTAGGAACAGTAGCAGTAGTGCTGAAGGAAATGGTGCAACATGTAAATGGTATAAGTCAGAGAGGAGAGGCTGTGGAAATAGGCAAGTTGGCCTTTACAGCAGCTTTGAACCAAATGTCCAACACTTGCTATTCGGTTACCGTGGCTGGTTTCTAGTCGGAAGATGTACGAGGATTCCAGAAAGCAGTGAAAACTGTCATGGAGATTGATGTTCAGTTTAACATTGTTAATTATTTTCCTCTGTTAAAAGGTCTGGACATTCAGGGATAAGGAAGAAATCCAAGGCTGCTTATGGCTGCCTTGGGGCGTTTTGTGATAAATTCAATCATCAGCGGCTACGGGATAGAGAGTCGAGCTTGCCAAGATGTGGAGATCTGCTGGATTCTTTCCTTGACTTTAGCCAAGAAAATGAGGCTGAATTCAGCCTCAAACATGCTCGTGTTCTACTAGTGGCGGTGTTCTGGGCAAGAGTTGGGGAAAGCCAATTGTTTTCAAAAACCGACAGAAAACCCATGTTTGGTAAGGGTCTGGCCACGGTAGAAGGTGATGAATAGGTTCGTCATAGGCATGCCATTAGTCCAGCATTCTCTCCTGCCAACTTAAAGGCTATGGCAGGCTTAATGGTGTCACTTGCTGAAAAGGATCACTTATGTTGATCATGGAAATCTCCCGACGCTATAAAATTGAATATTGTTACGAGACTGTGATATTTTCATATCACCTTGAGGTAAGTTCTAACTTGTAATTAACTATGTTGCATATTTGATATTTGCGTAGGTATGACAACAAAATGAGTAAGAAAATATGCATACCTTATGAGTTATGTTTTAGTCCAATAAAACTTATGAATAAAAATTGAGTTATACACCGCATGAGGTTTTATTGTGTTCGATTACTATTAGTATCATTATTTTGGTATGCCGGTTAGAAGACTAATAATAGTTCTAAAGTTTTTTTTTTTGGATGGTAGCGTCCGTGCAAAGATGTAAGATTGTCGAGAGTTAGGAGTTTCACAAATTAATAAAGTAATATGAAATGCAGTCATATTGCAAAGGAAAATTAAGGATTATCTACTACTTTGTGCTTGTGCTAAATTGTATTAGCATAGATCTTGTGTTGTTTGTGACCCTTTTATCTAGTTATTTGAATTGACACTATGTGAAATAGTGTGGTTCCTTGCTAATTACATGCAAGTGATTTTTGAGTTACTAAATTTGGTAGCGTGATGGTTAAAAAGGTAATTGATTTGACGTCTCGTATCAAGGCACTATTGTGAGACAATATGTGTCTATTCAGTCTTGTATGAAATATTTTTATTTGTGTAAATTTTCTGGACTTCACCTTTGTGCTAATGAGCTCATTTTGTAATGTCTGAAAATTACATGATTTGGTTTTTAGTACCACCTAAAAATAGTTTATAGCAGTGTAATAAAAGGGACACGTTTCTTTTGGTAAAATATTTTTTTAAAGGGGGGCTTCATTAAAATCGATTTTGCAAATAAATTAAATAGTTTTCAAAAGGTTTATGCTAAAGTAAATAAAAATTGGATATTTAGATTTAGTGATACCATGACTTTTTCTGGACATAATATTTAGTGACAATAACACATATGCCTTTACTTGTAGATTATTATGTTTGTCTGTAAGTAGTTGTATTTTGGATAATACTTACATTTATTCCTTTTTAATTTTTGATACATGGTTTTGGCCTGAAAGAAAAAAAAAAAAGGATTTTTTTTTTGTTGAGATTTTACATATAAAGTTATAGTTTGGTAAACCACCTAAAGTCAGTGTTTGTGGAGTTCTCTTTCAAGAGAGAAAAATTTTCATGGGATTATCGACTTTTGTAAAACAAGTAACTTGAAGTTGATTTTATTTTGCTGAGTGTCTCTATGAAATAAATTGTTTGATGAAATTGTGAAAATTCTTATTTCAATGTTAAATTCTTTGATAAATACATGACTGCGAAATGTGGGGGTACATGATTTGAAGATAATTATGATTTCTCGAGTTATGTATACACAAAGAAAATTAGCGACATAAAGAACATCTATATATAGTATGTTCTTAATTTTAAGTCTATTTTAGCATGTCGCATGCGTGTATGCGTAGTGAGATTATGTGATATATCTCATGCATATATTTATGTTTCTTGCACTTAGCTTTGCTAGTTTGGATCTCTGGGCATGTATAGCTCTTTTGCATAATTGAGCTTAAAATGTGGAAGGAGAAAAAGAAAAATTTTTTTGCAAAGTATTGCGAAGTTTAGTAATTGAAATTATACTTTGATAAAGATGTTAAATCATAATAACCGAAATCTTTGACTTCTGATTATCTTGGCTATTTTGATAATTATTGTTGTGGTATCTATTTCAAATGGTATCTAAGTTTTGATTTTTTGAATACGAGGTGCGTTGAATTTTTTGGTACTTTAAATCCTGGATACCCAATTATTTATCATATGATTGCAAAGTCGAAACTATATTTGCACATGGATTTTATCTAACTTTTGCAACGCCTGACAATTCGAAATTCTTGAAATGCATCAGAGGATTTTTATGAAGTTGCTATTGATATGAGATTATGTTATGCGAAGTATGACGCATGTTGAGGAAAATGTGGGTCATAGTGGGTGATAGACTAGTGGTCACAATATGTTGAAGACTAGGTCCTAGTAGTAGACTACTGTTGAAAGGTTTGATTCCTAGTAGTGAGACTACTGACTAACGAGTATCATATGTGATGCTAAGCAAAGTGGATGTTACCATTGAAATGTGATTTACTTGATGAGATTCATAATGTTGCTTCCATTGCACTGTTGGGCCCTTAAAATTCTGCAGACTTGTTATACTTCATCGATGAAGAGAAAATAGTTATAGAGGCTTTATAAAAGTTGCGCAACTTGCCTCGGGACTAGCACAGAGGCTAGATCCTTTTTCACCTGAGGCGGATGGGGTGAGCCCACAGGGAGTCACCAGCGGGAGTAACCCATCCTTTGTGATTGGAGATCCCATGAAGAAGGTTCAATGGGTAGAAACAACCCGTAGAGCGTGACTCGTGATAAAAGTAGCACCATTTTGTTAATAGGAGAGTGTCTCCTCCCCATCCGTACGGTGCTCGTGCTACTTAGTGTGACGTCCAGGAAGGGAATTTCCCTGAATGAGCCCGAGGCGAATATTTTCGCAAGGTACATGTCACACGTACCCTTGGAGGACTCACCTAAGTGAGAGTGGTCGTGAGGCCGCGACTGTGGGAACCATGGGCCATTTCCTAAAGACTCTCATGAGAATCAAGATAAGAGCGCATGGCCATTAATAGCGCTAACCCGCGAACTAAGTCCCATATCAGTATTGTGTGTGTGACAACTGAAGTTTGGCCAAGGGACCTAATTCAAGGCGTAGTCCATTACGGCTCTCTCAAATGGAAGTTGTCAACACTAAGTGTTGGTTCAAGCCCGGAAGGCACCAACACCTATTACACAGTACAAGTTGCCCAATTTATTTATGTATTTTTTTATTACTTTATGAGTTTATAAACCATGGCTTTATTTTGCGAAAGAGAAAAAAATATTAAATAAAAAAAAAAGAGAGGAGGTTTATGATTTTATCATGATGTTCATTGATATGGTTTTAAATGCTTTAAATTTTTTGGAATGTGAGACTTTATAAACATTTCATTAGTGACTTTTTAAGTATTTTAAATTATCATTTTATTTTATCAAAATAGTGGGGGATTGTTGGAATATTTTAATAAAATAAAATGTACATTATAGCATTGTTATTATATTGCAATTTATGGCTCTATGTATTTACTTACATGTAAATTATGAAATGAGTTACAAATGCAATAATGAATATTATTAACTCAAATGTGTTTATGGTGTATATAATATACTTTATTATTTGGCATTATTGAGAATGGTTATAATTATTCCATGAGTTACAAAGGCTTTTAATCTTACTTATGTAGCCAATAAATGGATTTTGATTGGCCAAGTATATAAGGCCATGGGGTGTGACATAGAAGAAAAGAAGCTACTATGCTTCCATAGTTAGTGTTTTATACTTTACTATCACAATGTTTTTCCTCTATAACTATTTTCATATTTTATACTTGGGCAACGTGATCGTGGACTGGTTCATACCGTCTTCCTGTGGACGTGCACATGGAGGAGACATAGCTGCGTCAATGGGTTTTATCTTGGAGACATTATCTGCCGTCAACACCTGCACGTAGGGAGGCGATAACGTCTTTAGGACAGTGACTCTGTCACGACTCTCACGGACGAGCTATTTTATATCCTTTTACTGCTTTAGATTACATAATCTTATCAAGAGTTCATATAGAATTACTTTCAATTATTTTGTTACGTTTAATATCTTGGTATTGCTAATATTTTGTTGTAGAAAATACAAATCAAAGCCTATATTTTCCAACAGTTTCAGAGGTTGCATTTCACGTGTATATATGGGTGAGTGAGGGGCTGCAACAGCAGCAATGGAAGAGGGATATTTCAGTGTATGAGAGTGAGTGGTTGTGGATGTGTGATGAGGGAGGAAAAAGGGATTGTTGTGCACATGTGTGTGTGTGTGTGTTTTGCAAGAAGAAACCCACTGACGTGAGGCAGTGGGTGTGGCTGCGTGAGGGGTGTAGCATTGTTGGATTCTGTGAGTTGGTTCTGCGTGTAGGGAGTTTGTGCGTGATGTGGTGTGTGTTTGGTGTGTGTGAACTGTGTGTTTTGTGTGTGTGATTAATGGGTTTGGTGCCTGGGTGACTGAGAGTTAGAACAAAAAAAAAAAGGATGGGGAAAAGGGAAGACCCACTGCCGTGAGGCAGTGGGTGTGGGCAGTTTTTTTACTTTGTGTGTTGTGTGCGTGCCTTGTGTGAGCCGTGTGCATGATTTTTTGTTTGTGTGTCCAGTCCATATGTGTGTGTGCGAAGCTGTCAAAAGGCAGCTACGTGAATGGTGTCACTTTGTGTTTTCCAGTGTACGTGAGTGGAGGAATAAGGGAGAAGAGGGGCTGTCAAACAGCCACATTAATGGGTGTACATGTGTATTTGTGTGACTAAGTGGTGTGTGTGTGTGTGTATGTGAAATGGGTGCATGTGTGTTTGCTATGTAACAGGTGGTGCGTGTGTATATAGTGCGTGATTTTAGATGAAATGAGTGCATGAGTGTGTGCATATGTGTGTGTCTTGGGCAAAGAAGAAGAGAAGCTACTGCCATTAGGCAGTACCTGTTACGGGTGTGTGTGTGTGAACCTGTGTGTTTGTGACCAAAGGAAAGCTGCTAAGGCAGCTAGTGTGTGTGTGTGTGTTGGTGTTGAATGCATGTGTGTGCATATGGGTCTGTGTGTGTGTGAGTATATTATATGCATGAGTGTGTAATTTTTGTTGGATATAAATCCGTTTGTGTGTGTTTTGAGACAATAAAGTACAACAATTTTTTGGTGCATGTGTGCTGTGTGAGTGTGTTTGTATGTGCTGGGTTTTGTGTGAGTGAATGTGATGAGTGCTTGAATGAGTGTGTGGGTTTGCAAGAAAAGAGAGAGACAGAGAGAGGGATTAAGGGCTGTTTGGCTGTTGGGTTTTGGACTGTGAGCAGAAGAGAAGTACGGAGCGTTGAATTTGGGTTAGCGTTAAGTTCGACACGTGTGTAAACTAGTGCATGGTTATCGTTAGCAAGTGAAACTTTAGATTATAATACATTACGCCATATTAGAATTCGTGGAGAAATTTTATAATTTTCCGAAATCGTATGTATTTTTAATATTTTCGGCAAGTTCAAATTTATAAAATTTCTTTAAGCCTTTAGACTCATGAAAATGTTTTGGAAAAATTAGAGTAATGTTTTTATTTTTGCATTAATAAGTCCCAGATTAAGTTTGGTAAATTTTAGAGTTGATTTGCTATAGTTTTCGTATCGCATTGGTTTTAGCAAAACGAAAAATTTAAAAATAGTTTTAATGCCTTTTAATTTCTGATTTAGATTTCTATAATTTTTATACATATTTTAAAGCTATTAAAAAAATATGGGACTTTATTTTCAGCTAGAAGAAATTATGGCTATTTATGGGCTTTCCTTACATTTAAAGAAATTGTTTTTAATTAAAAAATATTCAAAATTTCAGAAATTTCATAATTTGACTTTTTATAATGTTTTAAGTTATAAAAGTGTTTTATTATAATTTAATATTAATTTTGAAATATCGTTACGCATTAAGGAGTGTACAGGGTTCTCGGTTAAATTAGCCGCGTGCGGGACTCGCTTTGAGTTGAGCGATTTTGGAATTAGAAGTGAGTATCATTTGGGTAGTGAATATTATGTTTGTAGTATATTAGTATAGATTGTGTTCTAACAATATGAATTGCCAATCTAGGTTTATTCAGAGATTTTTTATCGAGGTTTGGTAGCATTACTTAGCTAGCTTGGATCGAGGTAAGGAATTCTATTCGGACCCCATGTCATTACATTGATTTCAAATATTTATAATATCAGTTTTACAGACTACATTGATTGCTGATTTTATGATTGACATAAAAATATTTTGAAAATGTCCATGAAACCCTAATTTGAGCCTGATAGCGATCGTTTGGAATTCGTTATTCTCATATGTTTATTTAATTCAATCATTATAAAATATTTTGAATTGTGTTTAAATTCCTTGAATATTAACATGAGTTAATAAACATGGGAGTTATAAGGATGATCTGTTGGTTGGGTTAAACTAGTACCTAGATGGACTAGTCAGTGTTTTGAAATGATTATTGATTTAAGAGATTGAGTTGATATGCATCCTTATGTTTATATTGAAATGCTATGGTTTTCTTTGAAAACCCTTTTAAAATTATCATTTGATTGTATATAGAAAATTATTTGAATCGTTCTGTTCCTTCATTTTAAAAGTTGTTATTTGGTTTAAATGTAAAATCATCAGAATCATTTTTGTTGTTTAAAAATCTTTGATCGACCTTATTGGGCTCTCGAAAGCTCACTCTCCTTTGACTTCCTTTCCGCAAGTGATAAGCAGCATTAAGTTGCCCGAATAAGGATTAGAGCCGAGCGAGCGAAAGAAAAAAGAATTAAATTTTGGTATTGATCATTAGAACCCCTGTGCGGGTAGTGATTATTATCTACGAATTTTTAGACTTAGTTTGATGTATCATATATGACAGTCTACCCAACCTTAAATTGGCCCGGGCTGGCCCGGCCCTAACCATGAACAGTGTCGGCCCTAACCCGTAGGGCCTTGGGCCAGGCCTAATTTTTGCAAAATTTTATCCGGCCTGGCCCTTAAAAATGGGCTGGCTTAAAACCGGCCCATTTTTTAGGGCTGGCCCTTTTCTGGCCCTTTTTCGACCCATTTTCTGGCCCTATTTTTTTTCTTTGTTATTGTGTTGCATATATTGCTCGAGGAATTGTATTAATGGATGGTGTCGCAATAAGTGGGCCCAAATCTTGGGGATGTGGCAATACATCTAAGAAATTATTACATTGAACGTACTCTCCACTTTTTCCTTTTAAAAAATCAGTCCTTTGTCTCTGTGTTTTCACATCGAGAATTATTTGCAGATAAAGAGATGTCAAAGGGGCTTCTTACTTCCCAAACAGATCCTCCTACATTTATATATATATTCTTATTATTATGGGAATGCTGATTTTGATAACATGTTATGTTTTTTCGCGCTCTCGTTCGTTGTTAAGAAATTTATGTTTTGTTGGTAATGTACTTTTTAACGAGAAAAGTGAGGGTATGGAACAAGGCATGAAAATAAATAATATTAAGAATTATGGTCAAGCTACATGCTAAAGTGTATCAAAATTTGCAGGATGAACTTCTGGTGTAGAAGATGAATCACAATATACATTTACAAATATTTTTCAGAGGAGGCTAGCAGCAGACTGCTTGATCTCCACCTGGGAGAAGCTGATAGCATGCTCTCATTTCTAGAGATATTACGAAATAAAAAATCAGTGGGATGAAAATAAGAGGAATTGTCAAGAGAAAATGCAAAATGCTAGATAAGAGAAAGTAGGAACAAATGGATTAGATGAAAATGCTTAACTAATCAACTGCTAATCATTCTTTTTTTCTCAAAATTACAAGCAGCCGGTCTTAAGCTCGCGTAAAAGGAGGAGAGCCTATCAAAGGATTTATTTCGTATGTTAATATTTTCACAACACAAAACAGGAATATAAAAAAAAAAAATAGGTCCGGTCCCGACCCTAGGCCTAGCCCTAAAATTAGGGCCTCGGGCTTGGGCATGGACATGGCTTGGATTTCTCAGCTTTTAGCCCGGCCCGGCCCGATTTCCCAGGCCCGAAGCCCTTTTTGGCCTAGCCCTTTTTTTGGCCCTCTGGGCCTGGGCTGGGCCGGCCCAAGCCCGGCCCTTTGACACCTCTAACTGTCCATTTGGTTGTGAGGTTAATATTGTCTTAAAGTGAATGATCGACCGGGTGTCTAACGTTCTGGATTTCTGTGATGTTCTTATGTAGTGAGTAGTTAAACTCTATGATTATAAAATCTACCTTAGCAATATACCAACATATTATGAATTTATTAGCTATTGTACTCCTAAAGATCGAAACTATCTTGTTTGAAAAAAAAAAAAAAACTAAATATCTAAAACATAGATTTTCACATAAAATCTAAAGGGATATTAGTCATGTTGTAATTAGTTATTCTCCAACTTAGAATGAAAACCTTAGTATGATTAAAAGGAAAATCTAACTTATTAAGAATGTCTATGAAATTATTTGTTAAATTTTAGTTGAATTAAACAATTTACTTATAACGAGGTTTTGTACATGGTTAAAATGTTTAAACCTTATATACTTGCCGCGTGAGATATTTTATTGATCTTACTATTTTCTCTTTACCATCTCAATATTATTTAATTAGTCGTGTTGGTCAACTCTATATACCATATGTTATAAGAAAATATATAGACCAAAATTTTCTTTATAAAAATGAAACTAACATGTACGTAATTAAGGTAAATAAAAGGCATGCTATTGAAATGAACAAATCATTTTCAAAAGATATATAAACATAATAAAAATGTCGTATGCAACAACAAATTAAGATGGATATGTTCATCGGATATTTTTATTAGTAAAGTTTTTTTTCTTTTTTGGGTACTAATTTTTGTTCCTTTATACGTTACCAAATTATTTTTATGCACAATAACATTGCTTATTCATATTTTACCATAAGTTTTGGTTAATTTTTGTAAAAAGAAAGGTCACCCATTCAAACATCAGCATGACAATCACCGGAGAAAATTAAATAACCAAGAAAATTTTGATTGTGAACTACGTTAGATTTGCAGTTCTTACTTCGTAAAGTAGATAGCTATTATCTATAATCTCGTCCTTGGTACGTGTTTCCGAGCTACTAAGAATAAAAAGAAAGGAGTAATGATGTTTACTTGCTAATAATGATAACTTCGAATGTAACAAAGCAAGCCTTTCTGACTACATTACCAATTGTTGTAAAACAATCTGGGTCGACTGAGTCACATTGTGTTGGTAATTTGTCAGTGCGCGCAAGGTATTCACCATATACCAAAAAGATCCCTTTGAGAATATTTGCCCCACATTTCTCTTGCTCTTCTCCTTGGAGATGTAGCAATCACCCTTGGATCTTTGCAAATATCCAAAACTAAGCTCCGTCTCCCAACCTCAGAACTAGCTCTGTTTTTCTGCAACCTCTGGTTTATCCTCTTTCTGTTGCTGGCTCCCATAGACTTACTAAATTTCTCCCTCCTCAATCTCTTTGCAACCTTTCAACCACTATAAATCACTCACCCAACACCCTTCCTTTCTCCTGCCAAAGCCCCATTAATGGACTCCCTCATTTACAAAACAAGCTCTCTCAATTGTGCAGACCTTTCTGATCTTGAAGAAGATGACATCAGTGCAACCAGAGAATATGCTCTGACTCTCCTGGCTAAGATCATAAGCCCCAGAGCCATAAATGTGAAAGCTGTCCAAACTATTTTACAGAAATCTTGGAATCCATCTAAGGGAATGACAGTACAACACCAAAAGGAAAACTTCTTCTGCATTACTTTCAACCACGAATGGGACAGGAAGAGAGTCCTATCCTCTGGTCCATGGTCCTTAATGAACAGCCATGTGGTGGTGCGCGACTGGCCTCCCCATCTAACGATGGAGGACCTTGATTTCTCACAATCAAACTTCTGGATTCGTGTTTCTGGGCTTCCACCAAACATGATGTCGAAAACCAATGCTGAGAAAATTGGATCCAAAGTAGGTGCAGTGCAAGACATCGACTTCACCACCAAAGGAAACCTCTCATGGTTCAAGTTTCTGCGCATTCAAGTGAAGATCGACATCAACCAACCATTACCAACAGGCTTTAACAGGAAAACCTCGCAAGACTCTTCCTCGTGGATAAGGATCCAATACGAGAGGCTCCCGGATTTCTGCTACAAATGTGGTCGTTTAGGGCACACCAACAAAATCTGTGAACATCCAAATCTGCAACCGCCGGATAACATGGTAAGCCCTTTTGGTCACTGGCTCCGTTCCGACTTCACTGAACCATGTCCCACAACTGCTCGATGGAACCCTCTACCACAAAACTCAAACCAAAACCAACCGGACATCTCATCAATTCCGGCAACCAACAACCTTCATCCCCGACATCCAATCGAACCCGGAAATAGTTACGAAAATACCCCCACCTCAAAACCTATAAGTGACCCTACTGCCAAACCCATCAGTGCTATCACTGCCAACTTTAACCAAATCTCAACAACGCCAACCTGCTCTGACATCAACCCCCAGGCTACCAAACAACCTGCCCCCTTTTTTCCCCAATTTCAGGCCCATCTCTTCTGTAGACCTTACACCTACTACACCTACCCAAGTTTTGTCAATCTCAGGCAACTACCAGCCAAAAGTAACTGAAGGAAACCAATTGTTGGAACCAGCTGCGAATTACCAACTATCTGGAAAAAAACCCATTGAACCTTCCCTCAAACGCAAACACGATCCCGATATTGATGAGACCCACAAAAAACCAAAAATAGACCAAAACCACGTGGACCTTGCATGCGCAATCAACGCCAAAATTCATTCAAAACCCAAATCCAGAGCCGCCCAACTTCGCACGATCAAATCCCAAGCTCACAAGAAAAAATCTAAACAACCTCCCACCTCCAATCATGAACACCGCATCCACAACTCACCTGTCAACCAACCCCTGGTCCATTTTGGTTCTCATCTTGAGGCGACGAGCCCTGACTCGTCCCCTCGACCCCCATGATCCTCCTAGCTTGGAACGTGAGAGGGCTTGGGCGCGCAAAGCGTGTCAGGGCCCTCAAGAAAGATGTTAGGACCCTTAATCCTGACATCTTATTTCTCTCTGAAACCCTCTCCACCTCTTCTAAACTCTCTCTCATTCTCAACTCTCTGGGCTTTTACAACCATTGTTATGTTTCACCTTCTGGAACAAAAAAGATTTCTGGTGGTTTGTGTCTAGCTTGGAAAAATGGCCTTGATCTCAAAATTACTCTGCAGAACCGTAACATTATAAATGCCCTGGTTTTCTCTGATCCTCCGAATTCTCCGTGGATGTTGTCTGCAATCTATGGCCCTCCTCATTGGGGAAACAAAAGCAAATACTGGGAGGAAATGGACATTTTAGCAAATGCCTTTACAGGCCCGTGGATATGCATAGGATATTTCAATGAAGTTATTTCTCAGTTAGAAAAAAGAGTGGGCCGACCAGTTTCAAGTTCATCTAATGGAGGTCTAAAGGGTTTCATTCAGGCAAATCTTCTTATTGATCTGGGATTTGCAGGTAACCCTTTTACCTGGAGCAACAACAGACCTCACAATGCAAACATTAAAGAAAGACTGGATAAGGCTTATGCAAACATGGAGTGGCGTACTCTTTTCCCTGATGCTACCGTAACCCACCTTCCTTGCTCATCTTCTGATCATAATCCAATAATCCTGCAAACCCACAAGAAAAACCTGATGAAACCAAAGCCGTTTAGATTCGAAGCAGTTTGGACCCGTGACCCCTCTTCCCATCATGTAGTCAAACATGCCTGGAGAACATGTGTAGCTGGCAATCCCGAATTTGTCCTGTGCAGGAAAACTGACTTCACTAGTCAAGCATTGCGTAAATGGAATGCTACACATTTCGGCCACATCCAGTCCAAGATCAAGCTGCTCACTGAAAAGCTGGATGAAATCCAACAACAAGACCCGACCATCAGAAATGTGGAAAGTGAAAAATATGTCAAAAATCTGCTTGAAGAAGAACTCTACAGAGAAGAGTTGCTGTGGAAACAAAAATCTAGAATATCTTGGCTGAAGGAAGGTGACAAAAACACTAAATTCTTCCACCTTTCCACCATCATTCGGCGAAGGAAGAATGCCATCGATTTTCTCAAAGACAGTGAGGGGAAATGGATTTCAAGCCACGAAGAGATTGGTGCATGTCTGAATGAAAATTTTAACCAACTCTTCAAGACCTCAAATCCATCTTTTCCTTTGGATCTTGACGGCCTTATTACTCCTGTGCTCTCTGAAGAAGACATTACCATGCTGAGTTCAATCCCAACTGTAAATGAAATAACTTCCATCTTGAAGCATTTTGAGGATCTCAAAGCTCCAGGCCCAAATGGAATGCCGTCTGTGTTCTATAAATCTTATTGGAAGACAGTGAAACAGGAAGTCTGCCAAACTGTCCAAGTTTTTTTTACCTCTGGTTCGACCCTTGGTGAATTGAATCATACAAATATTGCCTTGATACCTAAGATTGAGTCACCAACCAGAGCCGACCACTTCCGTCCGATCAGCCTGTGCAATGTCGTTTACAAAGTAATATCCAAGATCTTTGCCAACAAGCTGAAACCTTTGTTGACGAAAATCATATCTCCAATGCAGACTGCGTTTGTTCCAGGCAGATTGATTAACGACAACAACATCATCGCACAAGAAATCTGGCATACGATGCGAAAGAAACAGGGAGCTGGTCTTATGGCAGTTAAAATAGACATGGAAAAAGCATATGATAAAGTCGAATGGCCTCTCATCCTGTCCATCTTCAAGAATCTGGGTTTTCCCCAAACCTGGATCCATTGGGTGAAAACGTGCATAACGTCTACCAGCTTCTCTACAATCCTCAATGGTGTTCCTGTTGGCTACATCAAACCACAGCGTGGTCTTCGTCAAGGCGACCCATTATCGCCATATCTTTTCATCATCACTTCAGAAATATTAACGAGACTTATCTTACGAGATGAAGCTGATGGAAAAATTCATGGGATCAAACCGAGTAGGGGCAGCCCATCCATTTCGCACCTACTTTTCGCTGATGACCTTATTATTTTTTGCAGGGCTAAACAATCTGAAGCTGAAAATGTGAAGAAATGTCTTGATATCTACAACTCTTGGTCGGGCCAATGCGTTAACAATGCAAAATCACAAATTCATTTCAGCAGCAATACGGATAGAGGATTGAAAAGAGACATTTGTCGCATCCTTGATTACAAATCCGCAGCTAAGGATTCGAGGTACTTAGGGCTGCCTATGTTCACCAATCAATCAAAACTCAAAGTTTTCGCTAGCATTCTTGAGAGGGTGGAAAAAAGGCTCGCAAGTTGGAAAGGAAAAGTCCTTTCTCAAGCCGGAAGAGCTACGTTAATCAAAGCCTCAGTTTTGTCTATTCCCACCTACGCCATGTCAATGTTTATTCTTCCAAAGGTGATTACGAGCAAGATTGACAAGGGAGTTCGTCGGTTCTGGTGGGGAATAAAGGATGATGGAACCCACCATTTTCATCCGAAGGCTTGGGATACCATTTGCATTCCTAAATCAGTTGGTGGTCTAGGTTTCAAAAGAATGCATGACATGAATCTTGCTCTCATAGCAAAAATGGGATGGGCAATGGTATCGAGGCCTGACTCTCTGTGGGTTCAGATTATGGAAACCAAGTATCTCAAAGGGACCCTTTTTCTGGATCATAATCCAAAGAAGTCTTCTTCTTGGTTCTGGAAAGGAATTTGTAAATCTCAGAACATTATTGACAGGGGAAGTGGCATGTTCGTTGGGGATGGAAAGGCTACGAATGTCTGGAAAGATAGGTGGATCCCTTTTGGTGATGGTTATGCGCCTACAACTAATGCTGTGGAAGACTCACAAATCAACTTTGTTGCTGACCTCTTCATCCCAAACACTAAAATCTGGGATGTCTCTAAGCTGAGAACCCTCTTTCCTCCTCCTCTCGTGGAAGCTATCAGGAAAGTAAAAATTCCTTTTTCTCAAACCCAAGACTTAATAGCTTGGACCCCTACCTCTAATGGTATTTTCTCCACCAAATCAGCCTATCTCCTTGCCAATAAACATAGATTCACTCACAATCATGATTTCCCGGAATTTTTTTGGAAAAATCTTTGGAGAGCAAAAATTAGGGAACGCCACAAAATTCTTATTTGGCGCATTGCTTGGAACCTACTCCCTGTGAGGCAAAACCTGATCAAGTTCTTCCCTGAAATCAACACCTCTTGTCCCCTCTGTAATGCTCAGCCAGAAACAACATCCCACTTATTCATGGAGTGCAATATGACTAGACTCATCTGGATTTCTTCTTCTTTCGGTTGCCGTCCCCCTGAGAGCATGGAACACCCTATGCTCTCAACCCCCCAAATATGCCTCCTGAAGATCAAAAGAATTTTATTGTCTTCTTTGCCAACCTTTTGGATTTTGTCTGGTTCTTCCGAAACAAATTAATCCATGAAAACTTCCTGTTTGACCCCCCTAATATTTCCAACCTTATCAATCTCCATACCAAGACCTACTTGGATTCATCGATCCAATCCCAAGGCCTTGGTCAAAGAGAGGTGCCTGTTTCGAAACCTCCTACTGGTTGGCACAAGCTGTCCTTTGATGCAGCTATGCGAGGGTCAAAACCTTGTATTGCAATGATTTGTAAAAACCATGACAATGTGATTGAGTTTGGCCAAACAGAAGAAATTGCTACTGAGAGGCCTGAGGAAGCTGAAGCTCTAGCTGCTCTCCTAGCAATCCAAACAGCTCAGCAACAAGGGAAACATTACATTATTTTGGAAGGAGATGCTAAAGCCGTAATCGACTTGCTGTTGAATCCATCCTTAATCCCGAGTTGGTTCATGAGATCACCCATCTTTGAAGCCAGGCTGAAGCTATGTAATTTTATTTGTTGGGATGCTTTGCATATTTCTAGAACCGCTAACATGTCTGCTCATAATCTTGCAGCCCAAGCTTCATTCTGTAATCATTTTGCTTTTGTTCCATCGTCTTCCAGTCTTTTGTCCAATCTGGAAGAAGATTGGCACATTGAATGTTGTAATTCTGTTTTTTGAGTAATGTTAATTTCATCTTCTTACCAAAAAAAAAAGAGTCACATTGTGTTGGTAGACAATTTTAAAGTAGAAATATCGATTTCCTACGGCACTATTGAAAAAAGGGATTGTTTAAAGTCTAGATACAATTCACTTATGAACCGAGCATTCCACAATGAATAGGACCATCATATCAAACTAGTTCAACATAAATCAAGTCACGTTATGGTGGTAGACAACTTTAAAGTGAAAATGTTGGTTTTCTGTTGGTATTTTGAAAAAAAAAATTGGTTGCTATAAATCAAGTATGATGGTTGACACTTTCAGCAACGATTGAACATAGCACTGAGTTTACCTAGGCAACCATCCGAAAGGTAAGGATTCCCTTGAAAACCTGCCGAACAATTGCAGCGATACCCCGGTCCGTTGGTTGAGTTGATACACTCGCTATTCTTTGCTCGACACGCGTAGCTTGGATTATATTGAGCTTCTGCGCAACTCTCCTCTCCTACTGCATAATCGAGCGCCACCGGTACGTGCATCCTTCCACTCAAGTCCTTTAGGTCTAGTGAAGAAAAATTGAAAGCCTTTTCTTCTACAACAAAAGCATGGCTACAAGGGGCGAATTTTGATCCATTTGTCCCAAAGAGGTTAACCGTAAAACTTGAATTCCTCATTCCTTTAGGAATGGATGTCTGGCAACACCCAATCCCGGAACACGAACCATTTACCACATTCTCAAGATCGCCACACTGTGATATACATCCCGTTGAGTAAAGCTTTCTGGTCGAGAAATTCTGTCCGCCCATTCCTTGGATTACGGCAGCCGTGGCACAGCCAATCGCAGTAAACTTGTTGTGAATATTGGAGATACGAAATTTCGACAGCCTAAGGCGCGGGGAGTTGCTCTTGCCTTTGATTCGCGCTCCAGATTCATCATAGCAATTACGTGCTACGACTACGGAAACGCGCATCAGGCCATCAAGTGATATGTTAAGTACTTCTATAGTAGTACTTTTACGCAAAAATGGCTTGGGAGGGCTGAAAGTTCGGTTGCAAGTGATGAGGAAAGAATCGTCAAGGTAGCATTCTGGGCTTGTACCGAATGGGAAAGGGATATCTCTAAGCTCGCCACATTCAGTAGGGCAACCGAACTTGGGCTGATATATGGCTGCTATTTTGGGTATTGCTGCAAACAAGGTAAAACGCAGAAGCAATATCAGACGACAAGCCATTTTTCTTCCTTCTAATGAGACTGTATTGTGACTTCAAATGACTAGACATGTTGGTTACTCCCTTTCAAAGAACTATATTAGTTTAAGAAGAAGAAGTTCCTGCTTATCTTTTTCACTTGACCGGTGTAAACGCGAGCCCTTCCTCAGTCTACTGCGGGTTGAGCAAGCAACCTTAGATGAGAGTTCTCATAGCCTATTAGGAGGGGTTTTAGAAAGTAGCTGGTCAGGGCACAATTTTCGTAGCCTCCGCCAATTGTCAAATTTACATAATCTTATCACTTGTCGAACATAGTGAACTTACCCCAAGAAGTTAGTTCTAGTGAATCTATGGGTTGTTCACTTGTGTAACTTTGAGTGGTCACATTTTCGTACTTCACAATAGCAGTTGTTACAAAAATTTTGAAAAAAATAAAAATAAAAGCAGCAGCAAAAAATGAAGCAAAAAGCATGCATGTATCAATGCGGACCAGCTGTTGAACAGAATCACGTACGGTAATTACTGTCACTCAGTTCATGAAAAGTAGTCCGGAATGATATGTGAAATATTTTAGGACCCATGTTACTTGGACCGAACAACGGAAGTATAGAATACTTCCTTTTCAGGATCTTCACCCAATTTAACACTTTGCTGGATATTATTTTTTTAGGCATCATAGTCCACAAAAGCAAAAAGGAGGAACAATAATAGAACAAAGATCCTACCTTTGAGATGCTTTTCCGCATTAAATATGGCTCAGATAAGGCTCTTGGTCCTCTGAATAACGTGTAACCCTACCATTTCACAGGACTGTTTACATGATTATATAGATATATCCAACGTGAAACATGGGCAAACCTGGATCTACTACATCTTGGGTTAGGCCTATGGTGCTTGGATTGCTTTAAGGTGCTGCGCTTATACTTGTTTTCTGACTAGTTATATGATTTGAGACTTAGCTTGAAACGAATATTTGTTGGTTGATTTTTGCTAATCCTTTGTTATTAGGGTATATTTAAATTACCTAAAAAGTGTGGATCATTTTGAGCAAAAATTTGATTAATGTGAATCCCTAGATATCATTAGGGCGGTCAGCTTTCACTAAAAGTTCAACAAATTGATAACTGCACCACATTTCAACACATTCACTAGACCTTTATTATCAAAAATAAAAACAGTGTCACATAAAATGTAGCCTATCTTTAGTGACAAAAGACGGACCAATACAAATGATTTGCCATTATCATACCCAAAGTTCATTGAGCATAACAATTAGATTGACTAAGCGTTTTCTATATTAGTTTGCTGGCAAAGCTATACTGATACTTATATGAGGCAAGGCATAAGAATTTGCGGCTCTGACCTACTTTTGCTTTTTGGTAGAACCGTAATTTTTATTTGGCCCATATGTACGAGGATTCAAATTCGGAATCTCGAGGTTATTCATCAAGACCTTTGCCACTTCATCCACCCCTTGGGATTTGGCTCTGCCCTATTTGATGAACCTATTGTTGTTGATGAAGTTGCTTATCCAAAATATTAATCTTTGAGCAAGCTGGCCTTTTGCATGGTCTCACACTGTATAAGAGTTTCTCTTTCAATATTGATAAGCTTGGGAAAGAATACGTGCATGATGATGCCTCTCCGCGTATTCTTCTTAAACGTAGTGATGATTCCTCCGTTAGCTAATGTAAGAGTGGGATAAGCGTAAGCATTCGACAATATGGATCATTTCTTATATCATACTAGCTTAGGAAAATATAATCCAACAGCATAATTTATTCTACTCTAAACATAAACGCGGGCAGATTAAGGCCATGTGTTGGAGTTGAGGAAGCAAGTAGTAGACTTACAAAACACGGGATTCACGTAGTAGATTGAGTTACAAGCTAGCCACCTATATATAACTGGAGATGTCAATTTAGATATAACAATAATGTTCCCAAAGTAAAAAGAAAAATATCACTTGATTGATTGTCATGTGATTTGTTGTTGTCGTGCACTTAATATGATACAGCCACGAGAAGCCAATATCGTGAAAGAAGGCATGTCGATTGGAATAAAAGAACTTTATACATAAATATGAGATAAGAAATCAATCAACCAAAGAGCATAAAGAGAGTATTTAATTGGAACTTATATCAGGACATGCTCCTTCACGTGTGATAAGATTTTTTTTAGCGGGTTAAATACGTGATAAACTAACTGGGTTGTAATACTATATCAAAATATCCAACTCAAATCCAATCGGCAATGAAGAACGAGGCTTACAAATCTTATATGGAGCTCATCTTCAAAATTGATACACGTCTAACTCACAAAGTTATTTGTCTGACACTTCTGATATAGATTTGAATCAATCGTAAAAAAAAGTAAATTGTAGTTTGTATAGAGATAGAAACATTATTCAGTTGTGTATATACATCCTTACAGGCTGAAGTTGTTCACATCTTTTATTCAACGACACCTCCCTTTCCTAAACATATCGTGTTCATAGGCGAAACATAGAAAATCTTCAATGGTCATGTCACATGATGTCATCGCACATGTGAAATATTGGTTTTATCATTACGCCCTAGCTTAGAGATGTTGCCACGTTACCGTTTGATAAAACCTGTTTATGTTTCTCTCTTTTAAGTATCTCGGAGACTCCACAAAGAAGCGGGGGGCAAACATCATCTTGAGATTCTTTTCAAAATGAAAGCAATATAAAGTGGCATATGCGCGTCTCGTGTTGATAAAAACATAAAGAAAAATGTTGCTGCTACACGGGTTGCACAAAGATAGTTATAACTTTTGAATAGCGATAATTAAAACTCATTTAATATGTTAGTACCTTTTATTTAGTGACGCCAAGAATTAAATGTCACTAATTATATCTAGCGACCATTAATTGTCACATGTACGAGGAGTTGTACCTATTAACAGTAGCTATCTTTCTACAATCGTGAAAGCTGCAAAAATTCATCCCAAATATAAATCTGTCATGCATTCTATTGATAGATAGACTAGTTGAAGCTATTATAACTTTACATGCTACCGTATATATTAGGTGAACCTACCAACTTTGGTAGCTAAACATTCATCTAAGAGATAAAATATTATGTGCTGCGTGTTGTGTAAACGCTGGATAAAGCCCAAGATCCATGTGTGAGTGTGACGTTACGTACAAAACTAGACACCCGAACCACAAATTTCGAAGAGATTCGTAGGAGTTCATTTTGATCCATGCATGATGCACTACAAGAAAACCAGCTTATGCCTACGGTACAGTACCGTAGGTATAGGTGCCATGTCCCGTAGGCATAGCCTATCCCTACGGTACTATACCGTAGCCAGAAGTGGCGATGCCCTAGATCTATGTCTACGGGGGTTGAAGGTTATGCCTACGGTTATACAGTAGCCCACTTATTCCTAGCTATGCCTACGGTACTACCGTAGGCATAACTGTATTCTTATTTTTATTCCCAACCTATGCCTACGGTACATACCGTAGGCATAGCTCCTTATTTGTCAAAAAAATTATTTACAAAATCATTTCCATGCTATCACTACACCCCTGCCAAGCACCAACTTATAGAACCGCTACTGCAAGATCAATAGATGCACCAGTAAGGGAACCATAATCATGCCAATCAAATTAACTAAAATCACAATGCTTTAGGGACTTAACTCTATAGTTTAGCCAAATGCATAACAATCTCCTGGAAGAAGGTTAAGATAGGTAATAACAAAACGCATATGATACAAGTATTAAACTTCAATAGCGTACCATTCTGTAAAGCCTCTTTCACTAGCTAAAAGGGTTGACGTGCCTGATGCATCAACACTTTCTAATTCCACCGGCAAATGCACACATATACTCATTATTTGATTGTGTATATGTATTAGAAGTTCAATAACAAAACTCATCAATTATACATTGGCTACTTTATAAGCACTCAAGTCCAGAACACATGAATGCACAAGAATTTTGAGCCAGCAATTTGTCTAAAGGATACATCAGCAGATGTTGCATTAGGTGGAAGCACATGGATCAGCAGCTCAAGAATGTGCATATCCATTTGTCTAAAGGATACATCAGCAGCTCAAGAAAGATCAATCACAAAATAAATCACACGCCTGTATTAAATGTGCATATCCATTTTTAATGGAAGCACAAGGATCAGCAGCTCAGAGTACATTGACAACTGCATTCCATGCAGCTGCTGGGCCTTTCTGCAGTCATTATTTCAGACTCCAACTAGCAAGTACAAAGACAAAAACTTTAACAGAACACCCTCTACAGGGGACAAACTTTTGAATTTGTCCCGGCCTACCAGCTGCCCATAAATTGCAACATGTATTCAATTACATTCCTCAAGTGAGGCTGCTGGATAGTGCAAAATCAGGGGCTCAAATGAATTTGCATTAGGTTGATAAGAATTTTGAGCCAGTAATTTGTCTAAAGGATACATCAGAAGGGGATAAGGTGGTAGAGAGTACTGGTCCTGTGCTGTGTTTGATGAATGTTGAATAAAGAAATGCCTTCCATCTACTTGGTTGTCAATTTTACATTTAGTAACTCTTTGCAAGTTCATCCTTTAGTTTGGACTTCAACACTTCAGTTCACATCTTTTTAAACAAAATTCTTACTTTGGCTTTACCCTTTACATCCATGTATCAAGACCAGGGTCACAGCCCCAGTGGTAAAGTTCTCTTTCTTTCTGGTACAAAGTTATAGATTCAAGTCTCTTTAAAATGATATAACTTCAATGAGAGATTTTACTGCAGTGATGAACACTACTGTCAAAATAAGACAAAGTTATCCAAGGTAAGATGTTGCATTAAGACAAATGTTATCCAAGCTAATATGCTCAAAATAGACTATTGTCAAAATACCTATACACGAGATATCGATCACTTGTAAAAGACCAAAGCATATACTACATCAGCAATATGAAACCAGTTGGACAGCCAGCCAAACAAAATTGCTTCAACTAAATTGGTATAAATGCAAAGAAAAATTGACTAAGGTAAGATTGGTTTTAAATGATTAGCATGCATGCATACTTAGATGTTTTCGTAAAAGATCAAAATATTCACTTACCTTGATCAGATCTAACATATCGGTTTTACAAAATTCTGGCTGGTCACTTACCTTGATCAAATCAAAATATTCACTTACCATGAACAAATGTAAATGCTTACCCGTGAATTGTTGTGTTTACCAATAAAATGTTTACAAGAACATTGCCGATATAATCTTGGGATTTTCAATGCAACTTACTTGTGGGCAAACCAGAGGACAAAAATACATAATATGTAAGCACATACCAACCTTAAAATCAACTTTCAAGCAGCCAATCTCTCAAGACAATTTCTCAGGTGAAACCATTACAAGTTCATTATTGTTTTGCACAAACACTGGAGCCACTGCATTCAATTTTGGCAATCTATGTAGCACAGGCATGAATGTGGACACGGATGCAACTGCAGACACTACTTAAAGTTCATCAAATGTTATTAGGACATTAACTACTTCATTTTCTACTTCCATTTCCTACTAAGCCCAAAAGATTGGATAACTTTGTAGGCATTCAGAGTCTTTCTAAAAACAACATCAATAAGCAGAAAACAAAACCATGGATGTTATTAGGACAACAATTGGGAAAGCAAGGCACAATCAAGCTAAAATTCGAAGGGAAAGAAACATTGCCCACCAGTTGTTCGACCAATTGCTTCATCCAAAACACAAACAACCACCGAAAACTGAGACTTGCCCACATCTAGTTACGTAAAAAAAAAAGGGAAGTTTACCTTAGTACCCGGAAAAGACTGGCTGAGCTCCTCTTCGGGTATAACAACAAGCCATTTTTCCCCGGCCTCTTTGAACATCTGCTCGGTCTCTGACATATGGCCCTTCTCGAGGATCATATTACGGATGTCCTGCGCGGGCATGGCGGGTCACGGGTCACCGGTCGTTGACGCGTCGTCGCCGGCAGTGGGTTCTTGGCCGGTGGAGTCCTCACCTCGTCGTTGTCACTCGCCGTTCACTGATACTTCTAGATTCGAACAGAAGAAGACCTCTTCGCCGGTCCATCTCCATCTCCTTCCATGGCTCCACTCCGACCACTCGTTCCAGATCTGAGCTTTCCTCAACAGAGAGAGTCGGCTGGTGGAGGTGAAAGCCCCTGCCGGCCGCCGTGTCGGTGTGTGAGCGTGTCGCCGTCGGGGGTGATGTCTGCCGTCTTCGGTTTGGTAATGGGTGAGAGACTGAGAGACAAGTCACAGAGAGACAGAGAGAGTCGTGCGTCTGTCGGGGGGGAAGAGAGAGAGAGTGAGAGGGAGTTGCCACACTTCTGCCCCCACGGTAAGCACCGTCGTGACTGTTCTTCCAAACCGAAGCAGCACGAATAGCCACGGTACAATGTTAACGGTAGGCATACATAACTTGTACCTACGGTTCCTTTTATACCGTAGGCCTTCTTGTCACCATAGGACAGTTTTGGTGTAGTGATGCCAGAAAATGTTCTAAAAACCTTGATACTTGTAACGATACAAACCTTTGTTACAAAAAGGGGGAAAAAAAAACCTTGATACTTGTAACGACACAAACCTTTGTTACAAAAAGGAAAAAAAAAACACGTGATACTTGTAACAATACAAACCTTTGTTACAAAAAAAAAAAAAAAGAGCAGCGTTGCGAGTACCACTAATAACACCAGAAACAAATAGGGCAAAGTGTCGATGAAGGTTTCGATGCCAATGCTTATGAGATTTTCTAAACCTTATGAAGGAAAGTGATGGAAGGAATGTGCTTCACTTTGTAGAAATCCTCTCCTTCTTTCTCTTGCGTCCCGCGAACCCTGCTTAATAATGATGTACTCAAATCTCCGAAAGTTAGGTCACGGAGGGTAGTGAGAGACTTCAGTCCCTCTGGAATCATCTTCAGTTTACGGCAGAAAGAAATGTATAACCCTCTAAGCCTGGGCATTGCACCTCCCTCCCCTGTCCAATCTTCTAGTTGATCTAGGTTGTAAAGTTCAAGAAACTCAAGCTGAGGAAACTCATTGTGAGAGCAAACTATTTCACGCCCGATATAAGAGTGTTCGTCCAGTCTAAGGATCTTCAAGTTCTGTAGCTTTCCCAGTGTTGGCATTGGGTCTTGATATGACTAGATTAGAACGGATTCACTTTTTCCTATAAATTAGTGTGTGTATGTTTCAATAAGGGCAAATTACACTTATATCCCTGAGGTTAGGGTATAATTACAGTCAAGGACAACGAGTTTCAAAATGTAACATTCCGTGACCAAACACTTTTAAAATGTATCAACCGTGTCCATCCGTTAGGGTTCCATCCAAAAATTATACTTTTTGTATGATTTCATCAATATGTATTTTTAAAATGACGATACTACCCCTTGTACTGTATATATTGAAAAATATATGTTTATTATTATATATGATTTATTTATCAGTTTTAGTTTTAGGATATTCTTGAAACCCTAATTTGCAAATTAGGATATTCTTGAAACCCTAATTTGTAAATTAGGATTTTCTTGAAACCCTAATTTGCAAATTAGGGTTTTCTTGAAAAATATCCAATATAATAGTTTAAATGTTCAAATTAGGATTAAGGATTTTTGGATTAAGGTTTTTAGAATAATTATTTTGTCTTCCCCGGCTAACTCGCCGGCAGCCCCTTCCCCTCGCCCCACGCCGACAGCCCACTCCCCTCGCCCCACGCCGACAGTCCCTTCCCTTTTACACGCCATGGCAGCCCCACTACCGGCAGCACACGCGGTCGCCGGCGACTAACTCCGTTCCCCGCGCCTTCACCGAAATGCCCCTTCATCGTACCGATGCGACCGTGCCGTTACCACTGCAACCGTCCGGTCAGCAGCCCGTCGCCGGCCAGCAACTCCGATCAGCAGCCCCACGCTCCTTCACCGAGCGCCATCACCAACGCCTTAGCGCCGCAACCATCTCGCAGCTGCCACCACCGCCCGGGTTTTATCACCGGCGCCATCTCGAGGGAAGGCGACGCCGGCGACGGGAAATGGGAAGGGGGAGGGTGGGGGCGACGGGGAAGGGGAAGGGTACGGCGACAGGCGAAGGGTGATGTCGATGGTGTTGAGACAGAAATGGCCACAGGGACTTGGGGGTGGGGGGGGGGGGTGGGGAGTAATGACATTAATGGCATTAAAAATAAGAAGATGAAATAATGGCATTGAAAAATAAATAAGGTTCCAACTCAGGGGTAATAAAGTCTTTTCATTAAAACCGTTAGGGTTTTTAAGATTCCGTTTGGTCAATGGACATAAGTGTAATTTGTCCAAACTATTGTCCTTGGCTATAATTACCCCTAAACCTCAGGGATATAGGTGTAATTTGCCCTTTCAATAATTCATCGAAGTAGTTTTCAAAGCTGCTTATGTTTCTTTCTTCAAGTGGTGGAAAGTAGTCTTGGAGTCTTTTTAATATAGCATGGAGACTCCACAAGAAGTGGGGGAAAACATCATAAACTATTAAAAAAATCCCTACTTAATTTTTCGTAAGTTTTTTTTTTAAATAAAAAAAAACCCAACTTCCACTAACTTTTAACCCCAAAACCCATTTTTTCTTAATTTTTCCAAACATGATCTGCGCCCCCGGCTCATTCAGCCATAGAAAGTAACATATGCATGTCTCGTCCGAAGACTGAAAGTTGGTTGCTCGATTCTTTTTCTGATAATTGTCCATCAATTTGGCATAATTTATTCCCCACTTTAAGAGGCATTTTTATAGGATAAAATTATTTTTGGGTCTTGCTTTCATTTTTTATGTGTTTAGAACAACGTCTTATACGTTGCCATAAAATTAGTCCTTTCCCGTGATATTATTTTCAGAAGTTAAAAATCTACATCTTATTATGTTACATAAATTTCATAATAAAATTAAGTAGATTTGGTTGGATTATTATACTCATATATAGTTGATAAAAATATAAGAATTTTTTTTTTGTTATACGGGCTATAGGAAGATAGTTACAACATTTCGGATAGCGACAATTAAATTACTGCCTTGAAAGTTTTAGTAAACATGCCACTAATTATGTCTAACGACCACTAATTGCCACTATAGGAGGAATAGTATTTATTAGTGGTAACTATAAGAGGGGTCATAACTATCTTTCTATAATCAGCAAAGCTACAAGAAAAAATAGGGTTAATTACAAAATTGTCCCCTGAGGTTTACACGTTTTTGCACTTTGCCCCCCGTGTTTACAACTTTTGCAATAATGTCCCTCGAGGTTGACAAAACCGTTGCAAATAGGTCCAAAATTGGACGTCCGTCCAATTTTGGACGTTAAGTGATCATGTGCGGTGCACATGCCATTTTGGCATGGGCAAATTTGTAATTTGCCTACCCATCTTCCCCACTGGTTTAATTGAGCCCTCATCAAGGCTTACGTATGCCCTTACAGCTCCTCCACCTCAAGCTAGTCAGGTAAAACCTCATGTTTCTATCCCGTCAAATTCAAACGAAAACCGCTCTTGAAGAATATGATGAACTGCTAGACAGAAAACAGAGAAAACATATGAACATGGAAGGATATATTGGATGGTCAAAGTCAGTGGCGGAGCACAAGCATGACCGGGGGGGGCCATGGCACCCCCCCCCCCCCACCCCCCACCCCACCCCACCCCCACCCACCAAAGTTTCAGATTTTTTTTTGTTGTTTTAAATAATGGGTAATTATGTTTAAAATATTTACTAAAATGCCACAATATTATAAATGAATGTATTAGAGTTTTAATTTTGTTATATTTTTACTTTTTGTGACACCGACCGTCGTAGTCTTTATTTTTCTCGTTCTTTTGTCTATCTTCATTATTTCAAATTCTAAATCTCCAAATCATAAAGAAAATACTAATAGATCATGGTTAGTTATTTTTTTTTTTCATTTTTTAGTTTAAATTCTTATAATATGTTATACGTGACTATTGTAATCATACAATTGGTAATCGAACCGGTGATACATATATACAATAAGAGTTATGTTTCTTTTATGCAAGATTAGTAGTTTGTTGTACGTTGACTAACTTTATCAGGTTAAATAAATCACTACGAATAGTGATATAATATGATTATTAGTCAAATTGAGCAATTTATTTTGCATTTAACATATTCAATCGTGACGCGAATTCTTTTATGTTGACCATCAAAATTTTTTTAAGACTTTTTGGCCCCCCCCCGGTTGAACTTCCTGGATCCGCCCCTGGTCAAAGTAATTGCTCACCGTAGGAGGTCCTACAGAAGTCTGAAGTCTACTTCCCTGTTTCATTGCTGTGTAGGTTCCTAAGTACTCCATTCTTCCATTCTATGGTTGAAAGATCCCTGGCATCTACTTCAGATATTTCTGTTTTGGTCGATACAGAAGTCATTCTGTTGCCAGACTTGATTTCCACTTTAGATCATGTTTACAAACTTGATCACGATTGGCTCCTTGTTGTGTCAACACGAAATGTATCCAACTTCCCATTTCAGTTGGATGTAGATGGAAAACAATGGCTAATAGTTGACAATAAGCGTATCCGAACTGAAAAGGTGCGAAAGAACCAAATGCAGATTCAAAGTCGATGGCCCATGGGAATTCTTCCTTTAAATGTGTACTGTCGTCCATCAGTTGCAGGGGATTCTTTCTGGGAAGGCAGATCTGCAACAATGGCTAACAGTTGACAATAAGCGTATCAGAACTGAAAAGGTGCGAAAGAACCAAATGCAGATTCAAAGTCGATGGCCCATGGGAATTCTTCCTTTAAATGTGTACTGTCGTCCATCAGTTGCAGGGGATTCTTTCTGGGGAGGCAGATCTGCAACTTGGTGGCGTGCGAAGAGGTGGACCGGGTTGAGCGGCACGAGACCCTGGCTCAGTGGAGGGCTCGGCTCGACTCGACCAGGTTCGGGTCTGTCCATCTGGGCTCCAACGCATTCAAGCAGGCTAGCATGTTGCTGGCCCTCTTCGCCGGTGGGGATGGGTACAGGGTGGAGGAGCATGATGGGTGCCTCATGCTGGGTTGGCATTCGAGGCCACTCATCACCACCTGGGCCCGAAAACTCAGCTGAGAGACCGAGTTCACCCGGAGAGACTCAGTTGGTACCAGTGGGGAAGATGGGTAGGCAAATTACAAATTTGCCCATGCCAAAATGGCATGTGCACCGCACATGATCACTTAACGTCCAAAATTGGACGGACCTATTTGTAACGGTTTTATCAATCTCGAGGGACATTATTGCAAAAGTTGTAAACACGGGGGGCAAAGTGCAAAAACGTGTAAACCTCATGAGACAATTTTGTAATTAACTCAAAAAAATATATATATATCCGAAATATAAATCTGACATGCATTCTATTGATGGATATATAGACTAGTTGAAGCTGTTCTAACTTTAAAATTTTGGGAGCTAAGCATTCATCTAAAGAGATAAAACATTACGTGCTGTATGCTGGATAAAGCCCAAGATCCATATGTGACGTCGTTACAAAACTAGACACCCGAATCACAAATATCGAAGAGATTGGCCGGAGTCACACTGTGTAATGGTTCTTAGCACTTCAGGTCAATTTTGCTCCATGCACGATATGAGAAAAAGCTCTGACAACCGTGATACTTGTAACCATACGGTACAGGCCTTTGTCACAAAAAGGAAAAAAAAAGAAAAAATAAAATAAAATGCAGCGTTGAGAGTACCACACCAATGAACAAATAGGGCAAAGAGTCGATGAAGGCTTTGACGCCAATGCTTATGAGATGTTCTAAACCTTATGAAGGAAAGTGATGGAAGGAATGTGCTTCACTTTGTAGAAGTCTTCTCCTTCTTTTTCTTGCGTCATGCGAACCCTGCTTAATAATGCTTTACTCAAATCTCCGAAAGTTAGTTCATGGAGGGTAGTGAGAGACTTCAGTCCTTCTGGAATCATCTTCAATTCAGGGCAGAAAGAAATGTATAAACCTCTAAGCCTGTGCATTGTACCTCCCTCCACAATCCAATCTTCAAGTTGATAAAGGTTACAAAGTTCAAGAAACTCAAGTTGAGGAAATCCATTGGCAGAGCAAACCATTCCACGCCCAATGTAAGAGAACCCGTGCAGTCTAAGGATCTTCAAGTTTTGTAGCTTTCCCAGTGTTGGCATTGGATCTTGCTTCAACCTTGATGATTCTAAGGTCAACTTGCAAAGGTTTGGTGGAAGGAACGCCAAAGGTTGACAGATTTGCTTCCCAACTTCAGCTATGGGTCCTTGTAGCCGTAGGTTGCTGAGACGATCACAAGGGGAAAGCGGTTCCAAAATCGGATAAGAGACTCCGGCAGACTGAACATTCATTTTCAAGGACCGGAGGCGGTTCATTTTCAAAACTGGGGACTTGAAAAATGCATCAACATCCTCTGACCTTTGAAATATTAGTCCTAAGTTCCGAAGATTGGGTAGTTTGATCCCCTTACCCGCTCCTGCCACATGCTCGGACTTTATATGCTTCAAAGTCTCGAGATTCGTTAATGTACTTTGCCGCAGAACGTCCTGGTCAGCTTCTACCATGCTACCAAGTAAAAGATGTCTTAGTTGTTTCATTTTTCCAATAACATTGGTTAGACAAACGCGAGTATCACGCAAGTCTAAGGTGTAAAGGCTTTGTAGGTTGCCTATGGATTCTGGTAGAGTTCTCAGCGCACAAAACCTTAAACTTAAGTATCTCAAAAGGATCAACCCACCAATTTCTCGAAGTAATACTTCATTCTCAAATTCAGAACCCTCAAGATCTAGCACCCTGAGCAGATTAAAGTTTTTCCATATGAAGATTTGTTCGTCGGCTTTTATGAGGAACGGCGATTGCTGAAATTTAAAGCACAAAAGAGACCGAATTTTAGGGTAACTTTGAACTAAGGACACACACCTCTGGAAGACGTTAACATGGTGAATAGCAATCCTACGAAAGTTTGTAGATTTTGAGTGCTTGAACTCAGTGGGACTAGATAAACCGTGATCTTCTTCATCGTCTGTTGATTTCATGGTGGTGCCTCGAGACGGAACTATGTCTAGGAAATTCTCCTTCCTACCATGTAACACGCATAGGTCTCGCATAAGGTCATGGATCCGGCAAAAGTTGCGGCCTCTGCCTCCTAAGCTAGTTGTTCCAACTTGAACCATGCATCGATTGACCAACTCTGCCAAGTACTGTTCAGCTACGTCTTCCGTTGTATCTTCTCCCGATACTGTAGGGAACTGTGGCTGCACAAAACCTTCAGCAATCCATAACCGGATTAATTTCTTCTTTGGGATCTCCCAATCCTCGGGGAAATGACCAAAGTAGAGGAAGCAAGGCTTTAAGTAGTACGGCAAGTCATAGTAACTCAAAGATAATATGCGATAAACTCTTCCTGGCTGGTTCGTTTGTTGTTGAAACTTAATCAAGTTTGCATTCATCTTCCTTTCCACTTCCTCCCATTCGCTGAGTGACTCCTTCGCCGCTAGCAAGCCTCCTAGCACCACCAATGCTAGTGGCAGCCCTTGACATTTTCTCACCATCGCCTTTCCCGGCTTTTCATACTCAGGCGGGCAGCCACCACGGCTTTCAGCAATATTTGGTGGAAATGCTTTCGTGCAGAGTAGCTCCCAGCTCTGACCCTCATCCAACATAGGCGGTTCAATAGGGATACTCCATGGGTCTGCATGAGAAGCAACGACTTTGTTGCGAGTCGTGAACAAGACCTTACTTCCGGCTTTACCATTCTTTGGAAACGCGTCTTTCAAGATATCCCAATCCTCAACCCTCCAAATGTCATCAAGAACTACAAGGTACCGCTTATCTTTCAAGAATTCGTAGAGGATCTCCACTAGATCTCCCTCTTTCTTTCTCTCGAACTCTGCCAATCTATCTCTTTCGGTGGTGATTTTCGCTAGTATGCCAAACAAAATATCCCATGTCGAGATTTCTTGGGATACAAAAGCCCAAGCACAGCAATCGAAATGACGTTTCACAGCTGCGCGATTATAGACTTGTTTTGCAAGCGTGGTTTTGCCTGATCCCCCCATGCCCACTATCGACACGACGCGCAGCATTTTCTCCTCCATCTTTAACTGAGAAATCGTCTCCGAAATGCTTCCTTCCAGGCCGAAAACGTCGTCTTCCTCAACAACAGGACGCGATTTTCTCAACATTTTTTTACTCTCCCTCGTCCCTTCTCCCCCGTCAGAAAATTTAATATCATAAGCTTGCATGCTTTGATAAATGTCTCCAAGTTTGGTGCGAATGGCCTTAATGTCCACGCCAATCCTGCGTTGATGGTATCCTCTATAAATAAACCCAGGGACCACCATGGAAATTCTACGATGCCCTCCTTTGCCTGCGACTTTGAGGATGAACGTGTCGATAACGTCCTCAGCGTCGAAGGCAACATCCCTGATTTCGGCAATCCAGTTGCGAACACGCTCATCTTGATCTTGTCTCTGGTCCGCGTCTTTTAGGAAGCATTGCATCCTTTTCAACTCCGCCTGCAAGCGCCGAACTTCGCCTTTCACGCCAAGTAGGAAAACAGTTTCATTGATTAGCAGGTTTGCCATCTTATCAACAGCTACAGTAACAACAGCTTCTGCCATCTTTGAACAAGAAGATAGAACAATAAACAAGCTTTTGATGAGGCTGAAGCTAAGAGTTCTTTCATTTATAATCTTTACTGCAAAAAACAACGTCAACCAGTAAAATGCATTCCATAATACTGAAAGGAAAATTGGTGAAAAGAATTTGGAAAGAACAATTATTGAGCCCAAGTGGCGGACATGATGTCCCTCACACACTAATGAGGGGAATCTGCTTTGCATAAAGCTTCTTTGTGAAAGTATTTTGTTGTTATATGCTCCTTTCTCTAAACTTTACGACTTTGCTGGAGTCTTCGAACAATCCTTAGTTAAGTCCGCGAAGTTGAGTTGTAGTCAAGTCCTGCTCACTGCCAGTGGCCCCGCCCTCACAGAACACTCACTTTTAACTGAGGAACAAACTTTGACTCCTACTCGGGTCGTAGGAATCTTCCTTCAACCCTATGTATAGTGACAATTAATAGTGGCTAAATGTTTCAAACGACAACAATTATTAGCAGCATTTTTTTAGCGTCACTAAATTAAAGCCACTAAAAATATTTAAAGACAATTGATTATCGCTATATAAGGGGTAGGAGGAACATTCTTCCAACCAGGGTAGCAGCCAAATTTTTTCCTTAACTTTATATGATCTGATTAAAGTAAGATACTTCGTTATGCGATTTTCTGTGTGTCACTTACCTGAGACTTATCAGATATCATGAGATCTTTCAGGGGAATCTAAGGAAATCTTTTCTAGGGACAGATGACACAGTGCAATGTTTGGAATTTGCTTATGTGACTAAACATAGAAAAGGCTTCGAGTAGTTTTGTTGTAACGCTTGTCTTAAATTTTTATTTATCATCACCATAGTTGTTCTGCAATGAATTGCTAGCAAATATCATTAAAGACACAATAAAGCACGATGATGAACAACGTTTACACAAACGCTGAACACCCCAAGTGTATGCATTTCTGGACAATATTTTTACAAGAAAGAATTGAATTCATTATTATAGAAGGTTTGCAGAAGGTAAAAGGAGAAAATAAAGAGGCAGGAAAAAAAAACCCATAAAAGATCGCTGAGATTTTCAGTGTTGGCTCTATTTATATGTAGCATCTTTTCACTGCACACCAAATTAGTTTGCACAATTAAAAAGATTCCATTAAATCTGACGTCTCTGACGTTACGGTTAACTGTTGGGCTAACCGGGTCTAGCTTGAACTGGCTACCCTTCGATCACAGCCATCCAAAATAAAAAGACTAGATTCATTCACGAAAATTTTAAGGTGATCAATCGCGTCGCACAATGATGCGCACGTGTGAGGTACGCCATCAAAGCGCCATATTGCACCTTACAAGCCAATGCCACACACACAAGCACGCATGTGCGAGATGCGTGTTATTGTTTCTTATGATTTGGACCATAATCGGTGCACTTACACACACCTTAGCATACTACATATGTAGATAAGCAAGTGAAGATTCTTATGGTATATTGACTTACTTTTTTATTTCTCTTCTATGTGAGATTCTAGCTCTTTTATCTCTTCGGCTTCCTTTCATGCCTTTATTTTTTACATAAAAAATGAACCTTGAAACAACATTATTTTGAAATACCAACATACAATCAAGATCTCGATTTTTTTTTTCTTTTTTTTGGTTATTAACAGGTCCTTATTTTATTTATCACCAAAAATATGTACACTTGGTAATCTCACCAGTCCACAACATCCAGTTTGCAAAACTGAAACTCTGAAAAGGTTGTTATATACTTGCTCTCACGCACCATAGTATTTGGGGCACATGAAATGCCTATACAAACACAAGTTGTAGATTCAAAATAGATAATGTTGCAAATTAAAGGATGGCCTACAAAAGAGAAAGAAAAAATAGCAGATATTTTGAGAGAAAATCGGGAGAAAAATAGTTATAGGGTACCAAAAGAGTTGGTTCAAAAGCAGGAGAGTTTTAGGAGATATGTTTAAACTTTAATTTACTTTAATCACCGTCGTTATTTTTTTAGGGGAGGGATATAATTGTCTTAAAAAGTGAACTAAAAGAACCCAAAAATATATATATATATATATCACCATAAAGTAGTTTGCCTTAGAACTAGTATAGGTCTACTTGCTGTTGGTTTTGCATTTATGTCTTTCTAAAGACTAGTACGGTAGAAAGAAAGTTAGAATTTGCTAGGGGATTGAAAATATCTCAAGCTGTTTTTTTCTTTCCGGGATATATCATTGGTGGTTGCTTAATCCGCGCCCATTAATTGCTAGGGGATTGTAATGTTATAAAGCATATTCTAGTGACCCCAGTTTGTGAATTTAATAAAAGAGAGTATGAATTTGGCCTTACCTTTTATCAGTTGCATAAGAAAACTCGCAAAAGTACTTCTCAAAATTAGATATTTTTTTAAGCTAGGTTAAGAAGACATAGTTTAATTCAACTGACCAAACATATGTGCTAGGTACGCGAGAGTCCTACTCATAACCATCTGCTTTAGAAGCTTTGAGTTGCATAATAAAACTTGGGCTTAATTGCATTGTAAATCCTGAGGTCTCTCCAAATTGCAGCTGAAATCCCGACATCTACAATTAGGCATCCAAAACCCTAAAGTTTGCCATCTATTTCAAGCGAAGGATTTTCCTAATAGGAGTCAATAGTTGTATATGTCTAATGGTAATTCCATCTTTTCATGTAATATTTTATATTAGTTCATTATAAGTCGCATCGTAAACGATATCGACGGCTTAGATCGAGACATGTCTAAGTATGGTCTTTTTATTTTCGTTTTTTTTCTTTCCTTTCTTTCTTTTCCTTCCCTGAACGCTGCTAGCGTCCACCTCGATCAACTTTGCTAGAGCTCGGCTGCCATTGACTTTAGCTGCTCCTCCTCTTGCCACAACCCAACTCCACCTGAACCACCCACCGTATCACCACTATCAACCCACCAACACTATTTCAGGTGACCACCCTACCACCACCATAACATCCACCAACCCCCGTCAGATATTCCATAGCGCTTGCACGAGCCCACCAACCCCACCTTACTTTGATCTGCTGCCACCACCACCACCACCAACCATTATACAGCCTAAGAACCCTAACCCAACTCCATCCTAACTTACCAACCGCATGACCATCATCTACTCACAACCCATTCCAAACGACCATCCAACCACCACCACAACATCCACCTACCACAGCCAGATCCACCGTCTGCACGAACTCAACAACTCCCCCCCCCCTTCCTTAATCTACCGCCATCACTGCCACCAAGCATTGTAAAGCCCTAAGACCCCAACACAACTCCTCCCTAATCACCAACCATATCACAATCATCAACCCACTAAAACCATCTCAGATGACCACCCAAAGACCACGAGAACATCCACCAACCACTATAGATCCACTCACTACAAAAAAAGTGATCTGTAACGGCGCTCTACGCCGGCGGCCACGCGAAGGCGTTGCGGCATATTGACTACGACAACACAATTATGATAACCGTTGTTGTAGGTTCTATAGCAACGGTTTAAGCCGGCGGTCACATATCCAGCGCTGCCATAGGTCAAATTTACACCCCACAACATGAGCGCCAAAATTTAGCGCCTAAACACATTCTATGCCGGCGGTCAAAAGGTTTTAGCCGGCTCATTTACTGTTGTTATAGAAAAATGCTGGTTTAATTTGATTTTTTTCTTCCTTTTTTATTTTTTTTGTTTTCCTCCGTTAAACGCACGACTCTCTGGTTCGACTTTCAGTCTCTCACACGACTCATACACGACGCAATCAGGTTTTACTCTCTCTCTCTCTCTCTCTCTCTCTCTCTCTCTTCCTTCTCCATTCTTCATTCTCTATTAATTTCTTCTTTCTCTCCTTTTGCCGTGTTGTAATGGAACAGATTTTCCTTTATCGCTCAGTAAAGGGGAAAGAAGATCATCGCTTGCCTGGAGTATAAGATCTAGAAGGGTTCAAGCTTTTTCTCTGGTTGAAGACTCTCATCGGTCTCCAGAATGGGTGTTTTCCGATTTAGCTCACAGTGGAACACTACAGGCACCGTGAAGTCAGCCGGCAGAAGAGATAAGTCATGAATCAAATTAGCAAACGGTGTGCGTTCATGAGCCCATGCAATATGTGAAACATATAGTATTTTGCTGAATTTCTCTTCTCCTTTTCAGAACTGAAGTCCCGCCGCTTCTCTAAAAGGATTCTTCAATTTGCTCTCGGATTGATCACACTTTGGGGTTCCATCTAATTAGGTATCTATTTCTTTCACCCAAGCAAATTGATGTACAATTGATTGTTTCTATGATGTTTACAAAGTTTTGCATTCGATTGTCCAATTGACAAATTATATGGTGAGTTATTTCTCTGCATTGGAGTTACACTTCAATTTTACTCTCCTGTATTCAACAAAAGTACTATAGTTGAGCTGAGATGTTAGGTTGGAACCTGTTTCTAGAAATTAGTTGAAGAGTACAGATTTTTTTCCCCGTAAAATGGCGAATGCTTGTAAAAGGAGGAATCAGATTAGGAAGCTTAAGATTAGCGGCATGCTATTTTTAGATGAGTTTAATATTAAGAGGGGTATTTTCAATTTTTATGAACAGCCTTTTAGTTGTGACTGCTCTTTCAGACCTCTTTTGATATTTTAGACATTTTTATGATCAGTCTAGAAGCCACAGAGTATCTTCAAAGGCCTTTTCCTGAGGAAGAAGCTGTGGGTTCTTTGAAAGGGATGAACAAGGATAAAGCCCCTGGTTTGGATGGGTTCACAATAGCTTTATTCCAGTGATATTGCTCTGTGGTTAAGATTGACGTGCTGGATATTTTCCTAGCTTTTTTAGGTGTTGGTTCATTTGATGACTTAGAGAGAAGTGTTAACAGTTCTTCTATATATAGTGTTGGTCTCAAAGAGAGGGGAGGTAGAAGATATCATAATCTCCGGCCGATTAGTCTTTTGAGCAGTATCTACAAGATCGATTAGTTTCAAATGTTTTCTTTTTAACCTTAAATGCAAGCCCTATCCGTTGACTGGAAATGGTAAGACGCAGCCCTTAAATGCGACATACGCGGTGGTGGTGGCAATGGCTGCTGCAATTCTTCATTTTGCGGTTGCACCCTATCCGTTGTACCTTCTAATTCTGCTCATCTCGTGGCCGGTGGCATTACCGACGTCTCTGTTGTGCTATTTCTCGACGAAACAATTTTGCTGGAATCTTCTGTTGTTTTGTTTTCCAAAGGCGATGGAAGGTTTAATGTTTTCTCGAAAGAGAGCCACTGAGGGATGAGATTATAGCAACTGTAGCAGCCATATATGCAAACAATCGAGAATATGAAAGCACTGGACGAGTTAACTGATTCCCACCTATGGGAAATCTCCTTCCCATGCCTGAGAATGTTATCCTTAGGAAACCAAGAAACTTCTCTGGGGTGGTTTGCTGAACACTAACACAGATTTCTACACGAAAACTGAAAAAGAAGAATACAGATTGCTTGAATGAAGGCAATGGAGATAGGCAGTGAAATTGTGTTTGGTTTTATTTGTTTTCAATTCTCAACTGGAAAGCCAAAAACAGTGGCTCAGAAGTATACTTGTGTCATTTTTTATAGGGAAAAGCCCAGCTGTTTGTTGGCCATTAAACTTAATTTTTTGGCCTTGAGGTTGGTTACTTCCTTGAAATCTGCATTCGTATATGGAGACACTGAGAGTACATTGTGGTTGGCTGTAAGTCACAGGAATGTCAAACATGTCTTATAGTTGTAAATTAGTTATTTATGGGATACTTGGTATTTTTTAACCTATAAATTCGGATAATTACTATGAAGGATGGACCAAAAGAGCAATCATGCTTCTATAACATAGCAGGGGACCTAGACCTTACTCCTAACATTGCATGAGTGAGGTGGGATAAAACCATACCCCTAGGAAATAAAAAAGTTAGTCGTAAATTAAAAGTTATGTTTACAATGAGTAAACCATGGATGTGCTAAAGATTTCAGTACCGGTGAAATTTTACTTGTTATTGGATGTATCATCGTTCATCACTTACTCCCTGGGTTCTGAAATTTCAATCTCGTAAAATTGTTCTTGTTACTTTGTCATAAATTTTAGCAATCACGTATCAATAGATGCTGATGCAAAGTGAAAGCTATGCAAGTCTAACAACATACACTAAAAGCTTTTGCCTAACAGCTCAAAAATAACAAGCAAAGAATGAGATTCAAAGATGGCTATATTTGTGTTTAATATGTGAACATATTCCTTGTTGAACATATCTAAAGTGCAAAGAGACTAGCAGATATAATATTCCTTTCTTATTCTTTATGTTTAACATGTGTTACCTTTGTATGAGGTTAATGCCGAAGTGAATGCAAATGGATTATTCTCGATTTTGGTGGTTAATGTTGATCATGTGCATGGGCGGCTACCGGATCGATTTGAAAATATGCATGAGGATTTATTAGGTCTTGTACAAATTAACTCGTAAAAATCCTCTAACTTCGCTTGTTATTTCTAGACAAACGTGTGTTATTGTTCTAGAATTGAATAGATTGTGGTTCTTTTGTGACTAGCCAAGTCCTAATTTAGATTTAACTTGCATTTGGTTTTTACTAGCTATGATATGAGAAAAGCAATGTAAGAAAACATATCTATATACATGAGGTTGGCAATGTCGGCATTGTCTATTATTTTGCTCTCCTTTTCTTTTGGGTGATAACTTATAGAAGCTGTCAGAGTATTGCCGGCATAATTGAATTATTTTTAAAAAAAATCTAAATAAGCCTATGCTGGCGGTCGTATGTGCTGGCATAAGTCCATACATTCAAAAAAAAAAAACAATGCAAAATGAAACCTATAACGGCGCAGGAACTGTTGACATAGATTCAATTATTCAGCAGTTTAATAAAATAAAAATAATACCTACCACGGCGGTTTTTGGCGTTGGCTTTGCTATTTTAACCAAAAATATAATAATTTAGAAATTTACCTATGCCGGCGCCTTTTACCGCCGACATAGGTTTAGACCGCTGCTATTGGGGACTTTAGAAGACGGATAGCGGAAGCCTTTTAGGGGCGGTCGACCGCTGTTATAGACCCCCTCAAACGTCGGCATAGATCTACCGAAACGCGAATAAAGGCGGCGGTCCTGTAGCGCCGTGTAAGCCTACGGCAACGCTTTTTACACTTTTCGCGGCGCTATAATAGGCGTCGGCGTAGACCTTTTTCCTTGTAGTGACTGTTTGCACCAACCCACTAACCCTGCCCTTCGTTGATCTATTGCCACACCCATCACCAATCTTTCTAAATCCCGAAGACCCCCTAACGTCACTGAAGGAGAAAGGTAGCCACTGGAGAGCACCAATTGCGGGAGCCACATTCATGGTGCATCGAGGTGGAGGCAATGGTGGTTAGGCAGGCGAAGAAGAAGGAGAGAGAAAAAAGAAAAGGAAGAAAAGAAAAAGAAAGAATTTAGGTAATAAGTTAAAAGGCACCCTTAGAATCAACATAATTACTGACTCACTTTATTAAAATCCTTCGATATGATTGTAATAGATGGCAAACCTTGGGGGTTTGGGTTCGTAATTGTAAACGTCGAGGTTTCAGCTATAGGTTTTGGTAAATCTGAGGGGTTTGGGGTGCAATAAGGCATAAAACCTATTACACAATCTATATTTTCGTAGTTATATCATCAAAGATAGCCAAGTTTATTTTTTAATGGGTGAATTTCCTTTTAGGACAATAAATTAACTCTTGTGATAAAAATATCAATAAGCAATGTCCTTGTACTTATAGCTAATTCTATTTTGGTAACCGTATGGAGGAACAAAACTCATAAGTTTGTTTTGTACACAAAAAAAGAAACGAATGTAGACTCTAATGATAAATCTACTGAAATCAATTTGTTATTGTGTGAGACGTATTTATTGTGCTTGTCTAAGTATTTAACAAAGATAATTTGTTTATTTCAATGGCATACCCATAATGTTAATTATATATTTGTTTAACTTTGAAAGAGAAACCTTTGGTCTATTAGTAATTTATACCATGCGGTTTATAAAAGTTAACTAATACGAACAAGTAAATAACGATGATGCGGCTCTTTTAGGAGTACAGAGAATTCACCAATAAAAGTACCAAAAGAGAATAAAAAGATCAACATGTTAATAGATGAGGCAATTATCTACTGTTTTAAAAGTTTAATCCACATGACCAAATTGGAAAGCTCAAAATATCACATTAAGCAAATTGTTGAACAAAATTTAACCAGAATTTGACAAATTATTTAATAAACATGCTTACTAAGTTAGATTTGTCTACAAATAAAGTAAGGTTTTCAATTAAGTTGGGGGCTAACTTTAATTACAACATAATTATTACATATGCAATTCTATTACATTATGTACAAAAGTCATAATATGTTGGTATACTGCTATGGTAGAATTTAAAATGCTTAAGAGTTTAATTACTTACAACATAAGAACACCTTTGAAAAATATTTTGTTTTTAATTCTTCCAACATAAATTAGTTGAACTTAATTCACGGTTTATCCATTACATTATGTAAACACCTTTGTTTATGTTAGATTTCTAGAGCGCCTCGTGCAGCGAATCGCCTTGGAAGAATTCCTTAGACCCCTGACAACGGGATTTGAAGATTTTAGGAGTCGCCATCATTTTTTATAAAATAGAGAAAAATAATGAAATGTTACAAATGACTCTAAAAATGTCGAAGGGACTACTAATCTATCGAAACAAAAAAGGGGTTCGGGGTTCTAAGTTATACTACAAAAGGTGTTAGGCACTCGCCATACCCCTTCAGTCTTTATTTCATTACACCTTTAAAACACCTAAACACATAAATATGCATAAAACAAACACTAAGTTTATTTTTTTATTATTGGTTTGAACTCGACATTGTGAATGGCCTACGTATCTGGTCGGACAAATCAGAATAAAAACTATCGTAGTTCAACTCGGACCCTACTAGAGGAGACCTACACTGCGATCTTAGACTTGAACTAAGAAATGAAATAGAAAAGACTCTTTTTTTTTTTGTTTTGGAAATGGAAATATTGGAATCGCTGGGAAGGGAATTACTAGACTATTACTTTAAATTAGCCTAAAAATCAGTAAATATACCTCTCGAGTGCGCTTGCGTAGAAAACTCGGGAACCCTTTGTGATGGATCTCCACAATTCAAATGACTTAAGAATATAGAAATGAGTAAGAAGTGCGATTTTTCCCTTAGAGATGATCTACCACTTTCAAGAGAGAAATGGTACAAAAGCTCTTGGGAGAAAAAGCTGATTCATTAACATGTAGCCTAAAGACCCTTTTTACAGAGGTCGGGGCATAAGAAATTATAAGGATGACTATATCAGTTTGTGATATGGTAATAGAGTAGAAGATTTGATGAAAATCAAAAACTTGAAATGGCAAATCAACGAACCGACCGGCTCGTAGAAAATCGGCTGGTTCGCCCATTAAAATTCTTCCCGAATTTACGGACATTATTTGTCCCTAGTTCAGTAATTATCACTAACAAATCAAAGAGATATACCAGATTTCTAGAATTACCTTTAGACTTCATCTAAGTCAAGGAGATTTGACTATTTATGTCAAAGATAAATCTCAAGATATTTCTAAGTCATCTAATCAATAACATCATCTTGACCTTAATTTGGTTAAACCTAACTAACTGGACTAGTTTAACCAACTGAACAGGACTCTGACTGGACCGGACTGGACTTGACTGCACGACTTATGGGACATAATTAAATAAATTAGGCTTATTAGATTAGGCCTACTCCTTTAATATCCTTAATTAAAAATAAAGCCCAATAATTTTATTTAACAAACACAAAGACTACAAAAATGGGGTGTCTCCAGAGGCCTTCAGTGCCTCACATGCGGGTGGACATCGCTGTAAAAGGACGACTCATTTTCGTAGTGGAAACACATAAATGACCGCAACACTCAAGACTAACTCGAATACCGACACGGATATGAGGTCCAACCC